>OZ007583.1:15424547-15689547 GCA_963931925.1 Onchidella celtica | reverse complement strand
GCTGGTCATACACATTTGTCACGGTGTTGAGCAGAAAGAGAGTGTTCAGGCAGACAAAACGTCCCCAATACCCTCCATCACTGACAAGTTGATTTTTAGAATAAGTCCGAAACGGGTAACTGACAACAAACATACTAGATAGACTAAAATGAGACAGCCAGTGCGTTTAGCCTGTAGAGATTTCGCACCGCCACCTAGCGGCGAATGCGCCGAAGTCATGAACAATGCTGTATTTACAAAAACAATATAGGGAAATTACTGAATTTTGTTCTCCGCTCAGCTATCGCTGTAGATCTTGATTGAAGTCACTTATTTTGTAATTATAACTTCAATCGCTGTAGGAAACTGGCTTTTTTTTTTTAGTCGCACTAACACTGCAACAAATCCTCATCATTAATTTATCATATCAACTATTCTTTACATGCAATGCGCCAGGGGCCGAGCCCCCGACCAATGCATAGACTTTGTGCACGATTCTTTTTAAAGGAGCGAATAAGGTAGTATATAATTCTTATTTGCTGATAACCACGTCCAATGAAACCTGGACGCGTTTAAGCACAGAAGAAAAGCCCCTACGCCCCACACAGAAGATGAAACAATATCCTCCAAGCGCAAACAACCAGCATAAAAATGACATGAAATTTACAGCTAAGGTATAAGCATCAGCACGGTATCATTTTCGCACTTTATACACACCTGGAAAACACCGCCATCCTTCTAAAATCAAAGCAGCAACGCCCTGTCCACTCTTTTTTCACCTTGTCAGGATCAGATTCATTTACCCCAGACGAGATATTTACCTTACTTGATCTAAAAAAGTTACTTTTTAATTGTTGGCATAGACGAAATGAATCGAGCTGTTGAGATCCACCCTAGGAAAAATTCCCGTAATTCGCATCCTCCTCTGCTCAGTACAGGGACAGGACTGGATTAATAATTAAGTAAAATAAGCACGCGCTCAGGGCATCAAAGAAAGGGGGGGGGGGGGGGGGAGTAAATTTAAATTTCTTTATTTTTCCCCTTGAGGAAGGCGGTTGCCGAAATATCGGCCGTTCTCTGTCTTCTCTTTTATTTTGCGTTTCATTGTACCGTTTGGGTATTATTTCTTACGCGAGGCTTTGCTATATACAAGTTTTGCTTTTTGCCCAATTTTGACATTTATTTTGTAGGGTGTTTTGGTATATACTTTGATTGACATATACAGTATATGGAGGTTCCAAAATCTTTTAAGTGCTTAGGGCCTCGAAAGGTTTTAATCCGGCCGTGGGGGGAATGGAATTCAAGTGGGGGGGGGGTGGGGACATTAACATCAGCGAAACCTATGTGTAGTTCACCGAGAACACCCACATGCAACGCCTTCGACATGCTGGGGCAGGGCAGAAAATGAAACCACACCCACTGTAATGCAAAATGCACACAAACTGTTTTTAGCGAGTGGATAACAGAATAGTGACGTCATTAGACTTCAGAGACATTGGAAAAGTGATCTGCACGCCAGATGGCACACCATGAATCAGTGAAACCTCCCACACAGGTCCCACGCCTAACAAGCCAATATGGACAATTAACCCTGTGGTGTTTGAAGTTTTTGTCTCCGCTATCTACCGCCCTGCAGGCTGCCTTATCTTAATCTTTCACACAGTTAACGAGCCGTCCCTACCCTCATTCTCGTATATCATTGGCTTGTGGGAGGAAGCGCAGCAGACCCTAAGGTAAGGATTTCCGACTATCTTTGGACCAATCTTGGATTACAGTCTAATGAGAGTTCCTCAAGGTAACGATACTCAAAATAGTGTCTTGTCTGTCAGATTTGTCTAGTCATTTTTCAACTTTAAAAAAAAAAAAAGCTAACAAGCGTCAAACAACACAAGGGCGGAGGGAGGGGGGGGTGAATTGGGGGGGGGGGGGGGCGCCTATTTAGTTACGTAATTTATGTTTGCTATTCAGAGCTTCATCGACTTAAATTTCACAAATAGACTTAAATAGTTTCGTATAAATTTTATTTCACTGGTAAAAATTCTGAAAAATTGTTTTGTATGGATCTGAAGAGAATCTTGCAAATGGGTACGAAAGTTTTAAAATCAAGTTGTAGATCTTAGCCTCTTTCAGAAAAGACAAGAAATTGGCGCTGTGGGTCCAAGTTAGAGAATAATTCTATCATGGATCCTCAGGCACATTGCTTTCTTCGGATATGCATGAAATCCACACACTTACTCAAAATATGTTTTAGGCTCGGGTAGCTGGAAGTAAGACGAAAAAAAAAAAAGAGGATGGTTGAGATGGACATGAACAGATAGCCCTTTTGTACAGATTAGTTTGTGGTTGCTGGCGTCGGTCTCTAAACGGTGCAGATTTGGAGGAAAGCTACATTGCTTTGCTTGTCAAAAGTAGATAAACTTCATTACACTTTATCAACTCTTTGAGGGTAAACGTGTGAGATTGGATTCTTGTCTCTCAAACACAATTCAAATATTTCAATAAATGTGCACGTCTATACAAATCATCAAAACGAACTAAGAGTGTAGTTAATCCCAAAAAGAGAAAGAGAAAAGAATAATAATAATCACACGCACAAACACACACACACACACACACAGAGAGAGAGAGAGAGAGAGAGAGAGAGAGAGAGAGAGAGAGAGGAACTGTCGGCATAAAGAATATTATGGCAAACAGTAAAATACTGTATGAATTAAAACAAATGTCCATGTGAAATTATTATTTGATTAACCAATCAACAATTTAACACTACTGTAGGATTCCTTAATCAAAGATTAAGTTAAATTGCATCTTTCAATCTCTCTATCAGTACAGTTACCAATTTCGCCAGGTGCGGCATTTTCCACTTCAGACCAGACTATTTTGATCTACAATCTAACCCGCTGCTTTTTAATGAGGTGCAGATAAAATAATGGGATCCCAGCTGACCTGATCTCGTCTCGTCTCTACTTTAATAGGCGATAAATCTGTCGTTTATATCCGCCTTCAGAGCCCTCCCCCCCCCCCACCCCCACCCCGGAAGCAAACCAATCAATCCTTCTTCATGCAGGCCCCATCCCATACATACTTTAAAGTGGCTTCTGTTAGGGAAGCGTGGTGTTTTACAGTATAAACTGTAGATAACAGTAAACACAATTCAGTATTTTCTCTATTTGGTTTTGTAATTAGGCTACGTTCCCTTAACAACCACATACTTTTACTGTGGAGGAATGAACGGGCTGAGACACGGGAGGTAAAAAAAGGTTGGTTCTGTAGTGATGAAGATCAAAGTACGACTGAAAAAGATTTATAAAAATTTGTATAGAAGTCGGTGTAAATAAATTGAAAGCTATAACAGGCGAGAGGCCGTGACTTGGAGAAGGTTCAATGATACTGATAGATGGGGAGCGCCTATAGGATCTGAGGGTCATCTCGGGCCTGAGGACTGACAGCTGCATGGTTTATTTGTTTTCTGTGTGTGTTTATTTTCTGTTTTTGTTTTTTTGTAACTGTTTTTTTTTTTTTTTTACGGTGGCGTATCTAAGGCAGGGGCATGCAAAAAGGGGGGGGGGACGGGGTGCCGACGGCCCCGGGCATCCATTGCAGACGCCATCCAATCAAAGAGTGTCTCGGCCCTACACTTCAGTCTTAGGGCATGCAATCAAGGAGTTAGCTTCGCCCTGAGCGTGACGGGGCATCATCAATCCTCCGCACGTCACTGAACTAAGCTATGGCTGGCATTGTACAATGTCCTGAGAGCCACTGAGCATTTTCTATTAAAAATAATACAAGCCATCTAGGATTGTGAAAATGTAGGTTGTTTTTTTTCAGATGTAAACACGATGCAGTTTTAATTGTTCATGTTGTACCATAATTTGTTAAAACTGATTTGTATTTTAAAGCTGGTATTATAGTCAAGTCATTCAATAGATACATAGATCTCGGTGTTAGATGTTTTTCCAGGGGTGAACTTTCAACGGCCTTTTTTTTTCTTAAGGGCGCTGTTGTTATTGTGGTGTTGTTTTTTTAAAATTATTATTATGCTGATTAGTTGTTTGTGGATTTCGCTATTACTGTTGCTGTGGTTCGTTGATGCATACATGTATGTAATTTATTGATGTTTCTGAATGGAAGGGAGTTGCATGACGTATTCTCCACTGACAGGCAATTGGATCTTTTGTAGATGGCTGGCTAACGTTGGGGGGGGGGGGGGGGAGTGGAAAGGGGTGAGTCAGAGGCCGATGAGAGAAGGGGGCTGAGTTTTGGGTCAGAATGAGATGGAGGGAGAGATTGCCATTGGCACTTCAACCCCTTGTAATGTAGCGCTTGATCTTTTCCAATTTTAACCCCCTCATAGAGTGGGAAAGGTACATGGTTGAAGTATAGAGTATAAAATTTGAGCTATTCCATAATCAAGGACAACCCGAGGCAAACATGCGCCTAGGCAAGAAAAAGTCTTCCCTCAAGAGCTTAAAGTCCTATCGTCAGAATGATGAAATGTCAGTGGCGTCGAGCAGCCTACAAACACTCTCCCAACAGCACCTCTAGCTGATGTGCTGGCGCTTTGACCAGCGGAAGTCCATCCCCCCTGAGGACGTCGCAGACCTCATTATTGTGATGTTGAAATCTACCACCTGAGCGAGAAACTTCAAAAACAAATCTTTGACGTCTCCCACCTGACCTTCTCTCCTCATTTCATATGTGGTAGAACATGAACTCAGTACCCGATCACCTCTCTCAGCGGCACACAACAGTGGCGTAGTGTGGGCGGGGCCACAGGGGCGAATCCCCCCCCCCTCCCCCATCCGGGGGCAGACTTTCAAAACTATCAGTTTCAATTGTCAGCTGTGAAAGAAGTTTCTCAAAACTTGAATTACCGGTACTCAAAACGTATCAGAGATCTACAATGAGCCTAGAAAGACTGAGTAAACTAGAAATAGTGTTATTTGAGATTTCAATGTAGATTTCAATATTGTTATTAAAAAAATTGCGCACATTAAAACCAGGTGATTTTAAATAAATTTGAGTATACTAGCGTTAAATGCACTTACATTTCATCAGTAGTTTCTTACAACACAATACATGTGCTGGGGGAGGGAGGTGAAGGTTCGATAGTGGACCGGTGCAAGGGTCTCTGAGAGTGCTATCGATCCACGGGTCGAGGGGCGGGGGTCGGGAAGGGGGGGGGGGCAAAATACTTACTTTGCTCCATGCACTGGCAACCCAGACTACGCCACTGGCACACAATTCATAGGCGCACCCGGAAAGAAGGAGAGCTGCTGGCCACTAACTGTAACTAACGTTATCTACCGGTGCTCCTCGCAACACAAAGAACAAAAATCACTGCCTTAAAACAGCAGGCAGTCTTCAGAATTTACATCCCTCTCTCTTTCTCTAACTTTATCTCTCTTTCTCCCTCTCTGTCTCTCTCGATATCTGTGTGTGTGTGTGAGAGTGTATATGTGTGTGTCTGTCTCTCATTCTCTCGCACAGACGGTTGGGGAAATGCGGTGCTGCCGAGACGCATCCGACTCCATCTCCCAATTCCTAATTCCGCCATTGAGCAAGCAGGGGGAGGCGAAGGAAGATCAAGGGACATAGATAGATAGATAGATAGATAGATAGATAGATAGATAGATAGATAGATAGATAGACAGACAGACAGACAGACAGATAGATAGATAGATAGACAGACAGACAGACAGACAGACAGACAGACAGACAGACAGACAGACAGACAGACAGACAGACAGACAGACAGACAGATAGATAGATAGATAGATAGATAGATAGATAGATAGATAGATAGATAGACAGACAGACAGACAGACAGACAGATAGATAGATAGATAGATAGATAGATAGATAGATAGATAGATAGATAGATAGATAGATAGATAGATAGACATATAGATAGATAGATAGATAGATAGATAGATAGATAGATAGATAGATAGATAGATAGATAGATAGATAGATAGATAGATAGGTAGATAGATAGATAGATAGATAGATAGATAGATAGATAGATAGATAGATAGATAGACATATAGATAGATAGATAGATAGATAGATAGATAGATAGATAGATAGATAGATAGATAGATAGATAGATAGATAGATAGATAGGTAGATAGATAGATAGATAGATAGATAGATAGATAGATAGATAGATAGATAGATAGATAGATAGATAGATAGATAGATAGATAGATAGATAGATAAAGCTCTTCATTGTGACTTTTCCATTTCTTTTTTGTTTTGTTTTGTTTTGTTTGAAAGTTGTACAATCATTTATTTTAAGCAAAACAACGATCAGATTGTTGAATAGGGAAAGAAACCTCACAATATGACTGACCGGGACAGATTAATAAACCTTGACATTAGTACATGTCTGTAATTTCATCACCATGGTAAGAAACATCGTCGTATCTAGGCCTAAAACCGCGCTAATCTAAATTCTGTTGTTATTTTTATATTTAATTCTAAACGAATCCTATTGTACCAGACAGTTCAACAAGCGGGATTTCAACGCATTAGAAAAGGTAAGCGGCCATACTTACGAATGAAGGTATGGAATGTGAGAGACAATAAAGCTCCAAGTACTCCGAATCGCATATATTATAATATATGGGTTTTAGCAAACCAGTTTGGTTTAATCATGCTGTAACTCTAAGTGACGGCATCCATCATTTTTTTTTCTTTGAAATTACAGATGTGATCTCGTTTCGAGGGCTTTTAAAGGACTTGAAGGAACAAAATCTGGTTACATGCATTATCAAGAAAGACAGTTTACCAGTGTAACCTATCCTGCCAGCCGTTTCTGGAAGATTATAAAACAGAGAGTCCATGTCTAAATAGGAAGAGGACTCTGAACTCCAGATGGACTTCAGAAATGTTTTCATCTCTCAAAGTCTGGCGGGATTTCAAGCAGAAATCAATGAGGAGATTCACAGCTTCATGACTAACTTGAATTGCAGGATCCCAAGGGAACGTTACTTGGTTTTAACGCCCCCCCCCCCCTCTCCCCTTTCCGCCCTGTCCCTCCTCTGGCATATGGACCATCCATAAAGTACGTACGCTCGGGTGGGGGGGAGGGGGGGGGGAATTTGATCTTCGCGTATGAAAAGCGTACATCGGTTGGTTGGTTGGTTTGTTTTCTTGTGGTTTGGGAGGGGGGGGGGGGGTCTGAGTAGCATCCTTGTGCGTTTCGGTTATGATGATGAACTACAATAAAAATTTGGTTTTATTAATTTTTTTTCTCAGCAAAATAGATGTGGGATTATCTATACTATATATATTTGTGGACTTGAGATTTTTCATTGCAAAAGGCTTCTGAACCACTCAACACTCAGACTTCAAATTTTATATGGTGCATCAGAATGGATGTAAGGGTGCACAGTTTTTAATAGAAGTCTCAAATCGGTGTAGTTTTTTTTATTGGAAATTTATTGTTTCGCCATCATTTAGATCTATTTCGAGTCATGGTTCGCCATTTTAAGGTTTCGTTATCACTTCCTGCGATGTGTTCAGGATCAAACACACTAACCCGTGCGCAAATCATGCTGTTGTACGGGATGCGCAGTGTGTCAACTCACAAAGGCAGAGCAGTAAGACTTATTTAAAAACAAACAAACAAAATAAAATAAAGAAATAGTAACAGGCCAGATGAAGCAGGTCCATAATAACCACCCAGAACTGAAACTAATATTCAAACCGATTTATCCCGGGCAGGGCCGGGGACCTTAACTAGTATAATTATAAAGATCGAATTCAGGCATTTTTTTCTAATGATACAATCAAATAGTTCGTGCAAAATGCCATTTTTAAGGTTTGAAAACTGCAAGGCCTTATGGTGTTTTCTTTTTCTCCTATTCTAACTGCGAATGCCAATCTACCAGCCGGCCCATCGTGCAGTTAACACCATGAACATGCCGTTCTATGGATACAAGGCCAGAGACAATCCAAGGAAGACCTGGACCAGTGGCGTCCAAGAAGTTACCAGCTGCCTGCAGGCCGAAAGCTCTTGCTTCCTGCGTCGCCATCGATGCTACAAGCAGATGGAAAAACAACAACAAAACTAACTGCCGTGCAAATAGTGCACAGGGGATGGGGGTGTTGCAACCAAGCGTATGAAATGCGAGCACAGGGAGGGACAGGGGTTAAAAGAGTCGCCAGTACTGAGCTCGCGTACTTTACGGATGGCCCCATGCCAGTTCCAATATTTAGCTTAATTTGTTTACTTAAACTAAAGTGTACTTAATGGTGGCAATTCTGAAATGTCATAGAAAACTGAACATCATGCAATGCAAAAAATGTGACAGACCTTATATTCAAAGGCTCCTCTCTTGATGTACATAATGCGGACACTCAAATGCATGATGGAAACTTGTGTTTGGTTGGAGATTGTCACATTTTGACGTGACACAACACAACTTTTAAGTAATCATTTCCTCCGCATTTGGGGATGGTAAACAAAGTAGAAGGCCGGTCACTTCCGGAAGCATCGTGCACCATTACAGCGTGTCATCCACAACTACGGAGTGGGAATTCCCGTTTTACAAAATCGCATTCAACACTGCAGGACCTCTAACGGGGCTTGAGTTCGAACTTATAGAATTAAGTAATGTGCATGAATTTTATTACATTGGCTAATTTCTCAACAGTTGTTTTGTATAGATCTGAGAAAAGAGTTTTGTAAATGTAAAAGTTTTTTTAATCAAGTTGAAGATCTTATCCTCTTGCAGAAAAGACAAGACAAGCCATGGATCCAGTTCAGTAAATAATTCTGTATGGATGCACCTCGGGACAGCAATAATTGATGATTATAACGTACTCAGATTTGTTCTTGATGTCATGTAATTTAAAATCAAAATAGCCCCATAAACGAAGAAAGCATGAATTTGTCACGCTGGAAAAGCAAGCTTTTTTTCAACAATTACATCCAGTTCAAAGACTGTTTGGAAAGTTAAAGGGTCACTCTGTTGACAGGCCAGAAACCTCCTACATTTACAGGAAAACACACACCATTGGTAAACTACACTTCCATATAAATGCTCTTATTATTATTATTATTATTATTACAAAGTCACAGAAATCATACTTACTACATGTATATCTACATGTTCACTAATGTCGAATACAGAGGCGTTAATTGGGGACACGACCCAGCAACGACGCTATTACTTTCCGGCAAGGCCTATGTCTCATGGTGTTTAAAACTCCTGGCAGGCAACCAAGAAAACATGACACTTTACTGGGACAACACTGTTTATCTCCCATTATTATACTCATAGGACAATCAAGAAACAAAGTGACTATTCGGACGGCTGGCACAATATCACGAACGATATTCGGCCAGCCAGACCTATCGCGCATGACATCCGGGTCAACGGGGTCATTATCGTTTGAGCAAAATGGCGAACTTCCAGCTCGGAAGTACATTTCCCTCTTTTGAGGCTTTTAACGCCGCCTTGAACAAATTTTATATTTGTACACACATTTCTTTTAAAAACTTAGATTTAGGTTTTCGGTCCATGTCCACCTCCAAAATTTAAAAAATCGAGACATTTGGTATATACAAACATGCATTTTGTTCGGATTAATGGAAGGACTAACGCATCGGCGAACCAGTAGCAACAGTAACAGCAATAACAACAATAATAACAGCAGTAACAACATTAGTAGCAATAACAACAGTAACAGCAATAACAACAGTAATAACAGCAATAACAACAGTAACAGAAACAACAACAGTAGCCATAGCAGCAGTCAAAACAAAAGTAACAAGAAGAGCAATAATATTAATAACAGCAGAAGTAGCAAGAACTGCAATAACAGAAGCAGTAATAACACTAGCACAGTAGTAGCAATAACAACGGCAGGTGCAGCACTAGCAGCAGCATTGTCTTATGGCAAAAAACAACAATGACGACAGCGTGAATGAGGCCTTACACTTGCACTTCTAGTCTACTTCTGGCCCTTACGAATGGCTACAAATGAAAACAAAACAAAACAAAAACCTCAAAGAACTCAAACCAAAGTACACACAGACCTACAAAAACGAACCACACAAAAAGTGCAACTACATTTATGACGAAAGGGGAATCACTTTATACAGACGGCCGTAAAGCACGCACGATATCCAACCGGCTTGCCAAATAACGCAACTGATATCCGGCCAGTCGGTCGAATAGCGCAGATGGTTGCCGGCCAAATATCGAGTATGATATCCGTCCCACTGGCTGAATAGTCGCAACTATACGGCCAGTCGGTCGGATATCGCGAATGATATCTGGCCAGTCGGCCGTATAGGCCTTCAGGAACATTTATCCGGCCAACTGGCCGCTGGCCGGATATCGCGAATGATTTCCGGCCAGTCGGTCGGATGTCGGGAATGATATCTGGCCAGTCGGCCGAATATTCATTCGCTGCCATCAAGAAGATACAACAATATTACTAAGACGACAACATTTATCTCCCATTGTACAACCATGGGACATAAACAAGAAAGTAAAACACGTTTACTAAGACGAAAACATTTATCTAACATAGTTACAATCATTGGACATGACCCAGAAAACAAAATGCGATTACTAAGATGTCAAAAAATTTTTTATTTGACAGTTAGAACCGTAGCGAATAAGCAAAAAAAAATAAAAAATTACTAAGATGACAATGTTTATCTCCCATGTGTTACAATCATAGGACGTAACCAAAAAAATAAAACACTATTACTAAAATGATAACATTTATCTCCCATTGTACCAACCATGGGATATAATAAAGAAAATACAACGCTATTACTAAGACATCAACATTTACCGCCCATCGTTAAAATCTTGGGACACAACCCAGAAAATGCAACGTTTTATTAATGCATTCATATTTATTTTCCTTGTCACATTTATGAGACATAATCGAAATTAAATACGAGTATTAAGACGACATCGTTTATCTCCTATAGTTATACTCATGGGACATAACCAAGAAAATACAACGCTATTAAAAGACTTCAACATTTCTGTCACATTATTACAATCCTAGAATATAACCAAGAAAATACAATGCTATTACTAAGACTTCAACATTTGTTCCCCATTACTACAATCATGGGACATAACCAAGAAAATACAATACTATTACTAAGACTTCAACATTTGTGTCCCATTATTACAATCGTGGGACATAACCAAGAAAATACAATGCCAGTACTAAGACTTCAACATTTGTTTCCCATTACTACAATTATGGGACATAACCAATAAAATACAACGCTAGTACTAAGACTTCAACATTTGTGTCCCATTATTACAATCGTGGGACATAACTAAGAAAATACAATACTATTACTAAGACTTCAACATTTGTGTCCCATTATTACAATCTTGGGACATAACCAAGAAAATACAATACTATTACTAAGACTTCAACATTTGTGTCCCATTATTACAATCTTGGGACATATCTAAGAAAATACAATACTATTACTAAGACTTCAACATTTGTGTCCCATTATTACAATCGTGGGACATAACCAAGAAAATACAACGCTATTACTAAGACTTCAACATTTGTGTCCCATTATTACAATCCTGGGACATAACTAAGAAAATACAATACTATTACTAAGACTTCAGCATTTGTGTCCCATTATTACAATCTTGGGACATAACCAAGAAAATACAACGCTATTACTAAGACTTCGACATTTGTGTCCCATTATTACAATCGTGGGACATAACTAAGAAAATACAATACTATTACTAAGACTTCAACATTTGTGTCCCATTATTACAGTCATGGGACATAACCAAGAAAATATAACGACAAATTCTACATGTAAAACGACGACATTTCTCTTCCAGTTCCATGGAAACAATTGTTTGCAGGATGTAAGCAAGAAAATATGACACTACTACTATGTCGACAAGCCTTTTCTCTCACTTGCTGTCAGTTTCCTTTCTTTCGTTGCCCATTCTGCAGCTACGAACTACTTTTCGGTCTCTATTCTTCTTCTTATGGCAAATGCGTGAGTTCCAAATTAAGGGAATTCCTAGTCTCAGGTTACTCACTATGTCTTGGCAAGCTGAGCTATGTCACGAGTGGAGTGAGCGATAGTTAATAATTACGGGGGGAAAGGAGGAGAGTAAAATTAACGCACGTAGACAAGTAAGTTAAGCGTGCATGTTGTGAGTGGTGGGGGGTCTGAATGAGGCGAAAGCGCTGTATTTACTATCACTGCAAGTTAGAAGGTCCTACTGAACGGACGCTAGTAAGAGCCCAGCGGGCGAACATAAGGGGAGCAGTCGGAAGACGGATGAGAGTGGTTTTCCAGTGATGACTGGTAGGTAGAACGTTGATTGATAATTATGATTGATGTATTATATTCGTCTATTACCATGATGTAAATAAGCATATGTGAGGAATGTGGAAGTCCTTGATATTGGATATAGCAATGTGCGCCATGAGCGATAGATGAAAGTGAGTTCATGGATTTGTAGCGCGAGTGAGTAGTGTGTACTCCGATGGAGGTGTGTTACCGTAAGATGTTTGGTGAGTGAAATGTGAACTATTGTGTGTACGCTTCATGGGTTGTAAGGAGAGGTGGAGTGAATAGAAATGGTATGGTAGTATACCAATGTAATGTTATTCTTGTAGGTGTCGGGGACGGGCCGAAGAGCCACCTCGATGAGCACAGGGGATAGGCCAGCATAGGGCCGGAGGCCACACATAGGCCAAGAGTGAGGCTGTCGGTGCAGGACAGTAGAGGCACATAAAGTCGTGGCAGTCAGGCCACGGACAGGGACGTAGATATGAGCGTGAATGTGATAATGTACTATTGCCATGTTGATGGGCTAGTGAACTGATAATGTACTATTGCCATGTTGATGGGCTATTGAAATGATAATGTGTTATTGCCCTGCGGAGGTGCTAGTGGAATGCTAAGGTGTATGACAATAGGAAGGTGATATTGAGAGACTGAGGTGCCAGTGAATTATTAATGTGCTATTAAGACCCTGAGGGGAGAGGCTGAGGCCGAAGTGCCTTTAGGAAGTAACTACCGGGTTGTGGATCCGAGGAAGAGTGCATGTGAGAATAAGGCCGTTGTACGGCAGTTAATTTCAATAATATATTGTATGTAATTGCGCTATTATCTGTATAATTATGTTTAATAAATGTGTGAGTCTGATGGGTTGTTCTGTTAAGTGTTAAACTTGTTTGTTCGTGATTGTTGTCCTGTCATAAACTATTACATCTCCCAGTCTGGGATTTGTGACAAGCTAATACACGAATAACATTGTTTCTTAACCTATAATCTTGCCGGGTACAAGCCTATTGTTCTAATGTTTGATGGTCTTCGTTAGCAGAATTTCTGAGAGCGTTCAACTGCAAAAATCTGACCGCTTTGTCGAAGATCCCCTACCTGCGCTGAATGCTCAAAATAATTGGGTATGATTTATTTACTGGCTGTATATCGAGGGGCACACGATTGTACTTACCATATTATTGTATGTGACATTTTGCCGATTTTGAGGTTTTGTCATAAAAATGGGCCTCTCACGCCTAATTTTATTATGTATTTATAAGTGTCATTCCAATCTGTTAAAAACTTTTCGAAGCATGTTTGTGACGTAATGTTGTCCTCTGATTTCACACAAATCTTCAAAGTTTCGATCATCATTTTCTCGAAGAAACAAAAATACACATACAATAGTATGAAAATACCTGACTACTGTTTATAGCACAGTGCTGTACATACTACATGCACTGTACTGCACTATTTTTACACTGTATCCTTGGCATACATTTTGTTTTATTACTTGTACTTCTATGTCATAGGATGCTGATCTAAATGTTTTATCGCTGGACTTTGTATTTCTTGCACTAGATGTTCAAACAGAAAAGCCCATCCATAACCCTATAACTTATGTACATAAAAAGAATGCGCAGTAGTGATTAAAGCGTTGAAGCTGACGTGGGTGCAAGATGTCTCAGGTTTGAATCTCGCTCAGGGCAGGATCTACAACTAATTTGTCGACGTGTTTTTAAACCGTATTGCTGCCATAGAGCGAATTACTGTGCTCTGCCTTTTATTATCACTTTTTTTTCCTTATGTGATAATCCTAAAAAATGGGTATAGAAAGGCCCTTCATTGATCTGGAACGTCCATCAAAGTATACATTTAATTTTCTGTATTTCCGATACCATTGGGCTCTGCTATCACACTGTAGAAAAAATGGCCGATTAAAATTGGCGACAGGCAGTGCAGAACGTCGGTTAAAAACCCCCCACCCACTTACTTGAATCTAGTCGCCCACCAGCCAGTTTCAATCGGACAACTAGCTGGATGGTGACGTCGCAGTCTATATTTATTTCAAATCAGAAATGGACGGCGTGTCAATGAAATTCAGAGTCGTGACGTCACCATCCATCTAGTCGGCCAATCAGAATCAGCAGGTGTGCGTCTTGACTTATGATTGGTCCCAAACTGTTTGAATTTTGAGTCTGAGTTTAGAGAAAGCACGTCGACATGGGGACACAGTGGTCAGCGGGCAAGGTGCTCGCCTTTCATGCCGAAGGTACCAGGCTCAAATCCCCGTCGGCGCGGGCATGTTGGAATTTTGGGGATTTTCCTCATCTTTATTTTCCTGTCCCTGATCCTGTGGTAGGTAGGACCGAGCACCTAGACTTCTCGGATAAGGACGGAAAACTCGGAGGGTCCGTGTGCACGATAAAGATATCTTGGTCGTTGGAAATCGAGAAGAGCAAGCTGAACAGGCCGCTGCCCGGGCAAAATTAAATTTATCCCAACTACTCCCACCCCCTGCACCGTGGCGACAACGTGTCTGTTGAAGTTGTAACTGGGCTGCAATGACACTAGGGCAAATTTCCCAAATGGGATTTAAAGAAGTGGACAAAATACAAACAAACAAAAATACGATAACAGCCACATTGTGCTTGGGAAAAGCAAGACGATAGACAGAATATAACAACGATAGGTCAGAAGATTAAAATAGCATTCAACATTATTATCACCAGATGGTCTACAATCTTCCTGCACAGACACACACAAATGGTAAACAAACACAGATATTTCATATTTCAGTTATTCATAATGTTTTTTATTAATGGCATTTATGGGCAAATATAATAAGGAGACAAAACATACATGTACGGAGAAAGTAATGTCGAGTATTTTATCCCTACTTCCACAGTGCAGAAATGGCTAAATGCAAAATGAACTCAGGAAATACAGGAATACATGTTATGTACCTCAGCACCTGGCTCAGTAACACAGATGAGAAGGACCAGTGAAATAATCACAGAGCATAAAGCTAGTTTTCATGGGGTGTTTCACTAAATGAAAACCTTCTCTGTATTTCACTATTTGAAGGTTTTTTTTTTCTTGAGCTACGGGGAAATATATAGTAGTATTAAAGAAGGAACAGGCTGGGACTCAAAAATTGTGTCGAGTTACCCAGAATGTCGACAAAAGCCATGTCGAGGTAAGTGGATTGGACTGTATTTCTATCCCATGTCTTCAGTACTCGTGATTTTAATTTGACAAAAAGTAAAACAAACAATAGAGTAAGCCGGACTTTTTCCCTTTGTTAATCCTGCCCATGTTTTAGATTATACTGTATAATAGACAGACCAAAAACGGACAGTGCATAAAATCAACTGGTAAGCAATAAAATGTGGCACTGAACTTTGAGTTTTTCCTCTCTGAGAGTGAACCCAGGGCATGAAATGATGAACAAGGAAATGGTTTGAAACTGTTGAAGACAAAGATATTTTACACTTTTATTTGGTAAGTTGTTGGGGGGTGGGGGGATTTGTAAGGAATTTTAATTTTTAATGGTTTAAGTCCGAAGGTTAGAGACAGGGCCATAAGGGTAGGGCGTGGGGAGGGGGAGGATTATTATTATTTTCTTTAACTTGCCCGGCAAAAGAAAAACACTGCCCTGGTGAAATTGTGTGGAGTTTTGTTATTTTTCCTAATGCCAAATTCTATTGTGAGAGAATAGCACAATATTCTATATGTACCACTGAAAAACAAAACATTTACTATGTTTGAATTGAAATAATATTTTTACAAAACTACACTTTGTACCAGGACATCATTTCTATGAGAGTCTGACAGTACATGTAAATGGAAGTCAGTGTACTACTGTGACAAACAGCAATTCTTCTCTCACTCAATCATTTTTAGGGTTCAAATCTAGAACAGAATGTCTACAACACTGGAAACCATTAACTGTTAGTGTAATTCTAGTTTCAGTGAAAAGCTTCCTTCCAGTGCCCTGTTCATGGAAAGCTAGGCATCTATTCAGAATAGCTTCACGATTAGAATTTGTGACCAGAAAGATTGTTACACAAACAAAAATAAAATAAAAATCATGAAAGACCCACTGGGTCATCCTCTTATCTCACAAACATGTCTGAATATTAGCGTCACTGGAGTTTCGAGTTTAGGTTTAATGGCGCTTCAGCATAGTAACATCTACTTTGCACCTTTCATGGCTTTTCCATTATCTTAAATTTGGGTTAGCTTTCAGCCCTCAGATTCCTGTATATCTCACTGGAATTTTGCCCCTAAATCAAACAGACATTATCTGAGTATTTCAAATACACCTGAGGAGACTGTAGAAATTCTTCAGTAGAGAAATATTTCAGAGCGATCTCAAATTCGTTGGTTCAGGACAAGGAAGAAAAATACAACAAATTTTGTTATCTACAATATAATGAGTGGGTTTTGGAAGCACTTTTCACCTGGCAAATTACAGCAAAATGATATGAAGCTGTTGATACATTGGGGTGTGATAACAACATGGAAATAAAATATATTATCTAATGCTAGGTATGAATTCATAGAGTTGACTGGCTGATACATTGTTTGTACATGGAACTCTGCTGTCCTCAGATTTTACATAAAGATCAGTGGGCTCTGCGTAGATTTCCAAACTGCCCAATGCCCTTACTAAGTCATGACCTTAGTTATTGTTTGTTCTCCACTTTTTGCACAACTGAGATATTCAAACTCAAATATCTGCCGCTTTAGTATTACGACAATGTGTTACAATAAATTGGAACTGTGAAACAGTTTGGTAAGTGCCAAAATGCATTGTAAACAAGTGTCAAAGTATGCATTTGTGATACTCCTTCTAAATACTAAATATCTCCAGTTTTCAGGAAATGGAGATAGAACAAACAAGAACTAAGGACACCAGGTGCTGTTCTTATTTAAAATGCATGTAGTTAGTGCAGCATTTATCCCAAGCTTTTCTTCTCTTTATCATTTTTCACTTTGTCAGAGATAAACTACAGACTGTAGTAATATCCCATGTGGTAGCTGTACTGGCAATGTGACAGAGAGCTGGACATGCAATACTTTTAAAATTCAATAGTACCAACATTTATTGCACATAATTCAATGTTAACAGTCTGTCGCAAGAAACATGACACAGAGACATGATAAAATGTCATCAGCTGTCACACCAAATTGCCCACTTGTTCACCATTTCAAATTTGACAGTCAACCATGATAAACTTTCCTTTTCTGCAAATTATGGGTATACAAAAAGGTGCTGTGCTAAATATGAATTCTACTGGTGCTCAAGGTTTAAAGCTGGAGTAAAATGACTGTGAAATCTCAAAATACAAAACCAAGCCTTATAGTTCTGTACAAGTGAAACTATGATCTCCTTTCATTCTCCAAACATACATTTTGTTTAAAATGATTAACCTGTTATTACTTCCTTCCTCAAAATCAAGTACCAAATCACTCTCAGTTTAAAATCTGGCAAACTTTGACCATTCCACAACACTGATACTGATTCTTGCTTGAGTTCAAATTTACACTCATTATGATTCTTGGAAAATCAAAAGGTTTACAGTACTTGGTCTACAGGTTCCTTTACTACAAAGCAGTCTGGTCTTCATAAACCATATCATCACTGCTCTATGCTAAGGGTATAAGTCATTTTCGATGCTTTTGAGATATTAAGAAACAACTGTTTCTTTTTCCTGTCATTTGGTGATGTATGCCATTATGATTCTCTCGGATTAAATTACATTTTCCTAATGGCATATTTCTCAGGTATGCAATGAACCATCAGTTGCCCTTTGGTGTAAATCTGACATATGCCATTAATCGTAGAGCAGTGCTGACATCAACACAGTGTGGAGATTAGCACTTGTGTTTATGTCCAATTCTTAAAGTTCCTTAGAATTTTTTTTAGATTTTGTCGCCCCAGATGTCCTCACTCTATTTCACATTATACAAGAATTGAGACAAAGCCATAGTATGACATAACTAGGACATGATCTTGTCCTTGAGCGTGTTTTTAATTACATGTGTTTTTCACTATGAGCACAACTGCACTAAGCCAGATGGACATTCAAGGTAATGACAGATATTGTGTACGCTCCCGAGTATTTTCAAATAACTACGACATCACATTAGTAGCACTGGTACAAAAATAAGGATACATTATTATGAAATACATATGTTATTATGGTTAATATTACATTTTTGAATGCATGACTTTCCGGATATGCATGGAAAAAAAGAGTGTGAAAATCACAAATTATGAGGTTATCACATGATGATGATAAATATGAATGATATTCACACAGTTCGTGCATAAAAAAAAAAAAAATTTATGTTAGGCTTGGCATGCCCATGTGACTTGTTATGTTGTAGTCTTGTCTTTGATTCGTGTTCCTGCTGACTTTACAACACACCCACATCTCTCATATCGTCACTGCTCTATCCTAATGACATTAGTCATTTTTGACACTTTTGAGATATTAAGAAAAAATGTTTCTTTTCTTGTCATTTGGTGAATTAAGTCAGTATGAATCTATTGGATTATTACATTTTCCTACTGGCACATTTCTTTTTCCTATAAATTTAACATTACCTGATAGCCCTCATGCTCAGGAATACAATGAAGTTGTCAGTTACTGCTTGACATAAGTTTGACATATGCCATTACCGTAGAGCAGTGACAATATGTGCTTATATCTCTATTAATTCACCTTAATAACAGAAAATACAACATGATTGCAATGCAATTAAGTCCCATGTAAGTGCCCAGCCTAAAAATAAGACATGTTTGGTCAATGTTAGAATGAAGCAAGAACATTTCTTCTCTTCCACATTCTACAAGACCTTGTGGAATGCTTGGTTTTAGTTAAATGATGAAATAAGCACTTTGACTTCAGCAAATGTACAAATAGCAGCAGTAGTAGCGACACACAGGGGGGAATCTATTAACACAACCACCTATTCACACACTTATTGTCTAGAAAGATAATTACAGGACTTAAACATCAAAGCACTTAAATCAGTCGAACTTGACTGTTCTGGCATGCAAGAGAAAGAGACACAGATGACTGATTTATTCATGTAAAAAGATCATCTTTAAAAGAACAAACCAGTATTTGCAGTCACATTTTGTCTTGTAAAAATACTTACAGTGCACTTTGATATTTTCTATGTGAGAAGTTTGAATTATGTAAGCAACAACCATCTAAAGAATTCTGAAACAACTTCACAGACTCTAAGAAGAATGTTTGAACAAACTCATCTGCAAACATTAAGTTATATTTTTTTTTGCATCTTTCTGTTGAAAAGGAATCTTGAACATATACAAAAATCTCACATTCAAAATGAATGTTGACACATTCAACAACCACTGTTCAGAATGTACAAAAATACTATCATATCTCTCAAAAGATACTCATGTAAATCTTTTTGTTTTTCCTGAGTATACCTGTGTATTGTATGTGTGATTTACTTGATATAAATGTTGTAAAGCGCACAGGGACAGGTTACTAATGGGATCAAGTGCTATTATAAATGCTACATAATATTATTACTATTATTAGGTGCCAGAACCATGGCTTGCCGCTCGTAAATTTTCCTTTACACGAGCACAATGGGCACTGCCCACTGGGTTGCGGTGTCGGCAGTGCCGCCTGTGCTAACATGAAGCAACATTTATGAGTGGCGAGTCACCGGTCTGGCACCTACACTTTCATCGGTCTGTTTCACGCCTAACAGTTTCTGCTTAGGAAGAACTCCTGACTAGTATTCCTTGAACATTTTGGGATCTTGTTCCATTATCAGACAAATCTGTCATCATGAAATGGCAGTTCAAACCAAACTATTCACAAATCCACTGAAACTGTCCAGATTATTTTCAAAGACGTACGACACAGACAGATAAGGTACAGAAACATAAGAAACAAAAAGTAAAAGAAAACAAATCTACCAGACACACTTCGAACACCCTTTACTCACATTCGTCACAGCAACAACAACCAGAATTTGGGAAGAAAATTTTATCCCACTGAACATCTGGAGTTTGGAAGTACCTAGGCAAATTCGTTCAAACAGATACCCATCTTATCGTCACTGCACTACACTAATTTTTGACACTTTAGAGATATTAAGAAAAACCGGTTTTATTCCATTATGACTCTATTAGATTAATACATTTTCCTCTTGACGCATTTCTTTTTCTACAATATTGTCTGATAGCCCTCATCCTCAAGAATGCAATAAACCATCAGTTGTCTTTTCTCATAAGTCTGACATATGCCATTATAGTAGAGCAGTGGCACTATGAAAAAAAACTGTTCCCACTAAACATCTGAAGTCTGAAAGTTACTGATCAAATGCCAGACATTCAAAAAGATACACATCTTGTATTTAATGTGAAGTGTCTCTTCACAAGTTCAGTGTAGTAAAACTGTTACAAATCAACCAAAACCTTGCGATGTTACTGTGCAAAAACTGAAAATATTGCAAAAAAAAATTCTTGATTGAGTAAAAAAAAAGACAAAATAATGTATATTTTTGGTTTTTTTTTTATATAAAGCTCATGGGACAATTAAAATTTAAAGCACCATTTATTTCTGGAATTTATTAATGCTTTGTAATATTAACAAAAATTCAAGAATTCAAATTCTAAAATTAACAAAAAAAAACAACCCAAGATGGATAAAATGACCATGTAAAGCTGTCTCTTGTTAACCCCTCGAACCCTGACCCCCTGTGGGAAAAAATCCAAAATGTCTGAGCCCCTGAGATAAAAAATCAGGTATTCCTGAGCTCCTGAGCAAAAAAGAGCTAAACTGAATGTCATATCCACTCACACTGTTTTCATACAAGCTACTAAGACAGACAAAAGTCCTGCCTTATCTCCAGTACTCCACTTTCTTGTGCCAGTCTCTCCAGCAGGTAGCACCTTTCCTGATGCACAGGTACCTCCTACAGTGGCCACACCAGAAGGTTGTCTTTGTTTTTTTGTTAGGGTTGTCCTTGGATTTTGTGCTTGAAATGGGCGCTGCCATCTTTGACTGATGCTATTCCATGATTCCGTGCTGAACCGAGTATTTTTAGTGGAAGATATTAATAGTTTTTGACATCACCCCTTTGCATCCCGAAATATCGGGCTTACGGTGTATAGTGAAATAAGGCTCAGCCAGATTTTTCGGGCTAACGGTATATGCGTAAATAAGCATCAGCCCAAAATATCGGGCTTATGGGTTCAAAGGGTTAAACATCACTGAAAAGAAACAATTTATTGGTATCCCCAGAGAGAGTTATCTTGCCTGCTGATGCAATAAACACCAGACTACAATATAATCAGCAGACTAATTAGTTAAAGTCGACCTCTGCACCTCATCTAATGAAATACTGCAAAAACCACAGAAAATGTGTGGGGTCGCAGTAAGGTCTGAAGCAAAGGTCAAAAAGTCCCCTTTCCTTTGCGTGTTACTGTACTGTTTCTTTATTCATTCTCATATGAGCTTTGCTACATACAACCTTTTCTTTTTGCCGTATTTTGACTTCTGTGTCTCAACCATACCAAACTGCCATAGTGGCTTCTTCACATAGTAAAAGACATCAGGACTTCTTGACCACTGCCATTCCATTTTGATAATTTGGACAATTCTGTCAAAAGAGGATTGACCACAAAAGACATCTCTTTGGGTCACTCCATCTGTACAGACACCAATCGAATCCACATGGCCGAAGTCAGCTAAAAGAACCTCACTGTTACTAAAACATAAACATAATTATACATAAGTCTGGAAAGTTATAATCCATTTTACTGCACAAGAAAATCTTGGTTTCATTTTGATCTTGCTCCATCAAAATCTCAGCCAAATAACACATACACTTGCACAAACACACCCATACACACACACACACAGAGGGAGAGAGAGAGAGAGAGAGAGAGAGAAAGAGAGAGACAGAGAGAGTGAGAGAGACCCAAAAAAAAAAAAATTCAAGATGAAAATTGTGCCAGTTTCACAAGAAATCTTACTGTCCTCTTCACTATGAGGCCCTGGACAGACAAGCTGTAAAAAACGCAGCAGTAATTACTGCGCAATCTGGAGATACACTGTGCCAAATGAGTGCGGTCACATGATCGACACGCAGTAATTTCAGTCCTGGCGTAGCAGATGTGTGTCGCTCACATTCTGCTACGCCGGGACACATCAGCGCATTGGTGAAGCACAGAATTCAATGGACGCGGACACACGAGCTGCATTTACTGCCGGCGCATTTCTACAACAACTGTGTTTTTTCTCTCTCGTCTCACTCCCCACGACAATATTTCCAGCGTGACCATGTCATCTTATCACAAAACAGAGAATTTGACTTTGGAAATAAAGAAAAGAAACATCTGTTGGGACAGCACAAGTGAAGAATATAAAAATAAAATGTTTAAAAAATGATGCTTGGATGGATGTCTGCAGTAATCTGTGAGAAACTTTGGGATGAACCAAAAATCTTCTTTGGCCCTTTCTTTTTTTTTAAAGATTCTTCTCATGACTATAACAAAAGCCACACTGACTCTCCGATCGTCCATGTTGAAATGACCTGCGTAGCGTTAAATATCGCTTGTGTGGACGGCACACAAAGTAAGCGGCACTCACTGCGCAGTAATTACTGCTGAGTTCTTTACACCTCGTCTGTCCGGGGCCTAAGATAAGCAATCTGCTGTATCACTGACCAATGTCAATTGGTGGACTTCGAAATGTAGCCAATAAAAATACTAAAATAAATCTGGATTTAGAATTAGCTGACACTATTTGTGTTAATGACAGAAATAATGCCATAGAGTCATTAATATTGAGAAATAGACACAAGAACTTTGTGGGGAATTCCCCTATTTTCTTCCAATGGAAGGGTAAAAAAAAAAAAATGTACTGGAAGACAAAACTTATTTATCAAAAATAAAAAATACTTCATTTTCTGAATAATAACCTCCTCCAATATATAATATACAAGAATGTTTCTTACATGGTTAATTTCCAAATATTTTGATCAGCAAAATATTGTTTTGATTCTGCATCTGCCATTAGTGGCCTGCAAAAGTTGTGCCCTCAAATTACACAGTAAATGTAATTAGGATCTGGCACATTAACTAAAACAGACCAGGGGGTACTGTAAAACAATAGCCAAAGACTAAACAAACAAACAAACAAAAGCCACCGACATGATATCCTTCATTTTTTTTCCGCGCTTTCATAAAACAGAAAAAAAAAAATTCTCAAAAATTTACATCAGTGGTTCTCAACCTTTTTCAGGCAAAAACAGGCCTTATCTGTTCATAAAAACCGATTTACACACATTGATGAACAAGTCAGTGGTTTTCTGTACTTGCCCCTAAGTCATCCTCCATTCATGTTCCCCCACCGCACCCACTTTCATCGTTTTGCCCCTTTGTTGCCCTTTTCTTCGTTTTCACCCCCGTAGAAATCAAAATCCCCCACCGCGGGGGGCAGGTATGTGATATCACCCAGGTTGAGAATCACCGATTTACACCAGCCAAAATTCACACTTCTGCACCTTCTCCACTTTCACAAACCAGGCTGCTCACACAGAATGATTACAGTTTTCCACGATTCCAATATCAAAAAATCACCAGGAAGACAAGAAAAAGCAGAACCATGAATCCCCAGATGATGCTCCAAGATAAAATGACACAATAGTGTATCACTCTGAGACACAGAAAAGGAGTGAATATAATATCACATGTCAAAATTTTCTCTCGGGTTCGTATTCTACATGAAGTTTTTTACACCCTTGACTTGCCACACACCACATTAGGGCACCGCTACATGCAAAAACAACTCCACTAAAGAAGATGATTGAATACTACAAAAATCATTCACCCACATTCAAACCTACAGAACTAACATTCCAGTTCCAGTCAAATCTATGTACAAATTGTCATCCATCTCATGTAGTGACATACCAGAAAAAGATACAGAAAATTGTTTGTTCTTGTCATCCACAATTCACCTCAGCAAGACATTTTAGCTAGATATGTGCCATATTTTTCTAAGGCTCCTTGCTATGTCATGTCATTTACGTCTGTTAATGAGTTAATTAGGTTGTGACATATGTTTTTGTAATGACATGTACGACGCATATAACATTTTTGTGCTCTTTAACACTCTGTGAAAGAAAACTTCCCCCACGGGATAATAGAGTGATTCTTAGCTAATCTTATCTGTCTACAATTTTCTCATTTTCCAGGACAGCATATCAAAGTTTTGGCCACTTTTGTCATTCTTGGATATAGCAAAAACATTTTTGCTTATAAAGATGTTGATACATCTCTTTGTGAAAATGTAGGCCTCACCAAGAGCAGTAATAAGGTAGTCATAACAAAATCATCAAGATCATGAATACACCAATACATGAGATGGACAAGGAAATCAAGCGTGCAGAATATGTGTAATCACGACGTCACTTCATGGTGTCCAACCACAGCTCTGCCACAAAGTCACTGCTACAATCTAAACCAATCCGGACGTTCCAGCCTCAGACATTCACACTCTTGTGTTCAGCATTTACAGCCACCAGAGTCTCTGTTCTCCTCAGGGTTGCTTAATCTCACACCTTGTGCACCCTGTGAACCTTGCGTCTTTCCAATCATTTTGTGGGCTGACAAAAACACAAACAGTAATTACATTAATAGACATATCACTGCTGGGGAGAATTCAGTACAACAAACATAGACTAAGCAGGGATAATAATCCAAAAGAACGTGCAATGACCCTTTTTATATTGCCAAATTCATAATGAAGACCCCTTTCAGGTCATCTTTTCATTCATTACCTCTTCTTCTCTCTCCTTGCTACAGTTTAACATTCTCTCATTCAATCAGTAGTTGATTAGGAACAGAACTAACATAATCAGCCACCTTAGAGTGAACCTCTGCAGTTTAGAGACCTTCACTATTGTTGTGCCATCTGGCCTAACAATGGACGCTTCTTAAGCTTGGGAAGCGGGAACGTGGGAAGAGCTCGGGCCTAGGTTGTGTACACACCGGGGACAAGTTGAAAACTAACAAGCATTTGCAGAAACAGATTTTATTCCCTCTCTGTTTTTCAAATAGCAACTAAAATTTAGAACAAAAAAAAAAAAGGCAGGGAACAACCACATTCAGTCATTCTGCCAAAGCTTGCTAATGCTTCACCATATAGATTGCTTTTTCCGAACAATCTACAATCTGGTGTAGGCTGATCCCGCTGAAAGAAAGTTCAAGGATCATGTTTTACATTAAGTTGGAATGTCTGGTAGCTGGGATATGAAAATTTGATACCAAGTTTTGAAAATACTCACCAATCATCATGAACATTTCGTTCACAGCCAAACCACTTTTAGCAGAACACTCAGCAAATATCAAACCATTCTCTTCAGCAAAACCTCTGGCATCCTATGGAATAAAACACAAAACTTTTGCTTGTCAAGATTTCCGAACATCCTGAATCAGAGACTACAATTTCCTGGAAAGTGATGTTTCAGTTATCATTGCTGTAGTAAACCTAAAGGACTTCTCCAGTTTTCCAGTTTTAAAAAGGTGGACAACTATTTATCAATGTGAAATATATCTCACATCAAGGGCTCAATGGTAAACTTTCATAATTCAGCTCTTTTTTAAGTTTTTCAAAGCTTTGTTAATGGCAATAGGTATGTTGGTTATTTACTATAAAACAGAAAGCGTTTTTTCATAAACTGCATAAAAAAAAGCAGGCCTTTTCTGTTCAGAACACCCATCTACGCGTGCGGTTGAACAAGTCAGTGGCTGCCCTGTATTTGCCCCCCCCCCCCCACCCCATAGTTCTCTATTTTTAACCCCCCTCCCCTTTTCATTGTTTTCACCCCATGGTCGTCCTTTTCATTGTTTTCACCCCATGGTCGTCCTTTTCATTGTTTTCACCCCATGGTCGTCCTTTTCATTGTTTTCACCCCATGGTCGTCCTTTTCATTGTTTTCACCCCATGGTCGCCCTTTTCTTTATTTTTGCCCCCCTTGGAAATTAAAATCCCTGTCCCCTTCCCCACGATATCACCCACAGTTAGAACCACAGGATTAGACTATTATTATCAGGGCTATTAACCGATGGCAATCTGATCAGCAATTCGTAACCTAGCATTACAAAATAATCTCTTTTGTCATTTCATCATGTCATTTCCAACTCCCTTGCATACTCACCACCATCTGATATCTCTACCCTTGATTAAGTACTCCAAAGTACAGGAAGGTGTTCCCTCAGCACTTATGAGTAGTTGTTTATCTTACTACTAAAGTAAGCTATCTAGGATTTTTGTTACAGCAATGTAATTATCAGAGATATTATCTCTGATTTAATATCCCACACCCAACAATACTGCCGTGCAAAAGCAGAGCAACTCATGAGTTCATTTCACAGTTTTGAGAAAAATACAAAAAACTTGCATGGCATAGCCAGTCTAATAATTTATGAGTTTACCCCACCAGAAACTACTACTTCAGTAGCACATACATTTATCTGCCTTTGACAAGTTTATAGAGACGATACAGTAGAAAAAAGTCATGTTGTCAGTTGCGTTGTTCTGCTTTTGCCTGGCAGAATAAATAAATCGGAATATTGCTATCAAACACAGACGGTACAAAACAGTAAAGAGATGTGTGAGAGTGTCAAAATCACTTATTGGCACAAAAACTAGACCAAATATCACTGGGAAGGAAGAAACAGTAACATCAAGCTTAGAACCAGGTCACATTTACATCAACTGATCAAGGCCACACTAGCCGATCAATGTTTTGACAGGTCTATGGTACAGAAAGCTCACTCAGTCCCTGATACCAAAACAGGATGTGGGACAACCTAATGGGGCCATCCATAAAGTATGTACCTACTGAGGGGTCTGCCCCAGCATATGAAATAGGAAAAAGGGTTTGTTGAGTGCATACTTTGTGGTTACAGTAATGAATTAAAAGTTTGGTTTCATTTACATATTTTTTTTTAGCAAAGTTGGTTGTAAAAATCAGACACAGGCTTTGTTTCTAATGAAACAGAATTTGTGCAAAATGCCATTTAGAGCTTCAAAATATCAAGGTCCTTTCAAGGGCATTGAACACAGTAATAGCCATAGGCTTGGGTAAAAAAAAAAAGTCAAAACTGAGTGTAGCCTGCTTCAAGGATGTCTCCTGACATTATCTGACTGCTGTTGTCTTGCCTGCTCTTGACTCTGATCAAGACAATACTTTTGAAACAAGACAAGCATACAAAAAACACATGAAGACACATACTGTAATGGGCTGCAATGGCATATGCCCCACAACAATCCCTGCTTCCCTACAATGCCAAAGAGTTTCAGTCATGTGTCTTTTTTGTTTGTGTCATTCATGAAGACTCCAAATTGTTCAAATAATTCCCTGGATTTTTTTATTTAAATATGAACAGATATTTCAAAGAAATCTACATAAAGTTCATCAGTTTCGCCATTCAGCTTACTGTATTTGCTTCTCCTACAATAGTTCTGATCCTTGAGATTGCCAGTGCGTACAATGTACCTGCTTTCCTTGTCTCATCGGCTTGATTAGATATTAATTCAATACTTATTTATTCACCATATCCAAAACAAATATGAAATTTTACCCCCAAAAATAACAAAAAACAACATAAACAGACAAGTAAAAAACCGCATACAAACATGAAACACAAAAATACTGCTAGGTAGACACTAAGAATGGCAAACAGAAACAGTCACAAGCCCTGCCTTTGGCACATCTGAGAAAATGTAAAATTATAGATTCTCTCAAAACCAAAAGCAATAAAAAATGCCAAGGTGAACCAGGGTGAAATGACAGCAAATCAATTAAACAAAGAGATTTCTTCTATTGTCAAGAAAACCCTTGCATTCAGAAATACTGCCATGCACAGGCAGGGCAGCATAACTAACAAACTATGAAATTGCTCATATGTCGCTCTTCCTTTGCATAGCAGAATACTTCTCCTTGGTTTCTCTCCTGAACTAAAGTTACACAAAGAAGCCCATGACCTACCTCTGTTTGCACAGCTCTATGTTCAGAAGCCAGGTCAGCCTTGTTACCAGCCAGCACAATGACAATACTCCCTACAGCTTGTTGTCGTAACTCTCTCACCCAAGTGATAGCTTTGTTGAAAGTGTTCTGCAGATGGACACAGTATTTCAATAGATCAAATGTTATAGAACATCTTCATCTAGGACAGAGGTCGGCAACCAGCGGCCCGCATCTTTCATCTGTGGCTCTTTCCTCATCTTAATTGCCCGTTAAGAAAAATATCTTCAAAAGATGAAAAATTACTACTGGTATTTAGAGTTGCATGCGTTTTGCAGCTCACTCTAAATTCTATCCAAAATCTCAAATATGGCTCTTCTTCTTTGAAAAGTTGCCAACCCTGACTTAGGATGATGCAGTAAATAGAACAAAACATTCACCAGATCAAAAGTTATACCAATCCAGGACCGAAACTAGAATTTGGTCATTTCATCCTGGGTAAAATCCAAATAAATCACAGAGATGAACTGTGTGCAGAAAATTTGAATCTTCGTACTGGAAATCTTCAACTTTACTTGTAATAAAGGGATCAGAAATGAAAACATATCTTAAATCTACGAGACTGAAACGACACGCAGAAATATCATCCATTGCAGTCACAAAATTCATTCTAGAAATGCCTGACCTTCCTTAAGTGTACAAATCACCACCATCTCACTTGCTAGTGTATTTGATCACTTCAGTGGTTTTGAGTTACATCTACCTACCACTGCACTTGATAAGATCTTTAATTTCACAAAATAACATATCAAAATCTTTAGCAGTTTTGAAATTATCAGTTAAGCTCAAACATGCTTGTCTGCATATATAAGAAATCTTACTCTCACCAACACTCTGAAACGCTCAAATGTGAAATGGGAAAATTACTGATATGCCAGTGTGTGAGTGGGACAAGGAAATGATTTTCATATCATGACTCCAACGCAAGGGCTTCTGATTCAATTTCACAGCTTTTTTCACCTTTTGCTAACATCAACTTTACACTTTTAAGTGGTGACAATGGGCAATCTGACGATACTCACAGCATTATTCACATCATAGACAACAATGGCAGCCTGAGCACCCCTGTAGTACATTGGTGCCAAACTGTGGTATCTCTCCTGGCCTGCTGTGTCCCAGATATCAAACTTTAGACTCTGGCCTTGCGCCTGGACGGTTTGTGTCAGAAATGCAGCTGAAAGTGGCAAAATTTTTATTTAAAAAGAAAACACAGAAGCTGTGGGGTCTCAGCAGAGTAAAAAATGACAAAATAGGCCCCCCCTCCCCCCTAAAAAAAATTGTACATTTTATAATGTATCTTTATAGTTTCTAAAGGGGACTTTGCCACAATTTTTTTTTTTGGCTACATTTTCAGTGGAAAAGTGAAACAGCAACAACTTAGAAGGACTAACTTAGTACAGACAACACAGTTATGAGAATGTTTTAATTAAATTTGAACACTAACATCCAGCCACATGACTTTAACTTTAACAAGTCTGCTAATTGCAAGGTTTCTGCAGGCTGAGATCAAATGTCATTAGAGCTGCCAGGCAAACTCAAGAAATATCAAATTTGGGACAATGACAAAAAAGCTGCTCCTTTTTACACTTCTTGTGAGAAATCATACGATTTACGATAAATGCACTGTTATGAAATGATTTACTGAGGTTGTTGCAAAATAAAATAAAAAAAACACTGAAAATCTGTGGGGTCACAGTAAGGATTGAAGTATTTTCCTTTGCATTTTATTGTATCATTTCTGTATTTTTTCTTATAATGCAATCGTGATGTTTTACTACGTTTTTCTTTTTACCACATTTTGCCTCAGGCTGTTGCAGCGTATCACTGAAGTGTTCAGAAGAGTACAGTACATGATAAAGACTGCTACAAAACACTCTGAACCATAGAATAAAACCCGTTCACTGGCCTGGCTGAGTGAAGTAACATTATGCAAATTATGTCAAATAAAACTAGCCAGTTTTGTTATTTAATGTAGTACCCATGGCCTAAGCTTAGTAAGTGACATTTGGCAACATCCCAGCTGTGACACACAACTGGTAAACAACTCTCAGTCTCACATCCAGAGTCCTCATTCTAAATCAAGAACCTGCATAACATTCCCAAGCATTTCATGCAACAAGGATGGGTTGCTGTAAGATCACCAGCTTGGCCAACAGGATAGATGTGGTAAAGTTTACAACACACACAACAAGATGTCAGCTTAGAGAAAACACTGGATCCAGATAATCAAGCTAAGAAATGGTTGATCATTGCCGAAGTTCATGATGCATGTAGACAGGCAAGACTTGCAAAATATACTTGTACTTCCCACATAAATCTTACCATTATGGAGCTGGAGGGTGAACGTGTAAGCACCTAAATCTCTGTGACTTATGAAACTTTGTGGACGACCTCAATTTTTGGCAATAAATTATGTGGAAACATCCAACATTTAGACCAAAATTTAGTCTTTAATATCATTTACTTACATTTTTTTTCAGCACTAAAAAAGAAATGCAAGTTTGTCAGAGTAGAATGTGAAAGTACGACAGGAAATTTCATTTGACTATATAACCACTGTTCAACGAATGGCATTTCAGCGAGTACAGGTAAATCAAGCAATGCATTAAAAATGCAGTTATGATATTCTGGGAAGACACATGGATGGAGGAACATTCAGCCTCTGGATCATACCACCATTATCAATTTATTAACCAGACCGATGGCTAGTGGCTTGACAGCTCACAAATGGAAATCTACTGTACAAATTAATTTATTTTTAAAGCTGCATTGACATTAACATTGAAAATTGTATTGATATGATGCTGTGTGAGACCACTAAACAAGTTATATGTTCCACGCAAGCAGCAGACGTAGAAGGCCTGGTCAGTCTCTTCAAAGAACATATGGCGCAGTACAAAGTAGTACATGCAATAAAATGCACAGGCCAATACTTTGACAAGTCTTGTCTGAAAATGTCCAATGGAATAATGCAGAGAATGATATTAAGGCTCACTGACCTCTGAATAAACAAGGACCAGAATGAGATTATCTCAACTCTTGTGACTGTAGTGAAAAGATTATGCAAACAGAAAAACTTCTCAGCCATTCAATTATAAGGGTCTGGTGCATGCAGTCAAATCTTTTTTGTCTCTGTTTCAGTGTGAAATGGGAGAACAACGAGAACTCTAGACTGAAACAAGTCTGTCTTCATTGTTGATTCAAAGCAAGTTCAAGACTGAGTCAAAACTGACGTAAAAACAGACTGGACTCAATTTGCTACCATTCTAAGAACTTTTAACTCTTTGTGAGCCATAATGTTTTCCACGTTTGCCGATACAGGAAGAGAATAGTGGGGAGATGAATGAAGACTAAGAGCAGCAACATTTATGAATAGAAAGTCGACTTTCTTTCTTCCTGAAATAAAATAGTGTAGCATTCTTGTGCACCGATACATCGGTGAGTGACTCACATGTGTCCAGCGGAAGAGCTGATTTATCGGTTGTTGGCACACAAAGAGTTAAACACTCTCAATACTCTCATGCCCCACAGTTCAACAACATATATTATGAAATTTTCTGAATACTGATCATTCGGTACAACCTACCTCCTACTGTTGCTTCACTGTGGTCTGAGAAGAGGCCGCGAACAAACCGCACAGCGATAGAAGATTTCCCCACTCCTTGGTCACCCAGCAAAACCAGCTTAGCCTGCTGCATTCTGCCACCTCCCGTAGATCCAGATCTGGAATGCGTGCTGCGTGTCTGACCACTCATGGCAATCTATGGACAACTTACAATCTCTGCCACTTCAGTAAGTTACTCAACCTTCAACCTGACGTTGAATACTCCACAGAATCTTTAGGTTATCTTCCCTGTGCTGACATCAAATATGTATAGTCTTTGCCATTAGGACTTGACGACTCTGTGGACAAAGGATAAGAAAACTTGTTCATAAACTGCAATTGTGTCCCATCATATGGCAGAAGCTAAGATTAGATATTAATAGAGAAAGATCACGACCACTTCCACCGAATCATGAAAACCAAGTCAGGGCAGTAAAATTAAAAACTGGAACTGTCTGAACCATAATGACTCTGAGCCCATGGATCTTTCTACATGTCCAGGGGTATTTGCCATGTTGTATGCAACATTTTGTTGATTTTGAGATTTTGTCATGAAAGTGGCTCTCTCACTCCTAATTTCATTACAAAATGTATTTATTTATATATAAAGCCACCCCAATCAGTTAAAAACTTTTTGAGATATAGGTGTTTGAGAGGTAATGTTTTGGGTGTTTTAGCCCTTTTGGCAACCAAACTTTCAATCCTCATTTTCTCAAAAAAGGCAAAAATGCACATACAACAGTATGACAAACGCCCAATGATATTTTTGGGGTTGATCGAACCTCTAAAAAGCCACCGGTAAGCTTTTCCTCTCAATGAAAAGGCATGGTCAAGTTTACCATATTTATGTATATTGTATTTTTAGCTCTATGTGTGCTTTGCTGGGCCTCCTGTGTATACTAGTGCAATCCACTAACAATGATCCCTCTTGTTACAAGCACACTTTCTAGCAGTAGTCAATCATCCCATAGACATGACCAGTTTCATTCGACCTCTCCATTCATTATAATAATGTACCTTCCTTGTAAGAAAAAATGAGGAGTTTATTATTATATTCCGCCTTAGTCACGCTGTGAGCCCCGGCTCCCTGGTTCTAATTTTCCCCTGTGCGTTAGACTCCTGGACCTCATACATGTTAAAACAAAAACTTTCACAAAATCTCACATAATGATAAAGATGAAACTATGCTGCTGTGCAAAGGCAGAGCCCTGTATGTGCCCATTTCATTCATAGTTTTGAGAAAAACACAAAAAACTTGTGTGGCATAGCCAGTCTACATAATGTCAGTTTGCCGCACTAGAGTGTAGAAACTACTATTTCGGTAGCGGATTCACATACGACAATCTGTATAAAATTTGACATAAAAAAATCATGTGTGACATAAGTTCATAAATAAAATGGGAAAAGGCCATGCTGTCAGTTACATCATTCTTTTTTTTGGAGGGCAGTATAGTATGGCATCATTCATATAAAATTTCCATTTTGGGGGATGGACAACAGGCCCACCTCACACATACTGACTATAAACCATGCCTACAGCAGATAAAAAGGCAGGGCATACCATTACTTCATGCTCTGTAATAAAGTTAAAATGAGCATTTGGCCTAGATTGGTTTCTACGGTCTTTTCCCGCAACACACCAATACGTTTATGTTGTGCTAATGAACAACGGCTCCCGGCTATAATTAACTAAGTGCCAAGTTGTGTACATGTAGTATTTTACAGCCAGCATTTCAGAGCCTAACTCAGGAAATCAATATTATCTGAATAAATGCAAGAGCACTGCCACCTGTCCCTGGGTATTGCATGAAGTAAATAATATTATTAAGCTCTATGAAAGTAACAATAACAATGGAGTATATATATTTATACAGTGCCTGTCCCCACAAAGTGGGCCCAAAGCGCTTTACAATGAAATAGTAACAGCACTCTCCCTCTTGCTCTTATCATTAAGTGAAAATTTAGTGGGATACCCAACTTGTGTTTCTGTTTTTCATCATGATCAGGGATTGCTGTGTAACTCTCAGTTTCTGGTCTATACATGAGGATGGCAGCATTTCATCCTCCATTATAATAATGAGTATCAAACCTCTCAGAGTTCTCACAAATAAATCCAGGTTAAAGTGAATTAGCACGGAAAATTTTGTTTGCACAAACAGAATGAGAAACTAATCAAAACAAATTACATCCTTATCAGCCTCGGGATATAGCCTACTGCAAGGTTCACAATGTAAAATTTTCACAATTCAAAAAAACTCACAAGCTAGAAGTCTGTGCTTGAGATATTTTGCCAAATTAAATAATTAAGAAATTAAATTTTGTTAATATATAATATATACTGACCAGATAATCCATCTTGTGCCTAATAAGACAACTTCAATAGCAAGTATCACAGGAAATCACAGACACTAATATTATCTGAACACATATTTGCAAGACAATTCACATTATACACTCGATACAACTCAGACTGAAGTCTTCAGGTCCAGCAGGTTTTAACAGTGATTAAGACTGCTTTAACCTTTTAAATGTGCCCTGGCGTAAAATAGATTCCTTATAGAAATTCTGAAACTTTAAAAATGTACATATGGAAAACAAAGAAGTAAACCAGTAAATAGTACAATCCAACATGCCCTTAGAATGACAAGTTTCTAACTCCATTTTTTGGCTAAACTGAGTTACACACAACACACTACTTCTACAGGCCTTATCCACTGTATGTCAAAGTATCAAGCTGATTCAGTGTGTAATTTGTAAGTACATGTATTACTAACAAAAAGTAGCCTTTCAGCACGTGAACCTTCAGTTATCAATTTCTCAAAAGTTGATGTTAGAGAGTTAGTCATTGTAAGTTAAGGGAAAGACATACTGATATAAATTAAAATGTATTCCAATTGGTTCTGGGTGATTTGTTTCAAGTATGGGACAGGGGCTGTAAAGGGTTAATAATGAAATGTCAACCGGGCTACTTAGGGCCCACTGATACACCTGCTGATATTGATGATAAAACTGCAAATAGGTCAGCCTATCAGGTACACAAAGACTTGTAAAAGATGCACAGCATAGTTTGGGAGTTTGGCAAACTTCAGGATATCATTCAAGCCAGTGCATGTCAAGTGTTTCTTAAACAAACTGGTTGATTGATAATGTCACTCCTTTGGGTCACCTGTTTATACTCTATAAATTGAGTCACATGGATGATGGAAGTCCAATGCTGTCGAAATTTGATGAAAAATGCCACATAAATAAAATAACTGTCCAGTGGTGGCAGCACCTTTACCATACCGGATGGATTTATCATTATGAATCAAAAGAAGGGAAAAAAATAAGTCAACTTCTATGACACGTAACATAAATCTGTTTGGTTCTCATTCTGACACCTAAAACTGGTAGTTCACTTGTGACCTCGTAATAAATTAATCAAATCGTCCCCTTAGAATGACATGGTTATATCTACATCATTTGGCTGAACTGAGCCACACACTACACACTCCTTCTAGTTCTACAGGCCTTCTCCATTGTGTGTCAAAGTATCAAGCGGATTTGGTGTGTAATTTGTAAGTATTACTAAAAGGAAAAAAAAGTCATGTCTCTAAAATTAGTAAAAAGCTTTGAGCACATCAAACTTCAATCATCATTTTCTCTAGAGTTGACTGAAGGGAGTTGGAACCTTGTCTTCTATTAAGGGGACCAAATATGCCCTGCTTTCAAACGATTTCATACTTTTTCATGCCACGTTTAAATTCATAATTAAATCTTGAAAAAAAAAAAAAAAGACATCTATTTTGATCATAACAGAATTCCTGCCGTTTCTAGCCAGCTACATAAATTTGAAGCTGATTATGATAATAGATCTCTGGTCTGTTCACAATCTCAATACAGTTAGAGAGAACAGATTTGGATTACTGAATATGAATAAATTATGTGCTCAAGTTTAGCATTTGTTAATTTTGCAATTTGCAATGGTAACATGCACTTACATGCAATATTTTCCAATTCAAAATGTACTAATCTCATGAATGAAGCTTTTGAATTAACACTCTGATCTTTAACAATAAGTGTATAATAAAAGGAGAATCTCACCTTTTACATCAGCTTGTATTTTCTTTCACTGTACTAATTAAAATGTTTCTTCCACTATTCCAGTGTTTCTATGGTCTTTGCCTTGGAGTCTTTCAAATGTACATGTAGTGTGCCTTTAGTCTGATAAAATTTAATACTGTATACTGTAATAATAGTGTCTATAGTATAGGTGATGAGTTTGTACTTGTAGTGTATTGCATTGTTAGAACAGGTAACCACTTATGACTTATTATTTACTCAACACACTGCTAATCTAAAGCAATTAACCAAATAAATCAATTTACCGTAATAAATAACATCAGCAAAGTCTTTTTTGGAAATCATTTTCAATGATCATCTGGCAACCATAGTGTTCTTTACAGAAATATGAAAATGCTCCTTTTCATTCTCACACAAATAATTGGAATGCTCTCCCCAAAAGAATGAGAGATTATGTTTCTTCAGTCCTGTGTTGGAAATATGTGCTGAGTGACTGATCATGTTTCTGTTAGAATAGAGAGAGACATATAGAGAGAGAGAGAAAGAGAAAGAGAAAGAGAAAGAGAGAGAGAGAGAGAGAGAGAGAGAGAGAGAGAGAGAGAGAGAGAGAGAGAGAGAGAGAGAAAGAGAGACACAGAGAGAGAGTTGTTTCTAATTAATTGTGGACATAAGTGAAATACTCCTTTATACATATATTTTCGCACATCTTCACTTTGTTAAAATTTAAAATAAAACGCAAACCTACATTATTTTATCATGGTACAGATTTTAACACTAATTGTAATTTTCTTCAGATCGGATATATTCCACTCTCATGGCTTGCACTAGATGAAACAAGATTCCTACTTTACACTGACTATTAAAGTCTTGAAAACATCAAATCTATTTGTCTTATATAAATGAATGTTTGTAAATATAGCTGAAAGAATGTTATTACTTTAAAAGTAATTCCAGATTAATTAAAAACAGAAATTAAATAACCAGACAATCATAGCATTAAAAAAATATACTTATAAATTACTACTGTCATAAATGCACACTTATGACCTCGCGTTCACTTGAACTTTCTCTGTGTTCCTTCTGATAATGAGTCTTTCTACCCGTCAAAAATATGCCGCAAAAGCAAAGGCGAATTTTATTGTCCTTTCGTGGGAGTGATAGTTTCAACGACAGCATTTGGCGCCTTCACAGTTTACTCAGATTACTCCGATAATCAACTAGTGTTTGCCATAAATATTTCATCCAAAGCCTTGAACTAATGCCTTTGAATTTAAAGAAAGAGATAATAGTGAGGAATTTAAGACGATGATTACGTCCCAGAGAGGACAGTGACCTCTGATGTGAAAACACGCCTTCTGCATCGCACAATTGGCTTGATACACCTGTGTTTTTGCATCCATCGCTACGAACAGTTGGGGATTCGAAACAGGTTATATACATGCCCGTCGCGGTGTGGGAGTTATAACAGTAGCCTTGTATCCTAAATTCCACCTTCCATTTCCAGCTGCATCTGCTTCACTTTTCTAATTTTGTATCATAAAAGCTCGGCTGGTAGATTTATATTAAAATTACAAGAGAGGAACTATTTTATAATTTAATATTCTTTCACTGCTTCATTAGTTTATATCCCTGCATGCAAAATATTCATCAGGCCCATTCAAATCTCAACTTTTCTGGTTACTTGTTAACACCAAGATCTATTAGATCTTATGTGTAAGATCTGTAGACAGTAGAACCGACATCATAAAATTTTATTTCATAAAAAAAAACAATTTTACGATCACCTTTTTCCCACTTGGCTATTTTTTTCCCAACCAACCATGGGTCCCTGCCATTCCATGCATTGGAGCATTCATGACTTGAAGATGGATGATTAATAGGGAGGCTTGGATCGGGTCTCAGTCAGATCATTTGATTTTGAGTTCAGAGTACAGTTTTGATTTTTGTTTTGATAGCAGTACTTAGTAATAGTAACAGCACCACTAACAGACCTGACTGACAGCACTGTCCATGATACAGCCAGCTGAGTAACAACGGGGAAACCTGGACATTGTAATACTGATCTGGATCTAGATCCATTGTTCGTCTAGATCTAGATTTAATGTGGAAACAAAACAAGTGAAGAGCTCCATATGTCTGGCCCACAGTATCCCTAAACCTAGATCAGATCTCTATCTTTATTTCTAATCCTAATCGGCTTAGTAATCTTACCACACCCCAACTCTTAACCTCTGAACGAGAAAACAAAAAACAACCTGTAAAGAATTGTAAGAACGAAGTGTTTATAAAATTTCCCCGAGGATCTTTTTTATCCGTCAACATAAATTCTGTATTTGCGAGTCATCTCCCCTGATTCGAACCTTTCTCCGTTTACTCCGTCTTCCTCCCTTGTTCCGTTCATCCCGACGCGATCAACGTTCGTATTGAATGAGTGTTGAAAACGATATTGAAATTGGAGAGACTTGGAAATTTATTGATTAAATGGATACATACGAAGGTTCAGGTCTAATCCGCTGAACTTGATATATATGGGTTTCTTGGTTTGGTCATTCTTATTTAGTAAGACTTTCATCACAACTAGTCAGGTTCCTTAGTAGCGTAGTGGTTAGCATCTCTGCCTGTTAATCAGGAGGTCGTGGTTCGATTGGCGTTTTTTTTTTTCGTAACTCTTTTTATTAGGCATAAATCTTTTTTTTTTTTTTTTAACCCAAGAACAATAACGGAAGAAATCCATTTTTTTTTGTTTTTTTGTATCTACACCTGTCAATCGGGGTACAGTGGTTCGATTCTCAGCAGGGTAGGGTTTTTTATTTTTTCTTCTTTTCATATATAAAAGTTTTTTTATCTGTAATCAATCTGTTTGGTAATTTAAAAAAAAAATCCAGTTTGCTTGTTTGCTTATTTGTTTGTTGTTGTTTTTTGTCATTAGTCAACCTGAGCTTTATCCGCCGATACTGTTGGTGGCCCAAGATCTGCCGATAGTGTTGCCGGATAAACCCAAGTATCCGCCGATAATATTGACCGATAAAGCTGGGCAGTATCCGTCGATAATGTTGACGGATAAAGCTGGGCAGTATCCGTCGATAATGTTGACGGATAAGGGCGGCCTTGTAAGAATTAAGAATTGTTTAACCCTCACATTGCGAAAGGCATCAAAATATGGCATTAAAGTTCCAGGCGTTCACTCTGCACAGGCGTGTCAATGCGGCAAGGTCAAACTGACGGCGCCCCACGCATGCTGTATTTTCACACATCAGGTTACTGTCATCTTTGTTGAGACATAACTTCCGTCTTATTGCTCATTGTATCTCTTAGAAAAAGGCATTGTGACGTGGATTTATGTTAACCAGTAAACTAATGATCGTACTGACAAAGACTAAGCTTTCAAAGGCTCTTCCCACACTATCAAAAGGTGTAACATCGACATGCGAACTGTTGCTAAAAAAATTTGCAATATTATCTCATTTTCTCTTCTCACAAGACGACCATCATCTAGAGTTGTCTGTCTCTAAGAACCAATACGAAACAGGAAGGTCTTCCCCCCGTCCGCGCCACTTACCAAAAAGTTAAACAACATAATATGATGAAGATGTCCCCTAACCCGCGCTCTCGTTCTTTCTTTCTTCTTTCTTTGTCCCATACAAATACTAAACCCAACCTTCTGATAATATAAGACGCTCAAAAAGCCCCTCTTTACTGTGTTTTCTTGACTGGCGCGAACGGGCAGAGGACCTCCCACGAAACAAGCTCTGAAATGACATTTGCCTCAATGCCCACATTGGTTCATTAGTAAAGTCTGTCAATATCTGGATGAAACCATTTGTTTAGGGCTTGGGTCACTTGGGAGGCGTGGCTAGTTATCATGCTTAGTTCTCGCCCAAATTACAGCTATCAGTTTGGTATCGTAAGTCAGATCACTGGTTAGAGACTTAAACAGAAAAAGATTTTGCTGGTTAATTCATATCAAGGGTGATAAGGCATAGCAGTGAATGTTTTCATACTGATCAAATACAAAACAAAACCACATGGACAGAGGAAGGACTTCCCAATGCGTTCCATACATGCTAAAGAGGGTTTACTTTGAGGGGTTTAATTAAATAAAAAAAGGGGCTAGGTATTTTTGGGGAGTTTTTCATAAGAAAGACAAAAGTTCCAATAATTTATGGCATGCTTCGCTTCCTCTATCTCTCTCCCCTCTCTATCTTAGTTCTTACTTCCATCTCATCTCAATTTCTCTGCGTAAGAATCATCTGAAAGTGAACACATGTAATACATTTGAAACTATTATAAATCATGTCATGACAATACTCGGATCCGCACCCACATCCTTTCGCTCCTAAATCACACGTCTTATAAAACCATTTCGCCACGCGGGTGAGTTGACAGCTTGACGGTTGTCATTTACCAATACTCACTCACATACTGCACCCTTGACCTAAATTAGGGAAAGTTACCGACCTTGTTAATTTGCATAGTCTTTAAAAATTATGAATCGGCTTAGTACTTTAGTAGCAAAACAATCCTATTTCAGCTGCTGGGAGATTGCATGATCTGAGCTAATACAGGGCATACCCGAGTGTATGTCGATCGCCAATGGCTACCCCAGCCCCTTTTAGCCTCATTAGTCAAGCTGACTACCGCCCATTGATACAAACTGACTAGACCCTCACGCCCCCAGGTCCATCTGACCATTCCATGTGAGTTTAAATTCCTGAACACCATACCAAGTTTTGTTTCAGCAAACCTTCACCAGTCGCGCTTTTGGTAAATTCTGTTACCGTGACCTCTCCCCAGCAAGTTTCAAAATGGCACCTGTTTAGTGTTTCCGGATTTTGTCTCACTTCAGACTTTATTTCTGGGATTATATACTGTTTTTCTTGGCAAGTGTGTTACAAATCTGTGCACAATCTTGGTGCCAAGAGATATTTTTAACCAGAGATATGTATATATATAACAAAAAATTTACACAACGATATATTTTAAATGGTCTTAATATATGCTGTTTTAGCCTGTTTTAGCCTCAGAGCAGTGGCGTCGAGTCGCATATGGTGCAGTTGAGGAATCGTCTTAGTAAATAGACGAATCAACTCCATGAGAAGAAGAAGAAGAAGAAATATTATTGTGAATATGAAGTGATAATTGGTACTAAAGTCTCAAACGGAGGTCTTCCCCCCGTCCGCACCACTTACCAAAAAGTTAACAAACATAGTATGATTAAGATATAAGCTTAAACAACCTGCATTGGAATGGTCAGATGGCCCTGGGGGCGTGAGGGTCTAGTCAGTTTGTATCAATGGGCGGTAGTCAGATTGACTAATCAGGCGAAAAGGGGCTAGGGTAGTTGTGTTTTCTTGACTGGCGCGGACGGGCGGAAGACCTTCCTCTCAAACAATGCATAACGGTGAGTAAAGTTCAATAATGTTATAAAAGCTATGGAACGCATAATTCGGAAGTCCTCCCTGGACAGTGGTAGTGTGGTCATCGCACATCGGCAAGGCTCAGTGCAACCCAGATAAGATTCCCCTTGAGTCAGTAAGGTCACTGACCGGACAGCCGGCTTTACGGGTAGTGCATGGGGTTTGGGTTAAGATAGTTGGAACCTCCTGCTTTCCATATCCAAACTAGATATCTAGATCTAGACCTGAGTGGATGATCTAGACTAGATCTAGAGTCTAGAAATCTAGATCTAGATCTAGATCTAGATCTAGAACCTCATACTTTTCTTCATAGATTCTGCTGACGTGAGTAGTCTGGTCTTCTCCTCCTTCACTTAATGTCCTTTCTTTAACTGCGAGTGAGACACGCTTCAGCTATAATTATAAACATTTACTTATCATAAGCATAATTATTCTCAGTGATTCATCAGGCACAAAGAAAGTCTCAAGTGTTCTTAGTTTGTGTTTACAACTTGTAGTCTTCTCTAGACTTGAGCAGTTGAGGTCCAGTCTTGTCAAATTCAGGACAAAACAACAGAACTGTTTTTAGATTATTTGCTATGTACTTCTATAGAGAAACAACGCCAAACCTTTTACTAAATCCAACTGCCAGAGCACTTGGGTCAGTTGGGTGTAAAGACTCCTTTGAAATCGGGGTTGTGTTTCACCCTTGTTTACTTTCTTCACGACTTCCGTCAACTTTACTCTTTTGCTCATGAATTCTGGGAAATTTTACGGTGTCAGGTTTGAAAGTTCCGCAACAAACGGTGTTAGTCACTAAAACAGCCCACGTTTTTAAAGTAATTTTATAAAGGAAGAAAAGATTGGGAATAATATTGATAAATCTGAGGATTCACCAAATGACTACTTTATTTCTAAATTCTTTTGACATCGAATCTTTATATGGAGTATTAAGAAGATTTTGAAACATTTTTTTCATTGCCTCGCACTCTCGTAAAACATTTTTTTTTCTAAGTATTTATTTGCAGAAATCAGCATAGACGCTGGTCTTGTTCACAGATATGGGTTTCTCGGCTTTATAATGTGTATTTTTGAAGGGTTCCTTCACCATTTTGACAGGATCTGCAGTAGCACAGTGACTAGCATCGTTGCCTATCAATCAGGAGACAGGAGGTTCGATACCCCGCTGGAAGAGAGGTTTGTTGTTGTTTTTTCTAATATAAAAGTCTTTTCCCCACGGGCTGCTCATTATTAGGAGTCAATCTGTTTTATTTTCAAGGTTTTGCAAAAATCGATGTCTTGCGTCTTTTCTGCAGATTACATCCTCTATTTGTTACTGTTTATTGAACGGGACAGTTGATCGGGTAAAAAATAATGCGGTCCCCTATCAAAAGCAATAACAATTGGCCGCCACAAACGTTTAACCAGAGAGTAGGCCTCTGTATTTATAGAGAGATATCACTTCCGCCAAATCGCGAAACTAGGTCGCTGCGGTAAACAAAAAACTGAAGAATCGAAAGAGACCGTCTTCACCAACATCACTTCTAAGACCAATCAGTCCGCTGCAGAGCAATCACTCACACAGGAAATGCTGGACAGCTCCTATCCGCAAAACAACTGGATACGGGTGTTCACGGACTGGCCAGCACAAGAAGCCGTAAGAGATGGAGGAGATGGTATGTATATCCACTGGACTAATGGGGAAGAATCAGAGCTATCAGTATCCACAGGGAAATATTCTACTAACTACAGAGCAAAAACAGAAGCCATACTAGAAGCTGCGCTAAACTTACAAAACAGAGACATCTACAACAAAAAAATAGTTACCGGTATTCTCACAGATGCTAGGTCTGTCCTTTGAAGTTCACATGATTATCATCAAAAAAAAAACTCACCTCTGCCTTAGTGCAGTTGTGTCACGCAACAAGCACCGCGGTTCTCCAGTGGATCCCTGGCCACTGTAACATCATCGGAAACGATAAGGCAGACAACCTCCCTCAAGACAGAGAAAACATATACCATTCTCAGAAGCCAAAAGTCACAATAAGGCAGCCTTGAAATCCAAGTGGAAACAAAGTCACCCAAGCCATGTAGCAGATGATGCGATACAGTTGCTCAGCAGAAAGGAGCAAAGTGTAATGTTTAGGCTATGAACTGGACATAACAGACTCCGGAAGCATCTTTACAAAAAATTCAGAGTTGGAGAAACTGAGACATGCCCATGTGGAAATTCCCCAGAGAATGCAGAACATGTCCTCCAACAATGCCCCCTATACAGACAACAGAGGGAAGACAGCTGGCCCCGAGGTGGAGCACTACACACTAAGCTATTATGGGACAGCAGAGGAACTCAGGAGCACAGTGTTCTTCAAAAAGGCTACCGGCCTCCTGATATAAACAGTCTGACAAGAAGAACGCAGAAGAAGAAGAATCCCGAGATTTTGAAACTTGTTCCGGCCTGCCGACCCCAAGTCCATTCCCCTTATTTTCTTGAAAATCTAGTCATATCTATGATATTTAAGTGATGGCTTTTTCTGTAATACCAAGAATAAATTAGATAACAATGAAATTTTCATTGCAGCTTGAAGAGCCTGAAGAAAGTATCTTTAGCATATTCACTCGCTAACCACTCATGTGCAGTATTTCGCATGCACATTCAGCAAAAGTTCATCACTCGTTTCAAATTTTGTCACATGGGACATTGTTACACGATGTAAGTTGTAGAGGAAGAGGGCAACAAAAATAATGTAACAGACCAGGTGTCAAAATGACACGGAAGTTGAGACTGCTTTTCATAAATATAAAAAACAAGAGGGAAGAAAATGGGATTCGACAACCTCAACCCGTCAGTCACAAAAATTCACTCTGCTTTTCAACAGAAAAACTTCTGTTGAATCTCCATCTCATTGCATGCCCAGGTTTTCCTCATTCAGACAGTCATTGCCCTGCACTCATTTTCCCACCATCCCTCCATCATCCATGAACTGGCATAAAGTAGCATAATTCACGTAGTTAAATCCTTGGAAGGTTGATATTTTAGTCCAGGGTTGCCAGATTAAATTTTAAGTTTAAGCCAAACAATGCTAGAAAAAAAGCCCCTAAAAAGCCAAACTAATTTCAGTATAGTTTTCATGCTAACATCACACGAAAACTCCAGAACCAGGTTAATATCATCCTCCCTACTACAATGAGTGGAATGCACGTGTATTTGGCTTAAATCTTGTCTGCTGTTAATTTTTTTTTCCAAGTATTTGTGGTGATACAGTGAAAGCCTTGGCAATATTTTCTTGAAAAAGGTAGTTCTGCCCCGATTCTCACAATAACATGAAGATGATTCAGCTGCATTCCGTTTTAGTCGTAGTTTTAATGGAGGATAATGAGAAAATATCCTCTTAAGTACAGCTTTGATGACTGGTGTTATTAGGCAAGCAAGGGCAAAGGTGGCCAGCTCTTTAAATGCTTCATGGTGAAGTACATCAGTCCAGAAGCACAGTGTGTGTAGAAAGTCCGGGGGTAGGTGACAGTCTTTACAAAACAAAATTAAAATACGTAGCAGTTTAAAAGATTTAAACCACAGAATCCATTGTCAACTGGACAGCGACCTTGCCGGTTAGCTGTTTTTTGACAACGAGAGGCAGAAATCCTGGCACATGTACATATACCAGTCCTGTACTGTATGTGACCAAACAAAACATAATAAATTCCTCGGTAAGAAGTGTTTCATAAAAACCATGGTATGTAGTTCTTGTTCGGACAATTTTAGTGTGTATTGAAAAAAAGCCAGAAAAAAAGCCAAAAAGCCAAACAAATGTTTGACGCCAACCATCCAAAAAAAAGCCCCCCAAATTTCTGGAATTTCAAAAAGCCAACTGGTAACCCTGTTTTAGTCTTATGACTGGCAGACACTTTGTCGCTCCTAGTGGTGACCCGGTTTTCTACCCACTGTGCACTCTGAAATATGCTAAAGCAAACTATTTCAGAGATAAAACAATAACAATGATATGGACGTTTTTGAGTAAAGAAATACCTTCAGTTCCTGTGGGAAGGTGGTATCATCTATTACTGTAAACTACACAATGAAGTGACAAGAATGTGGCTTGCAGCAAAATGGTAGTGTCTACACCAAAACGTATAGGTATTATTAAGTATTAGAGCGACAAAGTGCATGTTTATATACAAGGAAACAGAAGACTGGAAGAGAATCGCCGTAGAGTAAACTCTAAAACCAAACGCAACCGATGATGATCTCTGGATAGCGTTGTGTGCAATAAATCTATTAGACATTGCATAACAGTGTTAAGCCGTGAACAGATTTTGTGTTGTCACATGTACACACACTAATAATGAAAAGGTCTCTCTACTTTCTCAGACGTCCAGTCCATCATTTAAACTTGCCAAAATCAAAATTTTCACACTAACACCCTGTATGTTATTATAAACGATCTAATTTAACAACACAAAATGGATGGATGGAGAAATAGTTTGGTCTGCCTTTAATAGGATATGATGCCTGATGTAATATTAGGCTAACTGGTGTTGTATCACTTCTTAAACAGGGATCTGTGCGAATGAATTTTTTTTTTTTTTTTGGACAGTTTTGGCTTGTTGGCTGAGCTAGAGGGGGCTGTGGAGGTTAAATCTTTCTTGAGAACGTTGAGGGAAGACAGCCAAGGCAGGTGTTCTACGGGACTGGCTTGATGCAATTGAGGTAAACTGAGGAAGTAAAAATGATGTCGTGGGTCTTTCGGTTTGCTAGTGAGCTTTTTATTGCCCGCGCGAAGGGAATGTTGGCGATGATGGATTGCTGGGGAATTATTATTATTTTTTTCAAAACGATGTTCTGCTACTAAGACCAGCAGCCTTAATGTTGTGGAGCTGGAGGATAGATCTGCCTCTTGTGATAAAAAATAAAAATAAAACATCGTCAGATAATGGCGAAGAGACAACACGACACTCTTAAAATATAGATTATCAGTGAGCGAATTAAGTGTAACAAAAACAAGAGACGGCTAACGACACAGGGAAATACTCGACAGATTTGCTAATTAGCGTCAGTAAACTTATTTAAGACACGCATAAAAGCCGCGTTTCGCGCAGACCCCCGACCTCTGCCCCGCCCCGTCACTTTCTACCCTCACGCCGAGTAGTTTATAGGCCCATTGCAAATATCAGCGATCTTTGTTGTAAGGACGGACGCATAACCATGGCGATGGTAGTACTCATTTTGATTCGTTAGCTGATTTGCACTGTGAGCACTTGGGGCGTCGCGAACAAATCGGCGGCGAGCGAAAACTAGTTCACTACAGTAAACAATGACACGTGTGTACACGCACATGGGAGGCGTTCGGTCAATTCTTTCACTTTCTTTCCCTTGTTTAAACAGATGGTAGGGAATCTGACCAGCTTGGATCCATCCTTTCCACCCCTGTCATAACAGTCAACTGCAATGCAACCAGCAGGCATTTTAACCGCTTAGACATATCTCGCAGTTAAACTCATCCGCTGATCCACCCGCCATTTTGGGTGTCGGAAGAACAAAAGAAAACCACTCTGTGACGTCATTTGCAATGGGCCTATACCCGCCGGCACGAAGTGTTCACTCGACGGGTCGTGTGCTCATGAAAAAAAAAAGGGATCGGAGGGGAGCAGCCAACGATACAAAGCAAACTCAAGAGAATTGAAAAACAAAACCAATTAGAAAATCCAAACTTCGGTGCACCCTCCGCTGTAATTGAAACCTACAAGAAAAATCTGGTTGCTGTAGGTGGCCCAATAAAAGAAGCCTTTTTTGTTCAAAGGTGGAAAATTTGTGAATTATATAATTATATATAATTAGATAGTCACCGAATAGAAAAAAAAAAGAACATTTCACAAGAAAATGGATGTGGTTACTTGGACATCAGTGATGACTTTAATTTCAGCGAGTTATTTGAAGTTATCTCCATGAAATTAATGAAACTGTTCGGACCCACATGGAACTGTTTAACCTGGTGCACTGGATCACAGTGTGAACACGCTGACAGAGAGTATTCAGCACTACATCTGAATCAGACCCAAAAAAAAAGCAGACGATTTACAGTAATTCTTGAAATAAGGGTCCCGACGACATTTTTTGTTTTTTTTCAAAACGTCCTCATTCCGCGAACAGCACGAAGTTCCGTACAGGTAGCTGAGGACCATGACCTTTTTTTTTTACATGTCTGATAAATCGCTACCTTGGGAGATAAACGCCTGACATCCTGCACGATTCGCGCTGACCGTCGCTCACATGTTGCAGCAGGTTGAAGAGAACAAAAACTGATAACTTTGATATACGCAATTCCTGTCAGAGCTGAAGTTACTAGCCCGAGATAATAGCTTCGAAGAACTGGACAAGCTGTGTGGAAAATTTTCAATCACTGGCAAACCTTTCAGACTTTTGTTCTAAACAGAAGGCTGAACGTGTCAGCGAAGTCTGCGAACAGTGTCAACGCTCCAAGTTTTCCACGTCAGATATCTACAAACTACAAGAGCGCACTTGCTTTTGCTTGGAAAAGTCATTGGCAGTGGATATATACAACTGAAGGGTCAGAGCTCATATTTATTTCTATAAATTCAGTTATGGCGATGTTCCCGTACTTTTCACAGAACTGAAACTAAGGTCAACATCGAGTATTTAAAGTATGTGGCAAAATTTAATGTGATAATTTAGCTTCAGTAAAATGCACACGACAAATTAAATACAGCATAAGAAAATGTCAATTACGTTTAACTAGAAAAATAGACTCTCATGTTTGTAAATTGTAACATCAAGCACAAACACACCCTTTTTTTGTTTGTTTGTTAGCACAATATTGAAAATTGATATTATGAAACATCAACAACGTATATACATGTTACATGAGACAGCCTTTTAAAGTCTGTAATTTATGCACATAATATTCTGTCTGTGGTGTGTTTTACATCATTTCTCTGCTGATATTAATCCAGAAGATTTTGAAGAAATACCCGTAAACCCGTCAAGAATTTTATTTTCACTCGCATGCGTCCGCGGGTCCGGTATGAAGGCTGAAAATGATTGTTAGAACAGGTGGTGTTCATCCGAGGTTTTGAATAAAGTTACACGGAGGCAACAATTTTAGTACTTTATATCGTCCACAACCATTTATCTTGTCTTGTTTCGTGTTTTGTTTTCATAGTGACTTCCAATAGCTTACGAAATAGTGCACAGGACCGCTCTGGAGTTCACCAGCACCGCCATGTTGTTGACGAGACTGTTGCTAGGATGCATTCTACTGTTTGCAGTGCTGATTACAACTACAGCTGCTGTTGACTCAGGCAAGTCAACAAATCTTTTTCAAAAGACGTTCATACTCTGGTTTCACATATGCACTTTTGTCTTAAAATAAAGAGACATTCCTTTATTACTGAGACTTGAGACCTTTAATTTTGTACCTCATGGACCTAGACATTGTAGAATACGTAAATAATGGGATTTTCTCCTTACTGTGTCATATACCAGCTAGATAAACACTTGACCCCACCCCACCCCCTCCTCCTCATTCTTCCCGTCTAAAAAAAACAACAACAAAAAACTATACCCAAAGTTTTGTTTCTTACATTTTTCCCCCGGGGTGGGAGTGGGAGAAAGAATTAGATTACATTAAATCTACAAGACATATCGTCATACCCCAGTGAACTGAAGTTCCACATAAAGTTGTTTGAATGAAGCAAAACAACAAGAACTATCTGTACCAGGAAAAACAACCACCCTTGACCTATTGAGTTGAGATTTGGTTAAAAATTGAGTCTGGGGTTCAGACCGATTTCATTACTAGAATCATTTTTTATACTAGCTGAGTTACCCGGCCCTGCCCGGGAGAAAACTCTTTTATTACTTATAATGATCTAGATCTAGGACACAAAGTAAATAAGTTCCTTCCACAGACAAAGAAATACAATGACAGAATCAGTATCGACTCGGATTCCGCGCCAACTCTGGAGTTTGTTTACCCTTTTTTCGCTAAAGTTTACAGGCAATCCATGTTTTCGTTAATCCACAATGGCTCATTTTGCTCAAACACAAAGGGCCGTAATACCATAGGTGGCGCTCCACAAGTGGAGGTATGCACTTTCGCTTTATCCGACTCGATGTTATCAATATGGCGAACGTTGCAAGAAGGATTTATTTAAATCTATTTGGATTCTTGAGCATGATTTGATCAACATTATGTGCAGCTATGGTGTTTTCTTGCCTTATGATGCAAATTGCTGTATACACCGTGTCGTGATGTTGCTATGTTTATGTGCATTGTGTTACTTTAATCGCTCGTCATGTACTGTTTGTTTTATCTGTTTGTCTAACTATCTGCTATCTGCTTGTGTTGAACAATAACGCACCACTAATGAATACCACTGTGCGGAGATGACGTCACAGACGTTGCAATGAACGATTTCGTCCTTCCTAGCGCCATTGCTCGGTAGAAGGATTATAACTGGATCATGCTTCTGATCCTACTACAGTTGAATGTTGAATAAAGCCAAGATAATTGGCTAAAACAGACTTCAGACTCTCCGCTTTCAATTTATTCATATCAATTTATTCAACATTTCAACATGGAGCGTTTTCTCCGACCTGAGAGGTTCAACGCGGACCCAAACACACCAGACGCATCCAAACGCTGGAATCACTGGCTGCGAACTTTCAACAATTTCCTGTCATCTCTACGACAACAATCTTCCACTCCTACTCTTGATGAACTTGACTTGCTGATAAACTTCGTTGACCCCTTTGTATATGAATACATCATCGATTGTCCCACCTTTGCCTCTGCCGTGGAAGTCCTGAAAAACATTTATGTTAAACCTGGAAATGAAATATTCGCTCGGCACATCTTAACAACTACCAAACAAGAACCAGGGCAGACACTTGACCAATTCTTACAGAGACTGAAGATTCTTGCAAAAGAGTGTGAGTTCAAAGCTGTTTCAGCCGACAAAAACAGGGATGATTTCATCCGAGACGCTTTCATCTGTGGCCTCTCTTCAAGTCAAATCAGACAAAGACTCCTTGAGAATAAGACATTAGACTTGTCTACTGCTTTTGATCAAGCTAGATCGCTAGAAATGGCCGAAAAACAATCCCAGACATACAACAATGTACCAGCTTCATCATCAGTGCCCTGCGGCAGTACCACCACTCCAGCCATCGACGAGAGTGATACACTATCAGCTGCAATCAGTTCCAAATGCTTCTTCTGTGGTTTTCAACGGCATCCCCGATCAAAATGCCCTGCTCGAGAGGCAACTTGCAAAGGATGTGGGAAGAAAGGACATTATCAAAAGGTGTGTCTATCAAAAGGAAAACGGAATGACTTCGCCTCTGCTGCTAATCCCATCCTTAATTCGGCCTTCACTGCTGCGGCCCCCTTAAGTCTTCAGAAAGCCATTATAAAAGTCAAGGTCTTTGACACTCCTCTGAGGGCACTGGTGGACACAGGAAGCTCTGAAAGTTTTATCTCAGCAGACAAAGCTCAATTTATGAAGTTCAAGACCTTCAAGTCTAGAAAAGAGATCTCCATGGCTTCCACGAATCTCTCAAGTACAACCAAAGGCCATTGTTTTGCTACTCTGGAATATAATGGCGAAACTTATCAAGGAATAAAGCTCTCTGTTCTACCAGGATTGTGCGCTGACCTAATACTGGGTCACGACTTTCTAGATCAACACAAAGGACTTGAAATGACTTTCAAAGGCCCCAAGCCTACATTCTCTGTCTGTGGCATAACTGCTGCAAAGGTGGAACCTGCCTCTCTGTTCAAGAACTTGCTTCCCGATTGCAGACCTATAGCTACAAAGTCAAGACGGTTCTCTACACCAGATAGACAATTCATAGACTCTGAAGTCCAAAAACTGCTTGCCGAAGATGTGATTGAACCTTCTGATTCTCCGTGGAGAGCGCAAGTGCTGGTAACAACAAATGACCGGCACAAGAAAAGAATGGTAGTGGATTATAGTCAGACTATCAATCGTTTCACCCAGCTTGATGCATATCCTCTTCCTCGAATAGATGAGATGATTGAGGAGATCTCGAAATATGAGGTGTACAGTACAGTAGACCTTCGCAGTGCCTACCACCAAATTCCCATAAAGGAGGAAGAGAAATTCTACACTGCCTTTGAGGCCAGTGGAAACCTCTACCAGTTCAAACGTATTCCATTCGGCGTCACTAATGGAGTCGCTTGCTTTCAACGCATCATTGACGGCCTCGTCAGAAATGAGAAAATTAAAGACACTTTCGCATATTTAGACAATGTCACTATTTGCGGTAGAAATCAGAAGGAGCATGATGAAAACTTCTCTCACTTTATGAAGTGTGCCGCTGAGTACTGCATAACTTTCAATGAGGACAAGAGCATCCTTTCCGCCAGAGAAATCAAGCTGCTTGGGTTCCTGGTTTCCAAGGGCAGCATCAAACCTGACCCTGACAGACTACAACCGCTGCGAGATCTGGCTGATCCTCATGACGCAAAATCACAACGACGGGTTGTAGGCATGTTTGCCTACTACTCTTCTTGGATCCCAAACTTTTCTGACAAAATACACCCTCTTGTCAACAACCACACTTTTCCATTACCAAAGAAAGTGAAATGTGCTTTTGAACTGTTGAAGAGAGAGATAGAGAATGCTGCTGTTACAACCATTGACCAGGATATCCCTCTTGTGGTCGAAACGGATGCTTCTGACATAGCGATAGCAGCTACCCTGAATCAGAATGGGAGACCTGTTGCTTTCTTTTCAAGAACACTAAATCATAGTGAAAGGAAACATTCATCTGTCGAGAAAGAGGCATATGCCATTGTGGAGGCTCTCCGGAAGTGGAAACATTATTTGCTTGGAAAACATTTCCAACTTGTGACTGACCAGAAAAGCGTCGCTTTTATGTACAATAACGCTCAGAAAGGAAAGGTGAAAAATGACAAAATCCAGAGATGGAGAATTGAACTGTCGTGCTACAGCTATGACGTAGTATACAGACCTGGCAAAGAAAACCATGCAGCAGACGCTCTCTCGAGGGGGTACTGTTCTACTGCTAACTCGAACGCCGAAATACTGCAAGATCTCCACAGCACACTATCCCATCCTGGGGTTACGAGGATGATGCATTTCGTCAAATGCAGGAACCTCCCTTATTCACTAGATGAAGTGAAGAGAGTGTGTGCAAACTGTAGAATCTGCTGTGAACTAAAGCCTTCCTTTTACAAATCGACTGATGCTAACCTTATCAAGGCCACTCAGCCTTTTGAACGCCTTAGCGTGGATTTTAAAGGGCCTTTGCCTTCTTCCTCGAGGAACAAGTACCTTCTGACAATGATTGATGAGTACTCCCGCTTCCCCCTTGCTTTTCCATGTGCTGATATGAACGCCTCAACTATAATCAAATGCTTTTGTCAACTCTTCTCTCTGTTTGGAATGCCATCCTATGTGCACTCTGATAGGGGCGCTAACTTCATGTCTAGTGAGCTCAAGGACTTCCTTCACAACAAAGGTATAGCTACTAGTCGGACTACTCCGTACAACCCTAGAGCTAATGGGCAAGTGGAAAGATTGAACGGCACGCTCTGGAAGACAATAACGCTTGCGCTGAGGTCTCGTGGCCTAGAGACCCATCAGTGGGAGCTCGTTCTCACAGATTCACTTCATTCCCTAAGATCTCTTCTATGTACCGCCACAAACGAAACTCCGCACGAGAGAATATTTCGCTATAACAGGAAATCCACAACTGGTATAACTCTTCCAAGTTGGTTAACTACTCCCGGTACTGTGCTCATGAGAAGAAACGTGAGGACTTCGAAGTATGACCCCTTGGTAGATGAGGTTGAACTGTTGGATTGCAATCCTCTGTATGCTCAAGTCAGACTTCGTGATGGGAGGGAGACAACAGTGGCTCTGCGCCACCTGGCACCACCTGGAGACATGACTACATCGCTTACTGTTCCGAATGAAGCGGCTCCTTCGCCGACAAATAATGACTTAAATGTGAATGACCAGACAAATCAGATAATGCTTGTTCCTGAACCAGCTGTTATGCAGACCGGTACGCAAAATCGTAGCTTGAATCTAACAGACTCTCTGAACACCCCAGGTAGTAACCCTACGACTTCTCTCAGAGAAGAAAACTCTGAGATTCAACCGGAAGCACCTGATGAAAGTAGACCTAGTCCAAAACGCCGTCCTTTTGTTCGGACCAGGGTTTATAACTTACGGAACAGAGAAGCTTGAACTCTACGATCACCAGGACTTTTTCTATGCATCATCATCATCATTGCCTTTCTCACCCTGGATCAGGGTATAGGCCACCAACAAACACTTTCCATCCCTCTCTATCATGGGCCAGCCTCTTTACATTATTCCAAGTCTTTCCGCTTCGTTGCACATCATTTTCTCTGGCTCTTCTCCACGTTCCGCGCGGCCTTCCTCTTGATCTCTTGCCCTGGGGATTCCAATCCAATACCTTCTTCGTGATGCTGTTTCCTGGCCTCCTGAGAGTGTGGCCGATCCATCTCCATCGCCTCCTACCAATTTCCTCTCTGACTGGGCTCTGTCTTGTTCTTTTCCAAACAATTTCATTGCTGACCTTGTCTGTCCATCTGATCTTAAGTAGCTTCCTCAAACATCTGTTGATGAAAACTTGGATTCTCTTTATGCAGGCCTGGGACGCATTCCAAGTCATATTTGTGACAATAACGTTTCATTGCATTTTTGTTCGCTAGTATTAATTGGGGGTCATTGTAATTTTGAAAACGTGTTTAATGATGTCCCCGATTACCTGAGGGGGGAAGAATGTCGTGACGTTGCTATGTTTATGTGCTTTGTGTTACTTTAATCGCTCGTCATGTACTGTTTGTTTTATCTGTTTGTCTAACTATCTGCTATCTGCTTGTGTTGAACAATAACGCACCACTAATGAATACCACTGTGCGGAGATGACGTCACAGACGTTGCAATGAACGATTTCGTCCTTCCTAGCGCCATTGCTCGGTAGAAGGATTATAACTGGATCATGCTTCTGATCCTACTACAGTTGAATGTTGAATAAAGCCAAGATAATTGGCTAAAACAGACTTCAGACTCTCCGCTTTCAATTTATTCATATCACACCGTGCATAGCTTTATTTAAAAAAGTGTGTTTATCATGTGATTTTAGGCATCAGCCATTATCTCATTAAATGAGCTTATGTATCATATTCCCATGCAAAGTGATTTCTTGATTGTAAAGTCGGAGTTGTAGCCCTATGTACCTGAAATTGAAATACTTTTTCAAAAAAATTTCTTTTTTATGCTTCCAATTCCCCGATAACCTGTCGCCTTTCTACACTCTAATCCTGATTGGCAGTGAAATAAATTATACTCCAGTGAACAGTGGGTGTGTTTTCTTAGTGTTTACTATATGAAAACTTGTTTTATGTTGTGATTTGTATGATTGATCCGACTTAAACGTTAACCAATTACTTAAAGTGATATTGATATTAGCGAAACATATTTACTGACAGAAGCAATAATATAATACAAATAAATTAGGTGGGAAATCTGAAACCAGGCAGGGATTGAGATTAAAAGTAGGTACTCAACACTGATTTTGGAAAGTCGCTGTATAGACACTTAAATTAAGTTTTCCAATTGAAAGAACTCACTTTCCTGAGAATTTTGATACCAAATTTGTCTCTGTATCTCAATATCTGGCAAAGTTATGATCATCTGAATTTTCATGAAACACCACTGGTGCGTTATCACTGCAAACATACCAAACTGTAAACACATTCTGTTTAATACAGACAACAAGCCTAAATTTTTTCAAGGGTTTAAATTATTATTAAGTGGTCTTTCATTTGAATCAAAAATGCCTCCACATTAAATTTCACTCTTTGACAAGGGAGACAAAAATGTCAAAATTTATCAGTTTTCACTGTCATTATAAAAAAATCAACAGATTGACTTGCAGAAGTAAGAAACACATCATTGTGTTGGTTATTCGAAGGCCTATCCACAGAAGGATAAACGAAATGATTATTTTCAAAATCAACAGCTATATTGAAGCTTAATTTAGGAGCAAAAAATGCGTAATTTCGCAAATTTTAAAACTCCATACAAACATAAAATCGACATATACATACAACAAATGACTTTCCGTAGCCCAGGCAAAAATATACCAAAATAAAGGTTAGTTATTCAATGTAATCCAAATATTAGTAAATTGTAATTTTGAGTCTGTGTGATCAGATCCATCTTGAAACTCAGCTCCCGCAGATTAGCGATTTTGGCCGTTAAAATGTCCGATAGTGACTACTTTGGGCTCATAATATTAAAGTTATAACAGTAATTTCATGGAATTGAAAAATAACATTTGAAAGAGGTGTTATTTTCAATGGTATTATTGGTATGTGGCATTTTAAGTTATTTTATTTTGGTGCTGAGCTACAGAGGAATAAGAACGGATCGCGGCAGTGCCGATAACAACCGTGATTTTTGCAAAAGGGAACAATGCAATTATCTGGCATTTTGGAGAGAAAACTACAGTTTATTATGCGCAGACGTCGCTTCATGGAGCATCAGTATAGGGCAAATCAAGCGGTCACTTCCGGAATCGGCTGCTGTTTGTTTACCTCCAGTTATTGCGCGCCCCCTATAGCATTAAGGGGAAATAATTTCAGCAAAATGAGCCATTTGATTTTTTTCAGCGAATGAACGATGAGGGAAACTGTGTCACGGTACTAAAAATAGATCATAAAGCATGTCCCTGTTCTAAAAGCATGGAGTAGGAAGTGTTTGCTGCCAGTTTTAGGTGTGAATTATGCAAAAAGAACAAATTACCCAGAATTTGCAGCATTTTTTTTTATTACCCCCCTACATCACAATATATCGAGTTATAGGCGATGAGAATACTTCCAGAGTTTTGGAGCCCTCCCAAAAAGGGCCTTTGAGGGCAGAACTTTCACCCTTACCTCCATTAGTCTTCATCAAGATTGACTTCTGTCATTACGACTCATATTGTATTCTGCGGGCAACAACACTAGAGTAGAACTGCAAGGCTCATCCTGTTCCACGAAACAGAGTATTATTTATAACATGTTCACGGTCTTTGCAATGCAAGCAGCTAAAATTTGGGAATATCACTAACTTGAGACCACTCTCAGTGCGAGACGGATCACACTGGGCTCCTTTTTGTGTTTTTTCCAGCCCCCCCCCCCCCCCCGCCCCCTCGCCAAAGACGTACCAATAGAATTATAATCAGTCACAAAATCGTACATACGAAGGGCTCATAATAATTTTATCGGGAGTCAGTGACTTATTTTCGCCGAGATCTCGAAAGAATTCAGTTATCCGGACTCTCTTCGGTCTAGCTAGACCCTCACCTCCCGTTTTTGTTGTTCATGCCGTCTGCTCACACACGTCTTGTTCATCGTGCTGAGTCATTGAGTTATTTCCGTCCTTCGGCCTGCTAATCTTTCGTCAAATCTCTTCAAATCTATGTGTAGAACGAACGAGTGGCTATTGTGGGTTTATGTGTAGTGAGTTCTAGTATTTCTCAGGGATACCCCCCCCCCCCAAAAAAAAATCACACAAATGCATGTTCTCTGCTGATGCTCTTGTTTAATTATATGTAAAAATTAGGAACCAAAAAAAGGGAACCATAAGAAAAAAAAAAAAAACCAGCCATGAGCCAAAGCCTCTCTTGTCGTGTGCTACGGCGTCATAATCAGAGTCTACGTGGCGGCAAGCGTCGGCAAGCTTCTTGTCTTTTATGATCTGTCTGGCTTCACTGGCGCTGGTCAGCCCGCCTCGGCGTCTTTGATGGAAATGCACCCCAACCGGTCTGAGATCCTTTGGTTTCTCAGGGGCCTCAGTGTAAAGTTTTTGGTCCCCGTGTTAATCCCAACCTGGAAGATCTTCGGTTTCCCGGAGGCCTCAGCCGAAGGCTGTTGGCCCCCAATACAACCCTGATATAGCATCGTAGTGCCCGCTCAGTCATGGGAGGGAGCGGGCCCAGTGGTCGACAATTTGAATGCACTGGCATAGGGCCTAAACCCGAATAATTGGTCAGTGTACAGACACAAAAAATTCCTAGCGCGGCTAATACTGCACGCACAAAAGCCAAACGGATATCCCGGTAAACTACAAAAGATACCCTATCGTCCTATCGAGCTACAATTCAATAAGTTTGACCCAGGTTGGATGTATCGGTGATAATACGCGTCTAGCTCCTCTTTTATTTAAAACCTGGGATTCTATTATTGATAATCTCGTTAGGATACGTGTATCGAAGTACATAGGAACTTCCGACTAAAATTCTAACCGGCTCCTTTATCCAGAAACTCTGGAGTAGTTTTAATATGATTTTTCAAAGGTGACGAGATAAGTTAAAATTGACAAATTCTTTCGGGATATTTTAGCTCATCATCACGTCGTGTCTCCTTTAGTAACAAACGTTATCATGAGCACCTATATTATGCGGAAAAAGGTATTGCATACTCTTGAAAATGAACCCGACTGTCTGTCTTTCTAATGGTCAAAAGGAAAGAAAACGTAAATTTGAGACATGATACAGGGGCTGGATACCCGCTGGTCACCGTTTCCAACTGACCAATCAAAACGCACGCTTCCTCATAGCAATTTTAATAACGGGTCCCCCCCCCCCCCCACACTACCGTACACAAGGGAAGTGATTCAAGAACTGGCAACCAGACAAGTGCCTATAAACCTCCACGATAGCCGTACCTTAGCGTTACAATGAAAGCACATTATAATTATAAAATAAAAAATCTTTCCCCAATTCATCCTCTCACATGTAATTTTCTTGCTGATTTGTGTTTGTGTTGGAGCCTCGGCTTATTTCGATTTTTGTTTCTTCACTTGCTTTGATTTCTTATTTCTGTTTTGTGTGATATAATCAGGGAGCTGATATTAGAGAACGGCATGAAAAAAAAAGTTTAAGACTTTGCAGTTGTCGTTCGGTTCGGTTTGTTATGTCATCCAGAGATTTCATGTATACTATTTGCCAAATTTCTTATGTACCTATATGAAACGTATTATCTAAGAATCCGTCCAAATGCCATTCCATTCATCCCAGCGTATCAAAGCCAACATGTCGTAAATCCGTGACCAGGTGATACCTTTTCCCACATTCCTTTGCAGATACCATTAATAAACCATCAAACATTATAGAAGTGATCCAACTCACGTGCTTCAGAAGCCAGCCCCACAACCCCGTACTTCCCCTTGACTAAAGCCATTTTTCAAAGTTCCCCCAGATCTGACACACATGTAATCATTCATGTTCAATGAATTATTTGTGGGGTTAATACAAGGTATTATGAGAGAGAGGGAGGAGTCATTATTTTTTTTTTTACTAGGTTTGCTTTATTTGCTTTTCAAATATTTACTTACCTACCTATCTGAGAGATCCCAGACCAGGCAGCTGCTTGCGGTGTGTGGAATAATTTGGTTGTTTGAAGGCCAGTGCGAAAAACCTTTCTTTCTGCTTGGTTCACCAGCTGTGCTAGCAATCTCTGCTCTTACAGATTATTTTCCAGTACATGCCCGAGATAATAGTTAGGGAAATCTTTCTTCCTTTAAAACAGGTCAAACTGAATGTGACTTTAACAACACATGTCAACAAGTGTGCCTAAAAGTGGGAGGCATCGACACGTGTTCCTGCAGACAAGGCTACATACTCATTGATGACAGACATTGTGAATCAAGTACGGGTAATAAGCAAACTGAATTTTGTCATCGAGTGTAGTTGTAAATGCATCTTTAAATAGACAAAAGCCACGAGCCCCCGTTGAAACATTTTCTTGTATCTTAAAGAAGGTTTCTTCATACTTGTATGTTCTGTTGTGACTTATACAAGAAACAAGTTAGCTTACAGTGAGTTTGTACCTGTTATGTACAGTAGAGAACAGTTAAACCGAAAATGGCTAAACCGAAGAAAATAAGAATCCCCGAATTTTTTCCTCTTTATCTTTGTTAACAAACTATAGCGCTAAATCAAAATAGAACTATGATTAAACCGAAAAGAAATTAATGGTGGATTCAGTGGCCAGTCCACTGTGATTTGCCATAGATCCAGTCAAGACACTGTGTAAAAGCATGCCATGCTTCGTTCTGCCCGGTAGTATAGGCCTACATGGGAGCGGCAGCACTACTACAGGGACAGGGGGTCAGGGAGGAAGCCTATAACCTCACGAAATCAGTCGGCAGTGTAGTACTTTACGTTTGGCGCATGGCCAGTGACTTTTCATGTAAACATAATTACATCAGAAAGATAATACTAGTTATCGCGGACAGCACGTTTCATGGCTTCGTGTATGGTAACGGTAACGAGATCGGCGGGACGGCGATTCTGTGCTGTCCGTCCACACGCACACCTTCCTATTCTGAGAGTTAGTCCACATTCGCCCGCTTATCCGTGCTTCGAGTGTGCCGAGGCCTGAGCAATCGCCTATACTCATTCTCAGTCAAAAACACAGACCAAGCGAGGGCGCGTTGCGTCTGTTTAGCTTGTGCACTTACATGTACATGACAATGTACATTATTTGTCCTCTGTGATAGTGATTTGGGCTGCCTCTCTTGAAAATGGCATTTTTCAAAGCCTCCTATCGCTAAACCGAAACTCCGTCTAAAATGAAAACGAACGCGTGGTCCCGCCGATTTCGGTTTAACCGTTGTCTATTGTATTTAAATCAAAGAAAAAATGCATCGAATTTTCACAGCTGGATACAGGTGTGCTTCTTTATAAGCGAAGATCAAGTTTGGATGGAATATCTGCATGTAAATTATATCACGACTTGCTTCACTTAGTAGTTGAAAATTATCATGTCATCTCGTCTTTCTGCATTAAATTTTCTTCTCATTTATAATTTTTACCTACTTTCTGTCCTTTTCATAAATGTCTGATAAATTTGGAACCTCTCTCTCTTTCTCCCTGTGTGTGTGGGTGTGTGCTCGTGTGTGTGTGTTTGTGTGTGTGTCGGTCCGTCCGCCCATCCCTCTGTTAGCCTATTGTTTCTTTCCCCCTTTTTAAATATTAAATTTACATAATGCATTTGATAGGTATAGATGGTCAGGTATGCCTGATATTATATTAACAGCTTGATTTTGATGCTTTTCTCAGGTTATAAGGAAATCAACTCCACAACCACAAAAGCATGTGCAGTTTCCGGTCACACAGTGACATGCATATGCCGTATTGGATATGAGAACCCCAAAAATGACACGTCAAAATGCGTTGGTATAAAAACTGAATATTTGTGGCAAAACGTCATTCCGCTCTCTCAAGAAATGTTGATAGATTAAAATTTTACATTGAAATCACTTTTCCAGTGACATTTTTCCACAAAGCACCGTTCATGTTATTTTGGTAATAGGAGGGTTATTATGGGATTTGATTATACTTACGATACTAGGTTATATTTATATATGTTTAACCTGCACTATCATCATCATCATCATTGCCTTTCTCACCCTGGATCAGGGTATAGGCCACCAACAAACACTTTCCATCCCTCTCTATCATGGGCCAGCCTCTTTACATTATTCCAAGTCTTTCCGCTTCGTTGCACATCATTTTCTCTCAGGATCGCTTGATGCAATTGCAAACCCGTTCTTATCAATATCAGTAAACGTAGATTCTTTATTCATGACGGAGGCAATAAGCTGTAAACGTAAGAGACACTTAAAATTGTCGCATTTTAATCATGGAGCTGGTCCCACAAAATAATGTGTTTAGCGAAAAGGCTCAGAAACTACTCATCCATAAAACAAAACAAAAAACAAAAAACATGAAAATTGGTAGATCGGTGTAAATTAGTTTGCCGTTTTACGTGCGCATAATTATTTTATGTGAGAGGACAGAGTCGTCACATTTTGATACTTTGACAAGGTCGTCAATTTGAATCGGGGACATATCGGATCGTCATCTCGATTTGCCAGGGTTAAAAACTAAAAAGCATTTGGCATAATTATTAGTTGTACTTCAGCGAACGTGGCATGGTTCGCTGATTATTTTTCATCGATCCTTTTCCCATTCAAGATGAACACGCCTTTTAGTCTTTTGCACGGTTGTTGTGAACGTTGGAACGCTAGCATGGAGGCCATGTTGGCGCGTGTATCCGCCGATAAACCCGGCGATTGGGGCCGTCAGCTTCCCGTTATCTTAGTCGCATAGCGGGAACTCCCTAATGCGTTTTTCCCCCTTTGAACTTCTTTATGGACGTAATGCCGCGTAGCCCAATGGCCATTCTACATGACTTATTCGCCGGTAGTGACACCGATGAAAATGATACACTATATGCTTATCAGTATGTCGTCGACCGGCCATCTGCATGGATTTGAGGTCTTTATTTTAGGAGGTTCGCTGCCCTTGGCATTTACACCTCACTTTACTTGTTTTATTATTTCTTGTTCTGGCGGGGGGGGGGGGGGGGCGGAGATGATATGGATAAATTTTAATCTATTAATTTCAATTTTGCCCGGGCAGCGGCCTTTCGGCCTGCTCTTTACGATTTCCAACTGCCAAGGTATCTTTAACGTGCGCAACGTGCACACGGGCCCTCCGAATTTTTTCGTCCTTATCCGAGAAGACTAGGTACTCGATCCTACCCCCCAATAGGACCAGGGACTTGAAAATATGAGAAAAATCCAATTTCCAAGAACTACTCGATCCTACCCCCCAATAGGACCAGGGACTTGAAAATATGAGAAAAATCCACTTTCCAACATGCCTGCACTGCCCGGGTTTAGAACCCGGGACCTTTGGCATGAGAGGCGAGCACCTTGCCTCTAGACCACCTTGTCCCCCAGAATCATGCAATGACATGCGCGCGGGCAAGTTCATATAAAACTTATCGCGATCAAGGAAGTCGACTAAGAACACTGGCAGTTGGAGACCAGGCACTATTTCTTTTGCCAGAAACTAAGAATAAACTCCTCCTTTCATGGAACGGTCCGTTTCGAGTCCAAGACAGACTATCCAAAGTTAATCACTTAATTAATATACGCGGTAAGAGGAAGGTGTTCCATATCAACATGTTAAAGAAATACTTTACTGACTATAGACATCGTCAGAACCAATCTGGCCATGTCATTGCATAGACTAATGTCACTATTGATGAAAACGACCAGGGCCATTGGATGTGAATCAATCCAAGACGACGCCTCTTTCAAGTTTATGTATGTGGGAATTTACTGTTACGACAGACAAAAAATTTTTGTTATCCTATTTAGTCTGTCAAGTATTGGGGTTGGAGGGCGTTTTGGCGCCTCATTTGGATGCTCGGGGTGGATTCACATATTGTTCACCAATTTTGTGAGCATTTTTCTCATTCTTCCCTGTGCTTTCCTCTCTCCAACAGCGTCGGCTACCAGACCGACCATGACCCGGATTTTAGGACAACCCTGACGCTGTTGTCTCCGGAGCAATGACATGAGTTCATGGCAGACCAGGCATCCAGAGCCACCAATGCCATAGGATGCAACATTAGTTAATTACCATAATTATTTGTTTGTTCATGTTATATATGCATTGCTGTTGCGTGGATATGCACTGATTCAGATAATTATTATGACCCTTTTAGGTATGAATTGGAATATATCTATGTTAATAGAGCTTGTATTTAATTCTCCATTGTGCACGTTAGTTACCATGGGACTGTGCATATTAATTGGCATACAGTTTTGTCCATCCAACATGCAAGTCCCTTATTTCGATAGCTTAAGCGTTTAAGTGTTAGGTTCTAGATACATAAGCCTTCGAGCACGTGGTCGATGGTGACTTCACTTTCACATTTTGTTTCGTTAAAATTTTAAGTTTTAACTGGGGTGGGGGATATGTCATGGATCGACCACGGACTCGGTTAAATACTTAGGGCATGATTCTGCGCTCGTGATTTTGATTGAGTGTGGTGTGACGTAGATAGTGAGCCGTGATCTTGGCATGGCCGTAGTCGTTGGCAACGGTCAGTGAGAGGTGCAGCCTTTGCAGCATCGTGCATTCGTCGGTCAGAGCTGGATGAGCTCCTAACGGTCATTCTAGCCGGAACTCGCATATATAAAGAACTGTAGCTAAATTTGGGGCAATCATATATCATATAGAGAAGTTGCATCTTCAATGAAGTGATTCGGCGTTTCCAGCCTGATTGGAATGTTAAACGAAGTTACAAGAACACCAAGTAAATGTACTGGCGATGGGGGCTACTGCTAGAGCTCCATGTCTGTTGTACAGGACGAAATCCCGTGGGCGAGCCAATAGTAAGTTGTCAGATCTATAATTGAGTTCATCTTGACCAGAGAAGAGAAAGACCACTGTTGTCATAATAGGCGCTGTTCCCAGCAGCAGATATTGTTTTCGAACTAAAGAACGAGTCGTCCATTCCCATGAGTGTAACTAGATCTAGTTTAACAATGATAACCGTATTGTAGCTGGATATAGGTAAAGTATTATTATTATTGAAATGAAGTAAACCTCCCTCCTAGAGGATGCTAGATCTAGAATGTGTATTTAATGCGCATTCTATGTGTAGTCTGTATTCTGACTAGAACATTAATTGCTGAAATTAGTTTGTGCATCATAATTCTCTCAATGTATTGAGACCAGCATTGTAGATTGCTATTAATAAGAAATTGATATGACATTAGCAGCGAAGTAGCCAACTAGAGTTGGCGTGAATTTGTAAACTCACTTTTGGTGCACTGTTGGACCTAATCACTAAATATATGTAATATATATATCACTATATGCAGACGAAATTATATATCTAATTGTAATAGAGATAGTGGCCCTGCAGACCTGAACTAAATTTATACACTATTGTTATTCCATTATTTACTTGTGTGTTTGGTAGTGTTTGTCCGAGTGTGAGTTCCACCGCTCGATCTGAGAGCTAGGCCTATATCCCTAATACACATAAATTCCACTCGTGACAAACAGCCTATCCAGTGAGCATGTTTTCGGACATGCCATGAAAAGAGTTGGTTGTTGGTTTTTTCCCCGTACTTGTTTCCGTCTTTTTGGCTCTGAATTAAAAAAAAAAAATGAAATTTGTATTCTTATAAGTTATATTTGGGAAGTATGAAAGTACAAAAGAGTTAGAAATCCATAAACCTGTCGAAGTTATCAAATACAATGTACATAGATTGGTGCTGGTATCGGTGTTGTTTCGTCGGGTACAATGCACTGGCGCCATTTGTTTTGTTTCGGTGTCGTCTCGATGTCTCGTTATCGCTTCGATGCTGTTTTGGTGTCGTCTCGATGTCTCGATATCGTTTCCGTTTAGTTCTGGCGTCGTAGTCTGTATAAATATTCAGCTTAATTGATTTCGGAACACTCACAAGACACACCCACGACACACTCGAGACGAGACGAGACGAGACGTAGGAACACACAGACACACACACGCACGCACACACACACACACATACAGTGTTCCCTCTAATTTTTAGTACTGGGCTTGGGCAAAAGTTTGTTTTGCAAGTTCTTTTTTTCCCTGTGATTTGTCATGTATTAAAAAAAATGTACGCTAAATGGTTGGGCAAATGTAGACTTAAAATTGTTTCAAGCTGTGCACCAGCCTGTGTCTCATAGCTGATACATGTAATAGTAATACTGTTGGTGATGCTAAGAATTGGCGAAAAAAACAAGAGTTGACACAAATGGCTAGCTGAGAGATTTTGGTAACCGCATCCTTTGTGTACATATTTTTGCGCTGACACTTTTAGAGGGTACACTGACACAGGCGAGACCAGACGAAACGCACTCACGCACACACACAAACGTACGACACTTGGGCTCACTCACATACGACACATTTGTGTGAGCACATAAACGTAGAAAAGCCTCACAAAATACTCACATGCTAAACGCTCGCACGAACACAACATAGACAGGCAAGACACAAACAGACCTACACACAAACGAGACGCACATTGCACAAACTCGCACGTGCACAACTAAAAACACACACAGGCAGAACGCACACACAGACTAGACGAGCGCACATACTCGTGTACTCACAGACAAGATGCCACCCTACATTCGTGTACTGTAGACACTCGTGCGCACAATCACACAGACGAGACATGCGCACACACTCGTGTACACACACACACAAGACGCACTCCTACACTCGTGTGCACTCGCACAGACGAGGCGCACGCACACACTTGTTGCACATGCACATGCGAGGCGAGCGCACACACTCGCGTACATATACACAGACGAGGCGCACGCACACGATTGTGTGCACACACACGCGACACGTGGACACACACCTACACACAGACAAGGCACATACACCCTCACACGGCACACACACACAGGAGACACACAGACGCCCACACAGTGCACAATCTACACATAGGCGAAATGCATGCACAGACCCGCGCTCGCGCACACTCGCGCACCCATTAATTTACACACATACACAAACGAAATGCACGCACACACTCGTGCCTACATAAAGAGAGGAGGCGCCCGCATACGCTGGCATGCTTACACACAGATGTGACGATGAACGGGCGTGTACACACACACGTACATAACTCACACGCATAGCACCCCCCCCCCCCCCGTAAAAAAAATGTAGGGGGAGAGAGAGCGAGAGACAAAAAAAAAAGATTGAGAAAGAGAAAAGAAGAGAAGAGAGAGAGAGAGCAGTAAGGCTTGGTATAATCCTGAAATCCTGAATTTGTCATGCACACGACTACATGAATATGATCCATCGAGTGTTTCAATAACAAGATATTTTCTTATATATTTTCTTATACTTTTATTTATTACTGGCGTTGGGGGGGGGGGGCAATATTAATATTATGTTTATGAGTAACGACATTGTTTATCATCATCTTCTCATATAATAATGGAGTTTGGGCCCAACTTTGTTCCCGCAAAGGCTTTTTTACTACGCAACGTAGAGAAATGAAACTTGGCACATGTATGTAAAATTTATTAAGCCTGTACGTGTCGAGCTCATCTTTTCCCGAAACTCTTTACTTTTCCCAGAAATTCAATTATAATTATCACTTATCAATTCATGATTGCGAATACGACGTGATAACGTACTTCCGTCAATTTCGTCATTTCCGCCTCTTACCGGAAATGTAAACTGGAATTCACGATCCAGCCACGCCAAGAAAACTTTGATACCGAGTATATTGTTATACAGATGAGATGAGTGCCATTCATTCATACCAAGAAAACTGTGTAGAAATATTTAGAGTGTGCTTCAAGCTCGGAAGGAAATATTTTTTATTATAGACTAGATCTCGGAGTGTCAGTCATGCCAAGAAAACTTTGTCGAAAGGCTAGATCTAGGCCTCTCACGCCTCGAGGATCGAACTAGAGCTACTGCCGCTCACACAGCTCGGATTTGCCTGAAATTTTACATGTGCCTGCCCTTCGAACCGCAAAAGGTTCTCTTTTAGATTTGGAGTCTTGAAAAGGTGTGGAAGTATTTTTTTTAGTTTGCTTTATGCCGCTAACTGACTATCTCCGATCCTTCATTTTTTTACGAACACAGTCATGAGTCCATGACATCATCACTTCCTGAAAAATTCTCGGTGCGCACTACCTCGCACAATATACTAATAATATTATCCTATCTATTCTGTTAATCGCCGATTTTATGTGGATGACCCAAAGTGTCTCGACATCAATGTCTTTGTGCTGATTCCTTTCGGTCTTGATTGGTGAGCTTTGTTTTTTTACCATTCGAAGAATGGGGCAGTTATTAGTAATACTAAAGCTGCAAACGTTTAACGTCGAATTTCTCAGTTGTTCAAAAAGTGGAGTTGGAACAAACAAGCACAAAGTTCGCGAATAGCTAGCCTGGAAGATTTCAGTGCGAACGAAAAATTACAGGTAGGCAGTTTACCATACAAAGGCAGTGAAAAGTTTCCCGGATAATGCCCTGCTTCCAGTCACAAGTTAAAAATAATATCCAGTATTCTGCAGATCCATGAAAGAATTTTCTGGCATCGACCCACAGCGCGTCCTGTCCTTTCTGAAAGTGGCTAAGATCTACCGCTTGATTAAAAAAACTTTTATATACCGTACATAAAATTTACAAAACTCTTTTCTGATCAATGGAAAAGAACTTTTGAGAATTTTATCAATGTAATAAAAATTATGCGGAACCATTTAATTCCACCTGTGAAATTTAAATTGATGAAACTCTGATTACCATACATAAACAGAGTACCCAGCACACATAAATAGAGTACCCAGCATACATAAATAGAGTACCCAGCACACATAAATAAAGCACCCAGCACACATAAATAAAGTCCCCAAACACATGTAGACGGTGACAGGCGCTAAGTGGCCGTTATCGTGTGGACGCGCCATGAAACCCAAACTCAAACTCAGCCATACATAATGTACGATAATTATGACGTACGCAAGTAAAAGAGGACCTCAAAAAGGAATCTGGAAATAATTTTAAATTAAAATGTCGAATCGGAGGGGCGACCAACGTTTCTTCGTCCAACGAGACGCACAATGGAGGTCACAGAATCAATGAATCTTGGTCTTCAGAAATCTGTTTGTAGCTTCTTGAATAACTGACCAAGCAAATGGAACATCCTGACGCTGCGTGTTGGAACCGGGTGAAAAACGCAAGATAAATACATCTTTGACTGTAGATGGTGTGATGTAGATACGGCGGTCTTCATTGATTTTCTGTTGTAACTCCTGATTGTCGATGTTGGAACCCTGAGGAGATGCGACAAAAAACTAGAATTTATTGTGAACTTTCGTGTAACATTAAAAAAATGAAGAGGAGAAAAGCGCTGGGTGGGGGGTGGGGGGAAAGCATTTCTTGGTCCATCTTAATGATTCATAGAACTCCCCCCCCCCCCTTCGTGGATTTGTTTCATTTCGGTGTCGTCTCGTCTCTCACACGTGAGAGATCATGAATGAAAACGAACGAATTCACTCTGTGTCAATCATTCGCTTTCATGACCTCCTACTCCTAGGTTCTCACGAAAAAGAAGAAAAAAACAACAACGAATGAATGAAAGCGTACTATAATATAACTCTGTTCACAATCTTACACTGCAGTAAACTGACAATGAAAATGCCGTCCATCCATGCGAGCTGCGATGCTGATATTACAGACGACTTGCTGCCTTTACAACCCTGATGGCGTGTGAAGATAGTACAGGGGTTACCACATCTCTCAGAATTGTGGCCATAAAGCTATACAATAAACAAAAGAGGGCACTCCGGTGCGCCGCACGCCTTTCTTCCACTAAAAGATGGCGGCAGTCGTCATAGGCATCTAGCACGGCACCAGCCATTGCAGACAAAAGAAAAGTAAATGACAATCAATATATCACAGCCTACACTAAAATGCGTCTAAAAATTAATGGCGCAAATAAAATGCCAATATCTTAAAACAGATGGATGGAATTAGCTTTGAGTTTGAGACATACTGTAATAACATAATAGTACACAACAAGTGTGCACCTTTCTTTCCTATTTCGATGATTTGAGTTTCTCGAAAAGCCCGGAACCATTTTTCAGTCAAATATTTCACCTATAACCTGTGTTTAAAATGTCCTCATCTGATAATCGTGATGAAAACTATCACACAATGTTCCGTTGCCACTTGTCAGCCTTGGTAATTTAGATAATACCTAAAAAGCAAGTGGTGCGAAATTAAGTGAAACCAAAGATACTAGACATAATAACAGGATACAGCTAGCACTTTCGGCGTGCATAGATTTCGCACCGCCACCTAGCGGCGAAAGCGCTGAAGTCATGAACAATGCGCTATTTTACAAAGCCAATAAAGGGGAAAATCTTGAATTTTGTCCGCTATTCAGCTATTGCTGTAGGCCTTGGTTGAAGTCACTTATTTTGTAGATATAACTTCAGTCGCTGTAGGAAACAGTCGCAGTACCACTGTAATAAATCCGCATCATTAATTTATCATTATAACAAGCAATCTTTTCATGCAATGTGCCATGATCCCAGCCCCTGATCAGCGAACAAAATGTGTGCACAATTTGATTTTTTTAGAGGCGATAAGAAAGGAGGGACTCATCTTATTGTATCCAGTATCCTTGGTGAAATCCACCCGTGGTACATTCATATTATATCTTACCTGTAGTCTGAAGCATGTAACAGAGAGACTTCCTCCTCTGAATATCTCAAATCTGGAATCTTGTTTCACTAACGCCGCAAAGTCTTTGGCAACAGTCAAAATCTGAAAAAACACAAATCGGTTTTCGTCTGGTAAAAGAATAATGGCTACGACGATCATAATACTTCAGAATTACAGTTAAATTCATGGCAGGGAATACAGAAGGGTATATCGGACCAACAGTATCTTGGTCTAGTGTTACTCAATCTTTTCAGTCCCACGCCCCACTTCAACCCCCCCCCCCCCAAGAAAAACCCGTGCGCCCCACCATGATCGGACGAAATTAGTAAACATTAAATTTTATGTCCCTACGCCCCATTTTGCCGTCCCACGCTCCATAAAAGTGGTGCCTGCCTCGAGAGACACTGTCTTAGGCGTTCCAAATAAGGGATCATTTAATAATGAAAAACCAACAGTGAATAATAGTTCATATACATATAAAAATAGAATTTATCGGGAATTATGTAACATTATCTTCTACATCAAACATTTTGAACACAGCAAACATTGCATTCTACACTAAACATCTTGAACACATCAAATGAAATATTACCTACTGTACCAAAAAACTTCAACCAAAACGAACATCACCTTCTACACCAAACATCTTGAACACATCAAACGTTAACTTCATACCACGTCACTTCATGTATACCTGCTTGTGAGTTTATTGAGTTGTGATGCAAGTTTACTAGATGATGCTAATATATACCATATTATGTGCTTTTAAATACTCTGAGGAAGGAAGTTTTCCTCATGGGATAATGAAGAGGTTCTTATCTTACCTTACATTTACCTTACATCAAACATCTTCAACCCATCAAACATTACCTTTCTAACATGCTGTAGTCCCACAACACCATACATCCTCAACACAAACCAGACTTTGAGAGCTCGGAATGGCCGGCTAAGAGTTAATCCCCAGTTCTAGTGGAAAATAAATAATAATCCTTATAAAAAAACAACGTTCATTTTTTTGTTTTGTTTGTTCATTCATTTTCAGCCAGTAATTTCCCTTTCCGGAAGTTTCGATTTAAAAGGTCAAATTGTCACGGGTAGACTGCTTAACCATTTTCATGGAAAAAATAATGATGTTTTTCTGTAGCAATGGATATCTGAAATAATACAATAATATAGGCAATATTACTCTCAAATGAATATGCAGATTTTATTATTCCAAAACTCAAATTCCCAATTCTAAAGTAAAAGACATCAAGAACAAAAAACACACTTGTCAGTTTAATGTCCAAGGATTTCATCTAAGTCCATGTCCATTGCAAAGAAACTGCAGTCCAGGGACATTAATTTCGCTGTTTCTATAGTTTAATACTGAACATTTTCTGATGAAGAGAAGGTCAATTTGATAATCATTATCCATCAAGCATTCCAGTTACTATTTAGATTTGTTTAAACAAGAACCAGAAAAACAACAATGATAACAACAAAAAACTTATCAAAATTTATATTATTTGGTGCTCAAGAAACTGCCATGGCTTCAATAGTAAATTTGCTTAGGCAGAAATGAGCTAACGTTTAAAATCGCCCATGTTTACAAAAGTCCTATATATAAAAGATGATTACTCGAAATGACAAGAACACCAAATTACCTACCCTGTACACTGGTAGGGAGGTTTTTCCAACCTGGGGGAGATAGGCGGCATCGGACTCCAGCGCTTCAGAAATGAGACTTCTGTCCTTGACCCTGTCAGGTTATACGCGTAGTTCATAAGTGATCTTCATGGCAATCAAAGTGTAATAAATTATGTTATCTCAAACTGAAAGAACGCTTACTATGACTGCTTTTTGAAAAAGAACATAATTCTTATTTTTCTGAATAGTAGAATAAATCTCTATCTTAATAAAATGACAAGGTTCTATCTCCACGTTTTGGCTGAACTGAGTTACACACTACCCACTACTTCTACATGCCTTCTCCTTTCTGTGTCAAAGTATCAAGTGGATTCGATGTGTAATTTGTATTACTAAAAGAAAAAAAAAAGTCTTATCTCTAAAAGCCACAGGTCATGATTTGTTTACTCATCGAGACGCCGAGAATTTAACTGGTGACCTCGAGTGTTCTCGTGAGTTTTTTTTTTTTTTGTTCAGGAGGAAATTGCAAGGAAAACAAAAATTACAAAATAAGTGACTTTTATTAAGGCCTACAGCGATAGCTGAATATTGAATAAAATTCACTATTTTCCCTCTTTTGGCTTTTTAACATACGGCATTGTTTACGACCACCGCTCATGCGCCGCTGTGTGGCGGTGCGAAATCTATGCACGGTAAACGCACTGGCTGCCTCATCTTATTGCATCTTGTATCTTTGGTCCTGTTTACGGTAGGTGACTTTTTGTGTAAACGTCCGCGATAAAACATCTATGATTTACGTGGGGAACAAACAAAAAAAAAGAGTTCTCTGACTGAAACTGGTCCGACTGAAGAATAGTGATTCTGATTGGTTAACTGTAGCTGACTAGTCAGAAGTTAGAACTGTAGTATGAGCCACTCCTGGACTTTAATTTGATAATTATGTACACTTGTACAAAACCCGATGATCTTTCCATTTTTCTTTTAAGATTCGTTACAGTTATCCTTTCTTCATAACTTCGGGCGCTGGTTATGGAGCAAAGCTTTAACGTAAGCATCCATGGTAAAATAAAAATGTTTTGGAATAACGAACTTACCACATCACTGAACAACAAAAGTTCACTAACAGCATCTTATGAGGGTTAAAGGTGAGCGACATACAGTGCTGAAAAAAAAGATAGAAACAATACATACATAAACAAGAAAAGAAAGAAAGAAAGCAGGAAAACTCATCATCTGCCAGGACTAGATAATGCCAGATACTGTGGACTAAATAAGGCCATCCTGTTTCTCTTTTCCTGTGTGGGTTTTCTTTCTATCTCTCCTTCCCCCCCCCCCCATCGGTCTGTGTCTTCGACCCTCTATGTATGTAAGTCTCTCCCTCCCCGCCCTCCTCACTTTCCTTTTACCAATGTCTTCGCTCTTCCTTCTCACTTTTTTTCTGACGTCAGATTCTGATGTACAGGACCCTTCAACCACCTGTAAATTGCATGCATCAAGAAACAACAACAAAAACAAACCTGAACTTTCGCTATGAAAAAGTATTACATTCAGTGAATGATTATACTAAATTAATGGTGGTGGTGGTGGTGGTGTTTGCTGATGGTGGTGGTGATGATGATGGTGGTGGTGGTGATAGCTGTAGTGATGGAAGACGTGAAGGGTAACAGTGACATAACAAAATGTTTGGCTGAAACCATACCAAGTTAGTAAGGCATAACAACAATTTTTAAAAGACTCACCCCAATGCCATCAAAAGTGTATCGGTACTCAGGGCAAATACACACACTTCCAAATGTGGCAGCATCAACGTGCAGCCAAATATCATGATCGTCACCTGAAGAATAGTTACTTTCATAAGAAAACATTATGTGTCGCTGTTGGCTTTATAAAAATTCAAATGCATGTACTTAATATAGGGGTAGAAAGATCGAAATAAGGATTTATTAACATGATGTACCAATCTTCGCCGTACGTCGTGAGTCTAATGGACCATGAAGCAATTTAAAACGTTTGTAATTATCTTGTTTCTGGGAATTTTTTTATTGAAATTCAGGTATTCCTCACAGACGTCATCCTCCCATAGTTTTGAAATTTTAAATAGTACATTTGCGTGCTCACCAACACACATCCATTTTTACTATTCCTACCGGTACGTCGCGGTGTCTCAGACACCATATTTGTAAAGAGGAGTTTATTGTAGGGTGTTATTGTCATGCCCCTTGTCGTGTGTCTTGGGGTCTCAAATACATCACATTCCTAAAGTGGATTTTATCGTTATCCCCACGCGTACGTTGTGGGGTCTGACAAACGCCATACTTTTAAAGAGGGTATCCTAATAAATCGTTATTTAGGGGTGTGGTGTCGATTAGACATCAGTTTTTAGCGACGTACAGCCGTGACAAGCACTGTCGCTCAAAGTTTGTGGTGAAAACCTTTGAAATAATTATTACTGCTTTGAGGGAGTGGAAGGGATACACAGACCTACACGCTTGTTCGAGCAGCATACACACACAGACGGGCGGACTCACAGCCGACCAAACGGAAAAAAAAGTTAGAAGCATTTTCCCAAGAGGCAAAGCAACGGGTCAGGCTCGGCACTGCTTTGCGATAATGGCATACGTCAGATTTATGGCAAAAGGCAGCTGACGGTTCATTGCATTACTGAGCATGAAAACATACCAGGTAATAGAAGAACAATTAGGAAAATGTAATAATCCAATAGAATCATAATGACATAAGTCACTTAAATGACAGGGAAAGAGACAATGTTGTTTCTTAATATCTCAAAAGTGTCAAAAATGAGTTGTGCCATGAACAGAGAACAGTGATGAATTGCTCCGTGTACTTACAGATTGGTCCTAATTCTGTCAAGTTGTCAACTCCGCAAGTAGAAGTTGTGCCTACTGTGGCACACATCTGGTCGATGAACATAAAATCAAAATACTGGAGTGAACAGCATTTGAGCAACAACTATGCCAGCTCCAAATGAATGAAATTATCAACCGAAAATTACTTAAATCTAAACAGAATTGGGCCAGGGCGTCAGCAAAGAATGATATAAAATCTTGTGAAATAGATCAGTCTGAAAACATTACCACCAGCTGCGACAAAGGAGACTGAATACAGTATATACCAGCTGAAATGTCAGTTCAGAAAATATGAAATTCTGTTTACAGCTTTGGATCTGAAGTAACAAGGCTTTAGAAGAAAACAAAATAGTATTACACGAGCACCCCTGACAACTGTAATAGAGGTAGTGATAACAGTGATGATGATAGACCGCTTCATCCATAATAGGCATTAAAAATATAAAAACAATATGTTTGAAATTATTCTTACAAAGAAAGGGATAAGTCCTTTTTCTATGTCTTCCATGAGGGCAGCTTTCAAGGCCTGACCTCGTACAGATCCATAGTTGTCTGTCGGCAGTGCTCTCATCCTGACTAGTCCTATCTTGGCAGCTTTTTCTACTGAACAATGGCACTGGTGATAAATAGATAGATAGACAGACAGACAGACAGACAGACAGACAGACAGACAGACAGACAGACAGACAGACAGACAAACAGACAGACAGACAGACAGACAGACAGACAGACAGATAGATAGATAGATAGATAGATAGATAGATAGATAGATAGATAGATAGATAGATAGATAGACAGATAGATAGATAGATAGACAAATAGATAGATAGAAAGCTGGACAGACAGATAGACAGATAAAATAGATAGATCAAATAGCTAGATAAACTAGATAGCTAGATAAAAAGGTAGCTAGATAGATAGATAGATAGATAGACAGCTAGATAGATAGATAGATAGATAGATAGATAGATAGATAGATAGATAGATAGATAGATAGATAGATAGATAGATAGATAGATAGATAGATAGATAGATAGATAGATAGATAGATAGATAGATAGATAGATAGATAGATAGATAGATAGATAGCTGTTCCAAGTGAATAGAATTTTTTACCAACAGTAATCTATATTAATAAAAGTGAAACCTTACGACAATTGCAGCGCGCCTTTCGCTACTCCTCTCTTAATGCTGATTCGGTGGCCCTCAGATTTTATACAACGCTTAGTATAGACTGTCGTCGTGTCCCCGGCACAGAAAATACCAAAAAAATGAATAACTCGCAAAACGTTTGTATTAGTTGCTAAGTTGCGACACATTGGCGTTCGGTCTATTTTTTTGGGCAAATTAATGTAACTAAGATTGGTTCCGGTATAGACTGTATCACACCAGAGAGTATAGATGTATAGAGAGGGTTCACTTCCGCCAAATCGCGAAGCTAGGTCGCTGCGGTAAACAAGAAATTGAAGTATTGAAAGAGACCTTCTTCACCAAGGATGGTGTGCCTATCTGTTTACTGTGGTTGGTTCATATTTTGGGGCTGACTGAAACTATTAAAACCGTTTGTAAGCTCCTACGCCCCATGGAAATGCTCAAACGCATATTGTTTACCGCAGCGACCTACTTTCCGCTCCATGCTAACAATGTCCAGTGTTGACGGCCACTTATATTCTTTTTATCCGAGCACGTTGAGGCTGTGGAACTCTTTGCCGGAGGACCTAAAATTGTGCAGTAGCCTAGACTCTTTTAAGACAAAATTAGAAAAGCACACGTTGAGAGCTAGCTACTGAACAGGCTGCATAGATATACTTATAAACCCAGTGATAAGATTGGTTCATCTGCTCATGGCCACAATCAAGTGTTTTTATAAGTTTTTATAAATCTAATCGACTCCCGCTTCTTACACCCTTATATGTATATAAATTTTTAACTCCCAGGGACACGGGCCGAGTCGATTTTTATTGCGCACTGGTGAGATACTCAAATCTGAGAAAACCAGTTTTAAGGAAGAAGGAGAAGAAGAAGAATGGTTTCGCAGAGCCTCCCGTGTCTCGCAGTGCAAATCGACCAATAGTGAAACCTCTCTATACCTACATACTCTTTGATCACACTCACAAAACAACTTCCGGTTAGGACTGGTTTGAATGATGAGATTGAGTTCTAAGACTATCAAGTATGAAACTTTGTGTGTTCTCAATGTGCCTAGACTAGGAAAAAGAAAGGGTCTGGAATTGGGAGATTGACGCTGCAGGGCCAAAAGTACAGGTTTGTGTTTTTAATATGCCTAGGAAAATATTATAATTTTCCATTAACACATGACGTTATCACTTCCTGCGATGTGCAAACAAACTAACCGGTGCGCAAATCATAGCCATTTGACGGATGCTGGCGGGGCGTCAACGTGCAAACGGAGAGTAGTAAAAACGTATCTGAAAAAAAAACAAACAAACAAAAATAAAATACAGCTAAAGGAACAGGCAAAATGAAGCAGGTCCATAATAATCACACAGAACTGAAACTAATAAATCGATTTATCCCGGGCAGGGCCGGGAACTCAGCTAGTATAACTATATTTTTATAAACCGTTTTTGTTGACGTCATGGTGTTTCCTTCTCAAACGCAGTCTACGTCATCACGTATAATGTACATCAAACACCATGCAATATTAAGCTAGGTTTCCATGTGTACGTAAGGCGTAATGCGCAATGCGTGATGCGTGATGCGTAATACGTATTGCCCTTTTCCATGTGTGCGTGTATATATGTTCGTGATCCGTCAGTTTGTCCTTTTTGATTCTGAGCACACCACAGTTTGGTATTCATAGAGCTATGGCTCCTTGCTTGTCTAGATATGCCAGGAAACAGGAAGAGGAGTTTGAAGACATTGCAACTTTGGGACTTTTGTATTACCATCTTAAGAGAAACAGGAAAAGACAACACAGGTGGTGGGTTCATGAAATATTGCAACAAAGGAAAAAGTTTGGTGTGTACCACCATCTTGTTAAAGAATTAGAACTGGATTCAGAACGATTCCATCAGTATTTTTGCTTGACCAGAGAACAACTACAGCAAGTTTTGTTCCATATAGGACCTCATCTGACGAAAATAAACCTAACAAGAGAAGCGATTGGTCCAAAGGAGCGACTGGCACTTTGCATAAGATAAGTGACAACAACAACAACAGCAACAGCAACAACAGCAACAACATCAAATTGTATACGTTGAGATATTTTACGTTTAAATACAACATTTCTTTATTAAAACAAACAAGGTGAACATATTAAATGAAAGAAAATGAATAATTACTGCAACTCTTTCATGGCTAACGCAATAATATTAGATGTCTCGCCAAGATAGGGAGCATGTCGCTGAGTATTTGGGATGTATAATTGTGGTCGAAGCCAATCCATTGGAAGCTGCCCTGGAGTTTCAAGGGGTTGCATTGGCTGTGACAGTGGCGGTAGGGGCATGATTGGCTGGGGTGGTAGATGCCTGTTCTCTGAGTTAAAAAATAACTGTGCAATTTGTAATTGCACCACACCTTTCACGTCCTTGGGCAGTTTCTTTAATCGGTAACAGTACGGCTCCAGAAACGCCTCGTCTTCATTTTTTTCTTGGGTGTTCTCCCTTCGCTGCTTTGTACTTGTGAAGAGGGAGAGGGGTAAAAATCTAATTGCTAATTCAACTTTCGGTATAAAGGCATCGTCTTTTGTTTGTTTGAGGAAGCCGTAAAACGTCATCGATCAAATACTGATAAACTTTCTCAAAGCTAAGGAATCCCATGTTTACCCATGGTTGACGTCCGAGCTGCCAGAAGAGCAATTAACGTGGATTCACAAGCCGTCCCCTGAGGAAATAATGCCGTTCGATCAGGAATTTGCCATCGTATGTTTAGTTCTCGTTTCCACTAATTTTTTCTTGCAGTTATCATACATTTTTCTCCTTTTTGTACAACTAACTGGAGTACCCAGCGTTTGGAAAATCAGTAAATGAGTTTTTAGCATTCCTCTTCTTCTAACATATAGATTGTCACGAGGCGGGTGTACTGCTGTGTGGGGAAGTGTCGACTGCTCACACGCTCACCTCGCAACAATCAAAGAAATGCAACAAAAGGCAGTAACTGCTAAAGGCAAGCCTGCAGGGCCATAATTATATCAATCAACAATAAACAAACATGTTATGCTTCATAAAACACAATATTTGTATGGTAGTGTGAGGAGAATGATTCCCCCCGTCTGACTGTAATCAATTTCTTCTGATGGACAGGCTTGTGCCTGCTACACAGGCAGTAATTACAACTCTACCTAAACACAAATGCTACTTAATGGTATGGCTAAGCTCAAGTATGAAAATCCATCAGTTCATATACGTATGCACACGGTCTAGGTTTGCGGAGGAAGGGCTCGTCCTCCCAGACGGTGCTCAACTGCTCACGGGTTCACTCTGAGACAAACGACTTACATCGCGGCAATGGCGCTAGGTACTTTCTTCTTCAACTATAGCAACATGCGTTACAACATAGCATTTTTCTCTGCCCTTCGTCAGTAGGCCTAGGTATCGGGTTCTTTCTTCGGCTCTGGTCCCTCTCTCAGGCGGGGGGTTACCGAGTCTCTTCGTGAAGGATACTATGTCTCCTGAGACTGAGGTCCGCGATATGAGGTCCTAATTGGGTTTTCTCGGGGAAACCCCCTATTGGCCCCCTGTTCTTGATTGTTGTTCTTTGTTTTCGTCTGATCTTTTTTTTTTTAATTTGTGGTGAGCGCCATGAGAGGTGCAGGAGGAGGACAAAGATAGTAGTAGGGAAGGCAGGTTCTTAATCATTGTCCTACTGAGATCCGCGCGCCAGCTCCTGGCTTTTATAGGCTGGCGAACTTGTCACGTCATTGTGTCCACGCGCATAGGCGGACGCTCACGGCTCGCCCGTGTCTCAACACGTTGCATGTTCCAATCAATGTCAGCAACTATTTCATTTATTTTGATATGACTCCTAACAACTCCTCGTGTGAACAGCATGGGGTTGAATAGCACGTGGGGCAGAACACGATCCGAGACAGACAGACAGGCAGGCAAACTGACAGGCAGATAGGACCTTTTGAAAGATTACCTGTAAAACTCCACCGCCCTTTCCCTCGTCACGGAAGAAAAACTGTTCGGGTAGACCCAACAAATCCGCTAACCAATTCATCACCACCATTTCAAGTTCGGTCCCCGCGGGACTGGACGCCTGGAGAAAACATTTGAACAGATGATAAAGAGGTTCATGCTGTATTCTGAAATGACAAATTCAATTTCCAGGTAGACCATTTTAATATTTTTGTTCAATGATGGTTATTGATCCAGTATGAATCTGGGTGTCCTTGTGCAGTCGTTAGTGGTGGTTGCAATGGAACATCTAGATATTTCTTACCCATTTGACACCCAAGCTGATAGTGATTCACTTTCCTAGAGGCTGAGTGCACACAGGCGTGGGATACTGCATAAGACTGTACCAATGTTTGGCCTATTTAAATTCTAAGCTAATTTCTCTCCCCCCCCCCCCCCTATCTCTTGCTGCACATCTAACTGAAACCTTTCTCTGATCACCTCATGATTATGCAGAGTCATCTTAACTCATGGGCATGCTGGGCAGTTGCCCAGAGGCCCCAAGAGTTTAGGGGGCCCTATGCATTCAGATTTACATCGTTTCTGTGTAGTTGCATAGGAGGCGGGCCGCGACCTATTGCTTTACCCCAGGGACCCATAATGATGTTAAGACAGCCCTGTCCACGTGGCTCTTTAGTGTTGCTGAGCTCTTTTGGCCTCTTATGTCCAGCTGCTTTGTCAGATTATACATTACATTTTCTGGCACTGACCTCGACCGGAATGACTTCCGCCGAGCAACCTTTTCTGGCTATTTCTCTTGACAAATGAAAGCTATTATTAGCCAGTTTGAACGGATGTAATTCATCAATGTAGCTTTCACAGGAGACTGTTAACTAAATCATGACCACTCTCTTACAGGCAGTGGCGGATCTTCTATGAGACTAATGAAGCTTAAGCTCTGGGGCCCCTAGTCCCGGGGGGGGGGGGGTCCTGAAGAAACTTGTTTAATGCGTGAATTTTTGATTGCTGCCCCAATACTGCTGGTTGCGAGGGGGCCCATAACAGTCCAAGCTTCAGACTCCCAAAAATTTAGTTACGCATCTACTTACAGGTTTCGGAGAATATGACTATGAGCAATTCTGGTCGCACATCTGTGTCCATGACCGTGGTTGGCTGAATTCTTACCCAAGTAAAAACGTTAGAGTTAAGGGCAGAGCTTCGTTCAGTTCGAGTAGAAATCAAGGTCACCCTAGGGTTAGGAAAGAAGGGAAGAGTAGCGGCCAACTGAACGAGGCTAGCAGTTTCAAGATGGCGGCAAGGATGAACAAAAGAAGCTTGAAAGCACTTCTCTTGCAAGAACTGTGTGATGATACGGTCGAACAGACGATTGCAAATAATAATGTACCCAAACAAGAACAAAATAGCGTGCCAGTCAATAAGTCTGACAAAAATATGTACTTACAACTCAAAAGGCTCTTCCACTGTGCTGTAGAAATCGTACAGTTGAATAAAGAATGGTCAACAAACTGAAACGCGACTCTCATCGACGCCATCTTGATTTCGGAAGATAGCACCGCTGCGGGGTCCTCAATTTCCTACCCTAGGGGCTACCTACCCCTACGCGGTACTGGACGGTTTCGCTACCTTTTCTACGTAGGAGCTAACTTTCCTAGCGTAGCTGAACGCGCCTCAGATATGGCCATCTCTCCTAGGATGGACGGAAGGGAACACCCTGTGCTCACATAGGCGTGGTGGTGAGGGCTCATCCAGTGAACTATCTGTGCATGTTAAAAAAAAAAAAAAGGCAAAAATGACAAGGACAGTTAGATCAGTTTGATTTTAATAAACGTTGAAGAGTGCGTAGAAGGGAAAATGGAAAAAAGAAAAAAGTATATTCTTTTCTATGCTTTTTTTTTTACTGCTTGAAGGAATTTTGACGTTTCAGTTGCCCTTTCCGTTTCCGTACTCAAAGTACATGAAAACACGGCTTAATGGGACCATGTAGACAGAAAAAAATCCATCTGATATGACCCAAAAAAGCTGGAATTCATATGTACGGAAACGGTAAAAAAAAACCAACATCAAGTAGTAAAAAGAATGCTTCCATGTGTACGGAAATGGCGTTTCGGTACCTGAAAACATCCTTTCCACTTGACTACATGAAGGGGTTTTTGACGTTTCCGTTTCCGTACACATGAAAACCCAGCTTAAATCGCTTTATTCTTTCTTTTGTTTTATTTCGAAATTATGAGGTAAAATTATTGAATACAAGTCTAAAAAGAAACACTGTGACGTAAAAAGTATGAAAGTTATCTCACTTACACCCGGCAGGATAAGTTTGTTCAAGTCGTTCTTCACATTCTCCCAGCTCTCGGCCTTCACTGGAGCTTTGTCCGGAATCTGTTTCCTCAGATACCCAGGCCTCACATCAGTGACAACCGGTAGCTGGTCCAGACCTCTATAGTAGTCGGCAATAAACTTGACCATGTCGTATCCGCAGGCCTCGATTTTGTCGCTGTCCATTTCGATTTCTGAATTGGTGATATCCCCGTCCTTATCCTCAAACCTAAATCTTATCGAACCCCTAACCCTGCCCCTTACCCTTTCAACCAGAAAACAGGAGGAAAACAAAAAGAAAAATGTGAAAAAATAATTAATTAAGGCTGTTGTTGGAAGTATTTGGATTTTTCAAAATAAGCAGTTGTCCTATCATAGAGATTTCTGTGAGTGCTGGTCGCATGAATTCAAGCCCCGTCAAACACTTTGAGTGGTGTTACTTACAGAGACCTAAATCAGACGATATCGAGGACACTCGTATTAGACATCTTCCGTAAAGATGACCCAGTTATGGACTGTGGATTTTCCGAAGAAATGTAAATTGCCCAAGAGATAGGACAACTTTACCTGGTGTCAAGGTTTTATTAATTTTATAACTCCCTCTTCACAACAGAGAATGGGTGCTGTGGTAATTCTTCGTTACTTTGTTCTCATCTCCCGAGACACGGTTTGCGACCTCAGTTCTTGGTTGTTCTATTTCCATTTTCTGGAGAGAAAAAAATATCACCAAAAAATGGAGATCTTTTAATATGTAGAAGAGACATACAAAATGCACATTTTGACACCTGTTTAAAATGCGTTGTTGTACTTCACACATCCGATTTATTCTAATTCCTTTGCATAATACCAAAACTGCAAAAGTTTAGCGACGAATTTCTCTGTTGAAAAAGTGGAGTTGGGACACACCAGAACTATAAAGGTCGCCACGCACACCAAAATACTAGATGCATAACATACGACAATTAGCGCCTTTATCGTGGAGAGGTTTCACACCGCCACCTTGAGGCGAATGCGCAGAAGAAATCATCAACAATGCTGCAGTTTAGAAAGCTAATAACAGGGAAAATATTGAATGTCGTTCACACGAGTGGGGTGAGCGATAGTTAATAATTACGGGGGGAAAGGAGGAGAGTAAAATTAACGCACGTAGACAAGTAAGTTAAAGCGTGCATGTTGTGAGTGGTGGGGGGTCTGAATGAGGCGAAAGCGCTGTATTACTATCACTGCAAGTTAGAAGGTCCTACTGAACGGACGCTAGTAAGAGCCCAGCGGGCGAACATAAGGGGAGCAGTCGGAAGACGGATGAGAGTGTTTTTTCCAGTGATGACTGGTAGGTAGAACGTTGATTGATAATTATGATTGATGTATTATATTATATTCGTCTATTACCATGATGTAAATAAGTATATGTGAGGAATGTGGAAGTCCTTGATATTGGATATAGCAATGTGCGCCATGAGCGATAGATGAAAGTGAGTTCATGGATTTGTAGCACGAGTGAGTATTGTGTACTCCGATGGAGGTGTGGTACCGTAAGATGTTTGGTGAGTGAAAGGTGAACTATTGTGTGTACGCTTCATGGGTTGTAAGGAGAGGTGGAGTGAATAGAAATGGTAGGGTATTATACCAATGTAATGTTATTCTTGTAGGTGTCGGGGACGGGCCAAAGAGCCACCTCGGTGAGCACAGGGGATAGGCCAGCATAGGGCCGGAGGCCACACATAGGCCAAGAGTGAGGCTGTCGGTGCAGGACAGTAGAGGCACATAAAGTCGTGGCAGTCTGGCCACGGACAGGGACGTAGATATGAGCGTGAATGTGATAATGTACTATTGCCATGTTGATGGGCTATTGAAATGATAATGTACTATTGCCATGTTGATGGGCTATTGAAATGATAATGTGCTATTGCCCTGCTGAGGTGCTAGTGGAATGCTAAGGTGTTATGACAATAGGGAGGTGATATTGAGGGACTGAGGTGCCAGTGAATTATTAATGTGCTATTAAGACCCTGAGGGGAGAGGCTGAGGCCAAGTGCCTTTAGGAAGTAACTACCGGGTTGTGGATCCGAGGAAGAGTGCATGTGAGAATAAGGCCGTTGTACGGCAGTTAATTTCAATAATATAATGTATGTAATTGCGCTATTATCTGTATAATTATGTTTAATAAATGTGTGAGTCTGATGGGTTGTTCTGTTAAGTGTTAAACTTGTTCGTTCGTGATTGTTGTCCTGTCATAACTTATTACATCTCCCAGTCTGGGATTTGTGACAGCTAATAACAGGGAAAATATTGAATGTTGTTCACTGCTCAGCTATGCTGTATGCCTTGATTGAAGTCACTTATTTTGTAATAATAACTTCAACCGCAACAGAAAAACTTCGGCTTTTTTTTTCAGTCCTAGTAGCACCGTAACAAATCCACATCATTAATTTATCATTATATCCAGCATTTTTTCATGCAGCGCATCGTGGGCCTCGACCCTCTGATCAGCGCGCAAACTGCGTGCGCGATTTTTGTTAGAGGCGAGAAGAAGGGAGTGCCTCATCTTATTATATCTGGTATCTTTGCTTACATGAAAGAATCCTAATATTTATTATAATGTGGTGACATTAAAATACTTTTCTGATAAGGCTCGAAAATATGACAATGTCAATGAAAAAATAGAAAATTCAGTACATTTTTAGTGTCCACATACCTTTTACGTTTCAACTTAAAACAACACAAAAATTCTCTGCAGGAGTTCAACATGCAGTCAACACTTTGTCAAAATCAGTTTGATTCATAAAAGTATCTAGTTTATAAATTCTCATAAAAGACCTCACGGGTATTATTTCCTATTAAGAATAATTCCGCGCAAGTGATAGGAGTTTAACTTGCCTCGCTACGTACAAAGTAGATTAGCACTGGCCTGAGATCCAAAAATTATCATAAATTAAATGACAAGCAAGAATCAAGTGTTGCTGTTGTTTTTTTTTTCTGGGCCGAATGGTAATAATCAAAATGGTTTTTTCGTTTTGTAATTTTGCCCATTCGGAATAATTCGCCTTGCTACTTCAAATAAATTAAAATAAATTAAAGTTGTGAACAGTAGACGAGATAGAAGACACGCTTAACAAAAATAATTATGTGGAATTGACTGTTGCCGCTTAGGATAAAAAGGAAATTATTATATGGGATAAAAATGAGAGATACGCCTCAGCTGAGTCAGTTTGTAATAATTCTTTTTTGCCCTGCATTTTTTGTGAACTTTCTCCATCTCCTCGACAACGAGAACTGAATTGTCTACAGCGGCGTATCTCAAGGTGGGGCGTGGGACTTTAGAACGGGGTTTGTTGTTATTAACTCACTTGGTCCGATTATAGGTTTTGGAAACTTGAAGTCCGGCTGGGACCGAAAAAGAATTTTTTTTTTTTTTCGAGAAAAGCTGGTCTAAAGCAAACGTGGGCAACCTTCAACCCACGGGCCAGATGCGGCCCGCCAAGCAACAGTTGGCCGACCCTCGAGGCTGATTGAATAAATTCTGGTCACATCATAAAAAGCCATAAAAACAATTAAAATATATTTATACTATAAATTATAATATATGTAAGTGTCACAAAAACATGAAAATGATTTTGTACCAGAAACGTCATAATGCGAATAAAGCAGATTCATGCGCATTGTGTGTGCTTTGAGCAGGAAATGGGATAAAACTACATGTAGGCCCATAATATGTAGTCCCTTTCCACTTCTGCTGTCTGCTACCCAATTCGCAAAGCGATAGCCTACCAAACTCTGTCTACGCCAAGATAATCCGTTTCAAACTACCAAGCACAGAACCTCAGGGTGCATTCAATTTGCGGAACCAAAATAACGAGCGATTTGTGGCACTGAATAAAGCAAAAAATAATTCCATTTGCAGTGTTAATTTTGTAATCGAATATAATATAACTCAACTAGAATCAGTTTGATACACGGTTCGTCTAAAACTTATATTTGAACCTTTTTCGTTCGCCAGGTAATTACTTTTTCTTTTTTTTTTTCTGAATGATGTACAGAAGTCAGACCAGAGGTATTGCTTGAGGGACTGTCCAGGCTCCGGATAGCCGTGCAAGGAGTTCATATAGTAATGATTATCACAAAGCTTGATATTTGAAGAGTGAATTTCATGACAACACACCCATAAACCCGGCCGGTGCAGGCATGTTGGAAGTTTGGGATTTTTCTCATATTTTCCTGTCCCTGATCCTGTTGGGGGGGGGGGGGGTAGGATCGAGTACCTAGCCTTCTCGGATACGGACGAAAAAATCCGGAGGGTCAGTACCGTGTGCACGCTGCGCACGTTAAGGCGGCTTTACATGACATGATACGTCGTTCTAGCGTACAGCATTCGAGGGCACAGCACTATGACGTGCGTCTTTTCAAAGATGTGCGTTTACATGATGTGCGTTTCGTGAACAACGCACATGCAGTAAATACCTGGTGTGTAGTGTGTTGAGTGCATCAGTAACAATGGCAAGCACAGATTCACTTCGCTTTCTGATAGATGTGTTGAACTATCATGCTTATTTACTAGTGTCCGTGTTAAGGATTAAAAAACAGCAAAGAAAAAGAAGACGCCGATACTGGGTGCATCCAATTTTGAGGGAAAGAAAAAGATTCGGTGCACATTACCATTTAGTGTGTGATCTTGAATTAGACCAAGACCAAGAGCGATTCACTGATTACTTCAGAATGTCTGCTGCTCAGATGGAGTCATTGTTACATTTTGTTGGGCCTGCAATCGAGAAGCAACCAGCAGTACGAGAAGTGTTGGAGGCTAAACAGAAACTTGCAATTTGCAACCTCAAAACGTTCGCTTGTTTTAAAAAAAATAAATCCAGAAATAATTAATTTTAATGAAATCCAGCCTCACATATATGGAATTTAGGGCGCTAATTTCAAATATGCCATCAAAAATTATATTTTTGAGAAAAAAAAGTACTTTCAAAGGTTGTCATAAGAGCTCCTGGTCTCAGGGGCTAGAGCTTCTGACGCATACAGCAGACAAATTTTCAATCCTCGATGCGTACTTTTCGACGCGTCAAAACAACGGAAGGGTGCTGCACAGCATTGCGGATGCTCATGTAAACGCAAGCATGCAGACCAGAGACACTTGTAAATTGTAAACGACCTTGCGCCTAAACGACGGGGTGCATGTCCGTGAGAAGGACGTATCATGTAAAGCCGGCTTTTAAAGATACCTTGGCAGTTGGAAATCGAAAAGAGCAGGCCGAACAGGCCGCTGCCCGGGTAAAATTAAATAAAATTAATCTCTACCATTCCCTCCCTCGTCCCCCCCCCCACCGCCCCCCCCAAAAAAAACCCCGCCGACCGGCGCTGCACTGTGGCGACGACGTGCCTGCTCCAGTTGTAACTGGGCTGAAATGGCACAAAGGCAAATTTCCCGAATGGGATTAAAGAGTTATACAAAATACAAATACAAAAAAAAATAAATAAGGGCTGTAGGTCTTTGGTTTAGGACGATCTCTGCTCTACGCATTTACATCCCATAAATCAGAAAGTTCATTGCCGATTAACAAAGTATCAACTCAAAATGCAGTTTTATCCCTAACATAAAAAGGTGTTGCCTAGGTGTCTTCAGTGCCGTTCATTGAGCTCGAAATCACTAATCGCAACGAGGGCAGGGGGAATTTTATTCATCAGAATATAATACTGAATTTACTAGAAGTTGAACTAAGTAGTATGATCAAAAAGCAGTCGGCATTATTAGTCGCACTTAGGGCATTAAGGGGAATTTTACACATCGGAATATAATAGTGGAATTAACCTATATTCTACTTGCGCTCCATACTAGGGTGCAGTTGAATTAATCATAGCTGTAAGTATTGCCAAGTACATGTATAACACAGTTTTTAATTTCGTTCTTTTTTTTTTCTTCTTTTCATAAATACTTGTTTCTTTTCACCAAAAATAATATCACGCAAATGTGATAAATGTTTTCTGAATAGATAGGCCTACAAAAGATGCAATGAAAAATCTGAAAAAAAGTTTCCAAAAAAAAATAAAATACATGTAATAATCTTGGTATAGTACGGGGTGATGGAATTTGAACTACATAGTATTGATCAAAGAGCAACCAGCATGAATAGCTAAGGCCGGTTCAGCTGTTGCTATAATGGCGGTGAGAGCTGTAAAGTGAATTTCACGTACCTTTTAAGGGGAACTTGGGGTTTATTAATGAGCATTTAAGTACTATATTTGGCCGCATCAGTGTTGCAACAAACTTTTTAACGGTCGTAATGTTTGAACCGCTGGAGATTACTGTATGAAATTAAAATGATTGTCCTCTTTAATTCAAGTTAAACATATCCCATAAATGAACTAAATGATTTAAATGACCATTTCAGGCACGACAGACAACAATTGACTCAACAAGGAGAAACCTCATTACGAAGACAATGCGGTTCTGAGCACTGGTGTTTCGTTGTCCAAGACAGGATATCAAATCATGAAAAAAAAATTTTTTATTTCACGGGAACAATCTTTCTTTAAATTTCAATTTTTAAAATATTTCATCATCATCATTGCCTTTCTCACCCTGGATCAGGGTATAGGCCACCAACAAACACTTTCCATCCCTCTCTATCATGGGCCAGTCTCTTTACATTAATCCAAGTCTTTCCGCTTCGTTGCACATCATTTTCTCTGGCTCTTCTCCACGTTCCGCGCGGCCTTCCTCTTGATCTCTTGCCCTGGGGATTCCAATCCAATACCTTCTTCGTGATGCTGTTTCCTGGCCTCCTGAGAGTGTGGCCGATCCATCTCCATCGCCTCCTACCAATTTCCTCTCTGACTGGGCTCTGTCTTGTTCTTTTCCATACAATTTCATTGCTGACCTTGTCTGTCCATCTGATCTTAAGTAGCTTCCTCAAACATCTGTTGATGAAAACTTGGATTCTCTTTATGCAGGCCTGGGATGCATTCCAAGTCTCACATCCATACAACAGGACTGACTTCACGTTCGAGTTGAATATCCTCAGCTTTGTTTTTAGAGATATATCCTTGGTTCTCCAAATCTTGCTTAAGGACGTAAAAGCTGCCTGTGCCTTTCCAATTCGTGCTTTGACTTCTGCCTCTGTTCCTCCCTTATTGTCAATGATACTACCAAGATAGCAGAAGGACTCTACATCTTCCAGTGGTTGATCTCCTACTCTGACTTGTGCGCTTGGGGGTGCAACAATTTTTAGGACCTTCGACTTCGCAGGATGTATCCTCAATCCAATAGATTCTGAAATTTTGTTTAGAGCTGTAGTCTTTGCTTGCATCTGGTCGTGTGTGTGCGACAATAGTGCCAAGTCATCTGCAAAATCTAGATCGTCCAGCTGTGTCCATGGGGTCCATTGTATGCCATTTCTTCCTCCACTGGTGGTTTCTTTCATAAGCCAATCAATCACCAGGACAAACAGAAATGGGGACAGCAAACAACCCTGCCTAACACCAGTCTTGATATCAAAGCTGTCAGTAAGCTCGCCATCGTGTACGACTCTGCAACTTGTCCCCTCGTACATGCTCTTGATAAGGTTCACCATCTTCTCTGGGATTCCATAATGTCTCAATATTCTCCACAGTGTTTCTCTATCGATGCTATCAAAGGCCTTCTCGTAGTATATTTACATGTATTAATCACACTGCCAGTACCGTAATAGCTTGTTTACTTGTTTTGACCCTTTCAATGCCATCAGAATGCGTAACGACATCATCATTATGCAAAGGGAATGAAAAGCACCCTGTGCACGTGAATGAGCGTCATCACCTCGTCAATCATTTGCATAATTATGCGGTTATTGGCCTGAAATTCCATATTATTATTATTATTTTTTTTTTAGGTTTTGTCAGAAATTTTGCTTTATATGTGCACACACACACAAGCACGCACACACACACACACACACTCACACACACAAACACACGCATACACACATGCACGCGCGCGCACTCACGTACACACAATATGATAATATATTATTTTTCAAAGACATGAAAAATCTCCAGGTTGCGGGTATGCAGTGACTGAAAGGTCCTGGGGATGGTGGGTTAATTGGCATGGCATGACTGGAGAATTACATTGTATGTGTTTAGGTCTTTATTTTAGAAGGTTTCCTGCCCTTGGCATTTACATCTCACTTTTCTTGTTTTTAGTTTTCTTGATAATGTTTTTGGTCTTTTGTGGTAGGGATTAGTTTTTTGTTTTTTGTTTTTTTAAATTTTACCCAGGCAGAGGCCTTGTTAGGCCTGTTCTTCTCCATTTCAACTGTCAGAGGTATTTTTGATGTGCCCAACGTGCACACGGGCCCTCCGAGTTTTACGTCCTTATCCGAGAAGACTATATGCTGGATCCTACCTATCATAGGATCAGGGACAGGATCCCCCCCCCCCCCCAAAAAAAAGCGAAAATGCCTACACCGACGGGGGATCGAACCCGGTACCTTCGGCATGAGAGGCGAGCACCTTACCTCTAGACCAATCAATGTGTCCTTAACTGCAGAATTTCACGATTCTGTCTGCTGTTTAACAATCGTCGTACGCCGTGGGTGTGAATATAATGGACCCAGGAGCAATGAAAAGCTAATGGATAATTACAGTGCAATCCACTTATCTCGACACGCCTTTTCTCGACATTCTGGGTAACTCGACACATTTTTTAAGTCCCAACCTGTTCCTTCTTTAATGCTACTAAATATTTCCCCATAACTCGACATGTTATTCCATTCTTTCCTCTTATATCGACACATTTCTCCCCGACCGCGACAAAACAAGTGCACTAGATCTACTACTGTGCTACCAAAAATGCCCACGCAAACTCCCCGTATATATAAATATAAGGCCTCTAAAAATGTCTTTTTGCGGTGCTGGCGGGGAGGGGTAAGAGAGGGGGTGTGCGGACACAGAGGACGACCCTTGGCTTCAGTAACGGGAGTGTGGAGTAGCCTACCTTGCATAAGCGTACGGCAGTAAAAGTACAGAGCACTAGGCTACAGACTGAGTAATTTTTTTCCCCCACAAAACAATCGTTTCGCGCGCCGTTGATACTAGGCCTTGACCTAGGTCTCTTGGTTAACTGCCGTACTGTGTGTATGGTATCATCACTTCTTCTGAAGAAACAGTCAGGTCGAGGTAAAAAAAAAAAAAGGAAAGCACTGCGCATTTGATAGCTACAGCATTTCTCCGATATCGGCAAATCTTTGCCACGCAACTGCTCCGCACAACAGCGATATTGGAGGAATGGGTGACAGTATGCCGATAATTAAAAGAAAAAGGTACATAACTGCGTTATTTATTGGACACTTCCCATTACGGTGATGTTTGATCCCCTCCCCCCCCCCCCGCCTTTTTTTTCCTCTTCCACCACTATTCTGGTATTTCGACTTTCTCTTTACTCGACACAAGCCCGACGATCCCATTGATGTCGAGATATTAGGATTGCACTGTATCTTACCTCTGGGAATTTTCCCCTTGAAATACCAGGTATTCTTCAGTGACATCACTGCCCATCTTCCCATGGTTTTAAAATTTTAAGACATGCATGCGCGCTCACCAACGCACACGCATTTTTCTTATTCCAACCTGTACGCCCTGGAGACATTTATAGACACAATACTTATACTTTTTAAGAGGATTTTATTGTAAGATTATATTGTCATACCCTTAGTTGTACATCCTGAAGTTCCAGATACACCACACTCCAAAGAATTTTATTGTTGTATCGCACAAAACCAGTACAATGTATATTATTAGGTCATGATAGGCCTGCTATTTTGAGAGAGGGGTAGGAGAGAGCTACTCTCTTGATAGAAGTAAAATTGATGGACCCTTTGATAAAGAATACATGTATGATATCGTGAAAAGAGTCGATAGGAAACTTCTTGCATAAAATGTGATGTTTAAAAAGATTCTTGTAAGAGACTAATAAAGATGAAACATGTGTATTCACCTTTCACCTCAGCGTTGTCCACCCACTGCAGGATGTAGCTCTTCGACAATGCTTTCCATTTTCTTCTGTCTGTTGTTTTCCTCATCTATGTTGTTCCTCCTCTCTTTGTAATGTCGTCCTTTCAATTTCATCTACTTCCTGGTGGTCGCTGCCATTTAGCGCAGCGTTTTGTCCACCTGTTGTCATTTATCCTGCAAAATAAAGTTACAAAAAAAAGAAAAAAAATCACCCCAGCTGATACAAGTCTGTGCCCCTACCATGGATTATGATGATGAGGATATCGAACAGTTTTATGAATGTTTAGAAAAGGCCATTGACCGTAAAACATGCTGCACCAACATCATCATGGGAGACTTTAATGCGAAAATAGGCTTAAAAGACAAAAAGGAAAAAATATGAGGAATAGGTCCCCATGGCATCGGACTTATGAATCAAAGAGGTGAAACTCTAATAAATTTTATGGAAGAAAACTGCTACTACATTGCAAATACCTTCTTCCAAAGGAAGAAAAACAGATATTGGACCTGACTAAGTCCAAACGGAGATAAAAGATAATATATATATATATATAAGTAAATGCAGATACGATGTCTAATTCCAGCTTAGGTCCCAAATTTTATCTCTGATAATCTCTTTTTTGAATTAAAAACAAAAAGTTATGGAGCAGTTGGAAAAAGGACCCAAATTATCAATCTGGTCTGAGCATTGGCTTAGCTTTGCATGGACCAGTGGCCGTATGCATAATCAATGCATGAACTAAAGTAAATACGCTGACTGGTGTTAACACGAGACACCAGTCAACGTATTTACTTTAGTTTACGCATTGGCTATGCATACGGCCACAGGTCCGGTGTCCAAGCTTGGCCCAGAATTCTTAATGGGCGGGGCAGTGGAGAGGTTACTGTAAATATTTTGTTAAGTCAACATTACCCCTCGCCACCACCACTACCATCACACCACCACTGCCACCATCATCACCATCTCTAATACTACCACTATCACTACCACCTTCACCACTGTCATCACCATCATCTTCCCTATCACTACCACCATCACCATTACCACCCCCAACGTTCATGCCCAGTGTTCCAGAGATTCATACAGATTTTGAACTGTTTCCCATATAATATCTATTTATATATTTCAGTAACTTGCAACCTTTGGCATGACTAACTGATCAAACTATACACTCTTCGGGGCTTAAATTTGGCAGGAAGGTGCCAATTGAGATAAGGAAGATAATGGCTATAATTAGAAGTTGTTTACTTCAAGCATGTATTTTTTAAAAATAACAATGTTTATTGCTATGTAACATCTGTATTTTTGCATGTTTGTTTCGTAATATTGTATAGTACCGTGCATGTCATAAAAAGTAATCGTATCAAGCGTTCAGTTTGGTGCGTAGTGTTCTGGTGCGCATGAGTTCTGAAGCAAGACTGTAGTTTATGCTATTACTTTTATTATACTAGCGAGAGAGAGAGAGAGAGAGGGGGGGGGTGGGAGAGCACATGGTTGTTTATTCCGGGCAATGCCCGGTAGGTCATCTGGTTAATAATATTTTGCTTGTGCGTGTGTGTGTGTGGAGGGGGGCGAGGAGGGAGAAGGCAACTGATCATTTCGCTAGAGCCATCGCTGTTCTCCATATTTTCAACAGAAATAATGCATTCAGGAGAAAAAATGCAATGGGAGAGGCAAGGGGAAGTGAGCCCTGTTTAACACTAATAACAGTAGCAGAGCTGCGCAGACTTCCAGCTTCTGAGAATTGCTACACCGAGTAGACTGAGCTAAAGAAGCTCTATTCTAAAACAACCAATGCACCTGTACTTATCAATGACCAAAACTCAGGGAATTCTTGCTGGACTGACACAGTTTGACAAAATTTTATGGACTTTCAATACATGTACATGTACTTGGATGATTTATTTTCACAAAATCACAGAACAAAACAAATACAACAAAACAAAAACGTCAGTTTATAATCCACAATTTAATCATTCACAGAATGAAATATAAAATTACCAAACCATAGTTACTTTTTCTGTATAAATTCAAGTACATGGTGAACAATAACAAAATAAGAATGTCAGTTTATAATTCACATTTTAATTGCTCACATAATTAAATATAAAATTATACAGCCATAATTACTTTTTCTGTATAAATTGAAGTACACATATTCATATGAAATTCATGGGGAAAAAACGAGCATAGCCACAAAAAGTGATTTTTGCCTCTGTCCTCCCTAAGTACAAACAAGCTGGACTTGTCAGCCTTTTCTCTACAAAACCAAACTTTGAAAAATGAGCTGTGGTCGCATAATAATAGAAGTCATCGGTCTGATTACAAGAGGGAAGCTGTGAATTTTCAAACTCTAAACACTGATTTTGTCAATTTCACATTTGTATAACTATGATCGTTTTTTTTCCTTGCGGTCTTTATACATAAGTGGATCTGGAGAAGTCGGGCTCAGGGTGAAAGGCCAGATTCCTGAGACAATTCCTCACAAGTGGGAAAAATGTTTTATGGAAATTGAGATTTTCTTATAAAATGAAAGCATGGCCATTTTTCTGCATTTAGTTAAAATATTTTGCTTAAATCGTCTCAGAAATATTTTATTTTGATTTTTTAAAGAGGTATAAAATAATAAACAAAATTCTCCAATGTCCCCAAGACCAATTTTGCCAGATCCACTCACAAAGTAAGCATAAGTCGTTAACCACAGATTCAATGACTATTGAATAATAGCTCAAAGAAATACTTCATTATCCCTTTAAGGAAGACAACTGCACTGCTTCATTCAGGAATGGTGAAAGATGATAGGAAATGGGAGAGTTAATCCAAGACAAAAGATGACTCAGAAATCTGTCTTCAGTGTGAAATACATCAGGTGAACAACTGTTCAACTGTTTCCCAAGTAACATTCAGTGCTAAAGTATAATTACAAATGATATGATCATGAGAAATGTGCACAGTAGGGGTCATGAGAAATGTGCATGGTAGGGATCCTAAGAAATGTGCACAGAAGAGGACATGAGAAATATGCACTGGAGGTAAAACTAGGTGCACTGGAAGGATCTAGCCGGTAGATCACAGGTTGCCCACATCTTTATAATATAGAAGCATCTGAATATCATATTCTACTTGCACACTCAGCATGGACATTACTGGCCGCTCCTCTAATCTAATTATTCTAATCACTTAAAACTAGACAATGCACAAGCGTGACATATACTTGAATAATATATCTCCACTTAATAACAATGAATAGGAAAATGCCTATTTAACAACCACTTCAGGAAATGATGTTCTTCCATTCAAATGGACAGGAAAGCGCTATTTTATGGCAACCCTAGCAAACTCGTCATGACAATATCTATAAGGTTTACCCTGCAATTCGCAATTCACTGAATCATGAGTAACATCATATGTTTAAAACTATTGAAGTATTAAATTGCCCTAAATAACATCTCAGCTGGAATGTGTGAAATAATCATTTGCAAAGGTAATATCAATCAGAAGGTTCTTGAATAATAATTATACAATTTATACAATACTGTCATGTTATGGAAAAAGACTGTATACCGTGCATTTTTTTGTTCAGTTTCCATGTAATGACCGAAATAACTACAGCAACCGTTGTCATAAAATTGTATCTACATTAGAAAGACAGAGCAAATCTCATTGTATAAAATGATTTTAAAATGCTAGTTTGACCTAGACCGGCATATATATATACAGTACTTTCCCATAAAACTACAAAAAAAGAGACTCGATTTGCCAAGATTGAAGTGTTATTTTAACTCATTTGCTACGGAAAGCCGAATACTCGGCTTGAGTGGAATCCAATTTCCCAACACTAATATGTAAGCCAACTTCTTGAAATATTGAATCCTGTCCTGGTTCATTGATTTTTCTTTACTTTAATGTCTTATGTCTAACACAGGATCAATTTAAGCACAGATGATGGCTCTACACACTGCCATGATTGTGGCCCTACACATTCAAAAAGTTAAAAACTGGAAATCATCTGGAAACAAAACAAACTTGATCAAACATACTAATGCCCATTGATCCATGTCTGGAACATGTTACCTGATGTCAGCTGCTCCATTTTTGTCAATAACAGAAAAATGTTTTTTCATGATTATAAATAAACCTACCTTTAGAATTTGGTAACTTGGTAGCTATCTTCTCAATTGGTAAAACAAAAAATCACTGGAACTACAGTCATGAAATTTTCGCAGATGAAAAGTAAGGGAATAAGGAATTTTTTTTACGGAGCCAAGCTTGTGGATACATTTTCTGAAAAGTAATTAGACAGAAAACGAGATTGTGAGGCTCTGAGTTTCCTTTGCAACTTTTAAGAATCTGATTCTCCACTAAGTACCACCAATTTATAAATAGCTCAATGGTGCAGTAAGTAGGGCAGAGCTTTCTGCGTGTAAAAACAAATCAGTTTTACAGAAAATATTTACAAATAATCCAAATCCTTTGGTTCACTGAAGAAAATATAGTAACGACTCATACTTTTTTTCTTTCTTACTTTCTTTTTTCTTAGCCCTCGCGGGGATACAGAAATCTGTTGCCGGTTGTCCCTCAATTGATAGGCCTGCGCAAGCTCCAAGGAAACCCCATGGTGTAAACACTAAAAACAGGAGACTTTGTGACTAATCACGATATCACTGGCTTATCAAGTATGCCCCGAGGAATTGGTAATACGAATTTATGGCTCTATTACTGGCGGACAAGCGAGACACGACCACGATATCGTGGGCTTAGCAACTGGGACCTTGGAAGAGAGGACCATGACACCGTGGTCTTATCAATAGTGGACAGGGAGAAAAAAAAACACAATATCGTAGCCGAAACAATGCGAGGGTTAAAACAGATGCTGGTACTAAATTCATAGCATATCACTTAGATCTGAGTTTTCCAGTTCATCGAAGGGGTAACCATGCTCGTAATATTCATTATCTTGCACAAAATTTTCACCTAAGTTTAATTCAGTTTTGCTTGTTTAAAAAGTTATGTGCAAGGCAATGTTTGTCTGGGCACTTGAAGATTAAATCTCCAGTACACAAGTATCAAGCTAGCCAGCATCCCTAGGTCTTTCTGATGTAGATATGTATAGGAGTGTTGTGGTATGATCACCATAAGGGCAGATTGCCTACATCAAGCCAAATGTGGCATGAAGTTGTAACCAGTGGATCTACATAGGAATGATGTCGTATCTACGAGCAAATTTGATGTCACTCCCATGCATCATATTTCCCTTGGGTTGCTGGCAGGAAAAAGACTTACAAGTCTTACATTAAACATCTTTTCATTAAAACTTTATCGATATATCATCAACATTAAACATATTATTACAGCAAAAGGGTGATATTATGTCAACAGGTGATAACAACGACATGGGACTAAATAAACAGGCCAGCATTCCCTTCATCAATCCGACGAAGATTTGCTTAGGATTGCTAAGATTCCCATGGGGGGGCTGCTTCCCTATATCAAAGATACTAGAAATGACAAGATAGACACTCTCTTCTCCGCATCTTTAAAAAAAATCATGTACACAATCTGCGTGCTGATCGGGGGCGGGGCCCATGGCGCAGAGCCTGAAAATAAGGCTTGGCGTAATGTTAAATTTATGATGCCAATTTGTGACGTTGCTACTGCGACTGAAAAAAAAGAAAAGATAGCCAGCGTTTTCCCACAGCGATTGAAGTTATAATTACAAAATAAGTGATGTCTATCAAGGCCTACAGCGATAGCTAAAACGTGAACAAAATTCACGACTTCCGCGCATTCGCCGCTAGATGGCAATATGAAATCTGTGCACGCTAAACGTGCCAGCTGTCTCATCTTATTGTATCTAGCTAGTATCTTTGCCTATATCAAGCAAACGGCAGTGCAGTGTCGTAACCAGCTGATCTAAGTAGGAACAATATCATTCCTATGTGCAAGTGTTGTCAATCCTATGCATTGCATTTCCTCAGGACTGCTGGCTGGGAAAACAACAAGAAAATTCATCCTACAGCATAGGATTAGGTATATAAATTATCACAGCCATTGACACAGACTGACAAATCATGGCAATTTCAACAAGCGAAAATCAAAACACACATCCGAAGAGGCTGACTTAGTACTGAAGTTTTTTCAAGCCTTTTAATAAATGCCATCTGCCTTAAATGTCACCACTGTGTTTTCAAGCCGAGCCTTTTCCGCAGCAAAGACTAGCAAATGACTGTTGAGTGTTTCCTCAGGGCCAGTGACGACTTTGTCTCCAACACCCTGGACAACAGGAAAAACATCACAAGAAAATATTAGGAGAGAAACACAAAATTATTCAACAATAATTCAATTTTACACAAATTATCCAGCTAGAGTTCTAATAATTTTCATTGTTATTTCCCTCTGACATAATTCTGGAAAATTAATATCCCACTATGACACTATGATGAGCCCCCCCCCCCCCCCCCCCCCCCCGAAAAAGTCACTCAATTTGAACTTGAGAAATTAATGGTTATTTTTTAATATATTATGATTCAACACTACATGAGAGGTTACATGATTTTCTTTTTTCCCTATGAAACCATCTTTCCACTTCCAGTCCTTATTATGTAGTCTATCTCCCTAAGAGTGTGCCGGCCATCCTAAATTTTCTGTGCCCTTTTGAAATATTTTTGTGGCCAACGCCTTTTTCTTAAAAAACCTCCTAAGGTCAACGTTTGTGGTTTCATGCTATTATCATTTTTTGAGCCATTGTTCTCATGTGTAGAATTATCAAGCCCGCTAAATATGGCAACTTACCCTCAAAGTCTCTACGAATGACTTCATAAGATGATAGTCAGCTCCCCCATGCCCACCCATTTCTGGTGGATGATCAGTCGTCAAACGATGGTATTCTATACAAAAAAAACAAAAAGTTAAGAATACTTTGCTTTCAGTGGGTGGTACCTGTTGAAGAAAATGCCACTGTCTTAATAATACAATTGTCAAAGTCATTTTGACTAATCATTACATTTGATGATGACAATCATTTTGTCACCTCAATGTCATTATTCAGTCAACCAAATGATCCAACCACCCTGTAAAACAACCCACACTTGGGTTGATCCAACCATCAGATGATGGCACTCACCTGTATTGCCCGTCAGGAAATCAAACACCTGAATGTCTGGCCAGCCATCCTCATAGGCAATCTCTCCCCGTGTACCGTAGATCTTCACTTCTCTAGCACATAGACGTTTAGTAAAGGCCACCATGTTGAAACACGCTGTTGCTCCATCATCAAACTGGAAATTGACTACCTGGTTGGGGAGATTAGACGAGCAAGCAGTTATTAACCCTTGGAAGATAACAGGGCCGATTGGTCCAATTATTTTACAGTGAAAAAGACGATGGGGACGATCATCAGCTTGACTGTATTATAGTGAGAAAAGACGAATGGGCCAATTATCAGCCCATTGAGAAAGCAGTTCTGATTGGTCGTGTCATGGTCTTGTAGCTAATCAGAATGCCTATTTCATAAAATCTACAGTCTGTACATGTCAATGGCAGATCATCCTGCTGTTGCATACACATTATCGTTTTTTGTTCTGTGAACCCCCGCCTTTCTGGATGGGTAACATCCAAAATACCCCCGTTTCTAAAGGGCTATCAATCGTTGACATGTCATCAAAAGAACAATGTGTTTTCTCTAACACTCGAAATTAACATTGTAACACAGCTAGCTACAATTCAGGGACATATGCAAGAGAGATATGAACGCTGTTGATATAGCTGCTGATTCTTGGGAGAGCCTTGCTGACGTCCACACTAAGAACCTCCATACATTCACAGACATGCTGTGCTCTGAAAATCCAGTCTGGACTCGCAGTTAAGTACTCGTATTGGTTTTATATTCTACAAGTTTTTAATGGATGTTCTTATGGGGACATAGTCGAATTACAAAGCCGAATACAGAAAATACCGAGTGGTGTTCACTGTTTTATAATATCATTTCTGACGCAAAGCTTTGCTGGATGCAACTTTTCTTTATGCCATATTTTGACTAAGTGGACAAACACCCTACATCAACATCTCAAGATGGGAAAAAAAAATGATGAATGCAGTGGAAGACAAACCGGCCGATGGAAAACAACGATACACCGCCAACAGATCTGAGGTAAGCCACAGATACGATCATTGCGGTAGGGACTGTCGCTTCTGCATTAACCTGTTCAGCCAGAAGCGACACTGCTTCAGTAGAGCAGACATTCAAAACAGTCAGGATGCAAAATATCATGGCCATCCCTGACCAATGCACACATCTCTCAAGGACAAAATATTAATAATTACTGATCGAGTTAATCTTCTTCTTTCTCCTATATTGTCACTGCTCTGTGATAATGGCATAATTATGTGAGACATACCAAAAGGCAATCAGCGGTTTACTGAATTTCTGAGCATGAGGGCTATCAAATAATATTAAATAGAAAAGGAAATGCACCAATAGGAAAATGTTATAATCCAATCCAATAGAATCATAATGGCATAAGTCACCAAATGACAGGAAAAGCAACTGTTTTTTTCATAATATTTCAAAAGTGTCATAAGTGACTTGTGCTATATTAGCACAGAGCAAAGACAATAGTTACAATCAAACAACAAATGTCCAACTGAATCATTAGCTTAGGACAACTGATTTTTGCCATAATGGCATACTCCTTTCTGTCTCATGGCAAGAAATTGTTTCCAATCAGCCGCCATTCTGTGGCCCTTAAAGTATGGTCTACATTACGCAATGCCACCTCTTCAAATAACCTGACACTTCTTAAATATTTGAAAAAAAAGTCGTATCTCTAAAAGCTATGAGCATATGAAGCTACAATCATCAATTTCTCAAAAGTTGATAGAAGAGGGTTAGAACCATGTCATTCTAAGGGGATGAAACGATGATCTTGTCAAAGTGTCAGTTCCATTACCTGGTGAGACACTACGTTATTGTCTGTGTCGTAGACACATTTCCCATATGGTCCTGTCCGTAAAGCTTCAGTGACATGTTCAATGTCCACAATATCTGAGATCACTTTGACTGGCCATCCTTTATGACCCTGGACAGATGACAGAAAAAAACAACAACAAATTATCACTTACATCCGATTTAAAATAAGAATTTACATTCAATGACAATAGAGAGAAAAAGACAATGGGGTTTGGGAAGCTCTAGAAAACTCTATCAGAACCAGATTCTTTATCTATCTCAGACAAGGAATTTGTCTCGGTTGAGCAACAGTGCTGGGCAGAGACTTGCCTTTCAGTAATCCCAATTTTAGGATCGTGCACTTCAAAATTTCTGGATATCCCGATCAAAATCCAAATTTTAGACCAGTTAAGGAAATAAAATCTGGAAATATCCTTGGTCCGATATGAAGCATTTTTGGGGTGGGAACACTTCATCCCACCCCATCCCCGTGCATGGATGGTCACAAAGTTACATCATGGAAATATACTTGCTAGGTACCTAAGGAACTCCTCCCAGGAGTCATCCTCTCAGATCTAGGTCAACTTTAAAAAAGACAGAAAAAACACCATGTGATTGTTTTGGAAAAGGGGGTGGGGGTGGGGGGTGAAGTTGAGGGGGTGGGGGGTGAAGGGCAGGGGGTGGAGTTTTATATATGATCGTTTTCCAGGATAAAATCCCTGTTACGATTTGAGGTCTTTATTTTAGGAGGTTCGCTGCCCTTGGCATTTACACCTCACTTTACTTGTTTTATTATTTCTTGTTCTGGCAGGGGGGGGGGGAGATGATATGGATAAATTTTTAATCTATTAATTTCAATTTTGCCCGGGCAGCGGCCTTTCGGCCTGCTCTTTACGATTTCCAACTGCCAAGGTATCTTTAACGTGCGCAACGTGCACACGGGCCCTCCGAATTTTTTCGTCCTTATCCGAGAAGACTAGGTATTCGATCCTACCCCCCAATAGGACCGGGGACTTGAAAATATGAGAAAAATCCAATTTCCAAGAACTACTCGATCCTACCCCCCAATAGGACCAGGGACTTGAAAATATGAGAAAAATCCACTTTCCAACATGCCTGCACTGCCCGGGTTTAGAACCCGGGACCCTTGGCATGAGAGGCGAGCACCTTGCCTCTAGACCACCTTGTCCCCTGTTACTGGGATACCAACCTCTTTTATACAGTCTAAATAAATTCTCTTTGCTGAGTAAGGGCAGTTTGGCTCTTCCTGGCAGTCAAGGCAACGAGACGCAGCTTTGGCTGGCTGAAGACAAATGACATAAAAATTTATTACCTTTCAAAATGCCAAAAATAATTGTGAAATAATTCTTAACCCTCCAAGTGTCACCGGCCAATTAAAATGGCTGTAGGTCCCGTTCAGTGGTGCCACCGCCGATCATATCGGCCGATTTATAAATAGCCGATAAAGTCATATAAAGACAATAAGACCTCTTTATTTCTTTTAGCGGTGCTGGCGGGGAGGGGTAAGAGAGGGGGTGTGCGGACACAAAGGATGACCCTTGGCTTCAGTAACGGGAGCGTGGAGTGCCTTGCATAGGCGTACGGCAGTAAAAGTACAGAGCACTACAGACTGAGTAATTTTTTCCCCCGAAAACATTCGTGCGCCGTTGATACTAGGCCTTGACCTAGATCTCTCAGTTACCTGCCGCACTGTGTGTATATCGGTATCATCGCTTCTTCTGAAGAAACAGTCAGCTCGAGGTTAAAAAAAAAAAAAGGAAAGCACTGCGCATTTGATAGCTACAGAATTTCTCCGATGTCGGCAAATCTTTGCATATTGGAGGAACGGGTGACAGTATGCCGATAATTGAAAGGAAAAGGGACATAACTGCATTTTTTATTGGACACTTTTTCCCAAAATAATGGTAGACCTGATGAAGGTGAGGTAGATAAGTTTGGGCAGCTGTTTATGATGAAAGCACTAGAACCAGACATGATATAATTTTCGTCCACAGTGTACAAAACTATACATTTTCTGGCAGGAAATTGAATTGACTGATTGTTTTTAGCAGCAGTGAAATAATTAGAGCAGCACAAGTGTCCTTCACTGTTACTAAAGTGAGTACTACTGGTATGTCAAAATGATAAAGGTCGTTTCAGGCAAGGCCAAGGCCATTACACTTTAGGATGTTAAAAAAAAAAAAAAAAAGGTTTCTTCCTTTAGTCCTTTCATTTTCCTGCCAGAAAATGTTAAGTTTTATAGCATTTGATTGAATATATTGTGTACAATATAATCTATTTTCAAACCTTATATTAAAACCTTAAATATCCTCTGACATCACATAAGAATATATGCCTGACACTTGGAGGGTTAATGAGGTTAAAGTATGTTTGCTCAGGGAATATTATAATGTGATCTCTATGTTTGGAAAAGAAAAATGAGCCACTTCGAATATTTCTCTTTATTTTTTCGCAGCTGAAATATGTTATGTGTTAAACCATTGCAAATACTGATAAAAAATATTATACCAAGCAAATGACATGGTTAAAATAATGCTTTTGTACTCTCTTTGGTCTTCTCAGAATCATTGCTGACTGACACACATTTGTTTATCAAACTGAATAGAGCTTGGTACAAACTCCTGTCCAGTTTGACATACACCTCGTCACTGCTCTACGCTAATGTTATTTGTCAGATTTCAATCATTTTCCAGATAGAAATTATCAAGACAACTGAATGAATCAATTCACACTTTAGCTACACTGGACAACCTGATATTCTGACCATAAATTATACCAAAATTATCAGAATACTCATCTGGACAGTCTGAATAGTTTATATATTCTACTCAATCATGAAATCAATCACTCATTTTTAATATTATCATAAATCTACATATAAGTTGATTTTGACACTTTTGAGATATTAGGAAAAAGTTATTTCTTTTCCTGTCATCTGGTGACCTATGCCATTATGATTCTATTGAATTATTACATTTTCCTATTGGAGCATTTCTTTTTCTATAATATTATCAAATAATCCTCATGCTCAGGAATGCAATGAACAGTTAGTTGCCTTTTGGCATAAGCCTGACATATGCCATTATCATAGAGCAATGATGATTTATTTCTGGCCAAAGGAGTGATTTAAAACTTGGAAGAAGTGATGGCCCAGGGGCAGAATGGGTGTGTGAATCAGTAATAGTAAAGATACTGGGTACAATAAGATGAGAGTACCCCTCCTTCATGCCTCTAAAAATATCAGTTTGCGTGCTGATCGACAGAGGGGCCCATATCACACTGCACGAAAAGAATGCTTGATATAATGACAAATAATATTAATGATATGGATTTGTTACAGTGCTACTGCCACCAAAAAAAAAAAAAAAAAGAAAACAGCCAGTTTTCCTACAACAATTTAATTTATGATTACAAAACTTCAAACAAGGCCTACAGGAATAGCTGAACAGTGAACAAAATTCAATATTTTCCCTAAATTGGCTTTGTAAAATACAGCATTGTTCATATTCGCACATTCGCAGCTAGGTGGTGGTGCGAAATCTGTGCACGTTAAATGCAAGTTAACTGTCTCATCTTCCTGTATCTAGTATCTTTTGCAATAGTCTCTTCATACCAGACAAGGGATTTTATATTTGTCTTACCTTGTTTTCCTTAGTGAAATGGGTCAGTTTCCCAAAGGAAGACACCTGAACACATTTTCTTGGTGACATCCAATAGTTGATGAGGTCCACGTCATGACAGGATTTTGCCATCAAGCAGAAAGTGCTGGAGTCTGTGTTGCGCCAGTTCCCTCGCACATACGAATGTGCAAAATGCCAGAATCCTATCTGCAGGGTTAGATAATATAATAGTACTGAGTTAAACTAGTCTCTTGTCAATCTTGACTTTCATGGTTAACCATTTGAACCCTGACCCCCTGACTCTTCAACCAGCCCATACCTGGTCCCCCGGGGAATGTCATACACCTAATTTTTTTGCTTCAAGACATCCCCACACAACAGGCAATGAGTGCAAGCCATGTTGGAAGCTATCCTATCATTCCATGAAGAAGTTTTTGTCTCAGTGATAGATATTTCAAGAGATTAATAAATAGATATGAGGCACTTTCTCAAATCCCGTTTTCCATACTAAAGGTGAATAGGCATTTACAAGACTTCCTGATATACCGGGGTAACGGGTTCAAAGGATTAATGTAAAGACACAGGCAGCACCTCTGCGATAATTTGGTGAAAATTGTGGAAAAGATTGGAACATTAAAACTGTAAATAAATTTTTCTTTTACCCAGCATAAGGAATAGAATTACTTGCCAACAATCAATTTGCTAACATGACAGAAAAGATTGGTAGCAGATAAACAAAATACACCTTTGGATTCTGCTTATATGCGTTCATCCACATCTTTCTCCTCATCCTCTGCCTTTCAATAGTTGGCAAACATGAAAATAATAATATACATAGCATTTATATAGTTCTCCATTATGCCCCAAAACATTTATCTCATACCTATGCTGAATCATACAAGCACACAAATTTATCAATAAATAAAAAATAAAATAAAAACCATTCCTGGAAAAAGATGGCTCTTCAGCTGTTGTTAAAAGTCATAAGATTTTCAATCTCTCTCAGAGACTCTGTGAGAGAAATCCAAATCTGGGGCCTCTGAAGTAAAAAAAAAAAAGATTTCACCTCTATGGTCTTCATGGATAATTTTGGAATTTTAAAGTTTTTAGTGTCCACTGACAATCTATTATGACATCAAAAGGCATTACCAAAAATTCAACAAAACCTTCCCATTCATCAAATGTAGGCTGTCAGACTTACAGGTTCTGTATGTCTGATACTGACAACATCTCCAATTTTGCCTGAGTCAATGATCTCCTTGATTTTGATCACCCAAGGAATGTAACGCAGAACATGACAGACTGCCAACTTCACACTGTTCTCTTGACAAACTTTGACAATCTCTCTGCAGTCCTCCTCTGTCACCTGAATAAAGACAATCATCAGTCATATTTTGAAGGCACGATAAAGTTGGGTTTTCATGTGTCGGAAACGGAAACGTCAGCAGAAAGGTCAAAAACCTTTCAGGTAGTGAAATAGAAGGAATGTTTTCATGTGTATGACATGCTGTTTCCATACACATGGACACGGTGGTCTGGAGGCAAGGTGCTCGCCTCTCATGCCAAAGGTGCCGGGTTCAAATCCCAGTTGGTGCAGGCAAGTTGGAATTTTGGGATTTTTTCCTATTTTTGTGTCCCTGATACTAGGTTGATAGAATCAAGCACTTAGTCTTCTCAGATAAGGATGAAAAATTTGGAGGGCCTGTGTGCACATTGCATACGTTAAAGATACCTTGGCAGTTGGAAATCGAGAAGAGCAGGCTGAACAGCCCCCCCCCCCCCCCCCCCAAAAAAAAACCCGCCGACTGGCCCTGCACTGCGGTGACGATGTGACTGCTCCAGTTGTAACTGGGCTGCAATGACACTAAGGCAACTTTCCCAAATGGGATTAAAGAAGTATACAAAATACAAAAAAATAAATGGAAACACTCTTTCTTTAAACTACTTGATGGATATTGGACGTTTCCATAGGCTTTTTCCTTACACAAGAAAACCCAGCTTTAAGGTTTTACTTTGGAAACATAGGTCACTCTGAGAAATAAATAAGCTGACTGACTGAGAAAAGTAAGCCATTGTATGTAACGCTGACCAGACTGTAGATCTACATTCACACTGGTATGGGCATTCTAATCACATATAAAATTTCTTCCCCTCAATTTTATCAACATTCTGCATGTATCATTCATAAATTCCAAGTTTTTCAACATTCTTTGACCTTTTGCACTGCACAACTTATGTGTTTCACCTTCCTTTTGAAAGCTCTTCCCTGCAAATGCATAGTTTTGGGGTGGGACAGCAAGTACGCAAAAAAATCTAATTAACCAACAATATGGAAGCAGTTTCAGTGAACAGTTCATTAACAGTAGAAGACTGGAATGCAATATGTTTTGCACACTTACACATACTGTGCAGTGTGTAGTGTTGTGCTAAACTTGGCAAACTCAGTTTTTGAATGCGACGGCATGAAAAGTTGGGCAAAAGGCCATTAAACTGTTGCGTACAGTGTCCCATTCGTTTATAAAGTGAGGCACTCTAGCATTGGGTGCGGTGATGTAAAAAGATTAATATGTTGTCTTTCATCAGTTCTGGCACCCCCACACTAAAACATTTCTGACTTTTCCATCTGAATACCCCTGATAATGTTACACTGTTGTTGAGCCGCAACCCAGGTTTTGGACCAAATAATATCTCAAAAGCAAGCCCATCAGAATGTCAGTGTGTGATATTGTCAAACAATTTTCATCTTGAATTTGATATATAAAAACCAATAAACCTACCGCCATAGGTTTCTCCAGCAAGATATGATATCCCAGTTTGGCAAAAGTAACCGCAGGCTCCTGAAATATCAAACCAAGGCATCAATACTTTTCTATAATTGACAACCTGGAAAAGTAAATAATAAGTATGCTGATGTTCCAGAAAAATAAAAACTTCAAGTAAAGATATGAAGTATAGATTATTTACAAACAATGATTTATAATTCCCTCACAAACGTAACAACAGGAATTACTGCAATATTATAAACCATACAGAAAAATATACAAGCTTCAATTACATATTATAGAATAATAAACATTTCACTGAATTTTCCATGTAAAAAAAGAACCCATAAATCATACTTAGTAATTAGGTGGAGATGGTTGGGATAGATCACACGATACATATATTTGTTCACTCAGGCAGAAAGTCTATTTGGACTCCAACCAAAATTTACAATTTTACACACTAGAAAAATGAAAATCTCCTCTCCTCAAATACAGAAAGTCATTGTTAAGTCAGCTGAAGAACTGTTCCAAAATATGTTTTAAAAAAAACAACCTAATTTTGTTCCCATCATACAAAAAGGCTGTTCAGGCTCCAACCAAAATTTATAATTTACACATGCTAGTAAAATGTAAATCCCTTCTACTAACCTACAGAAAGTTTGTGTTTACTCAACTGAAGGACTGTACTTAAACCATTGGTTGTCCTGAAATGCAGCTTAAATCAGCATCTGGCTAGAACAGACAACCATGGAAGAACCAAATAAATCAAATCATTTTGAATTTTGTCGTCATCGGTGTTTAATCCTATTTTCACTTACTTTGTGATCTTGATCCACTGTGCATATCATGACAAAATCTGCAAATTTTTCTCTCCGAGCCGCTTCCTTCCAATCTAAAAATATAAATCCATTTACAAAATTTAGACTGCAACACCTGTCACACAATGACTTGATGGAAACAGTTTGAGGTACGAGTATCTTAAGCTTCTTATGTCATAATCACTGACATGCCAACATTTCCTCGTCCATCTCATTTACTCTCACATCAACAATTCTGCCGTGCAAAAAACACAAAAAACTTGTGTGGCCTAGCCAGTCTACATTTGTAAATGCTTTTATTTATGAATTTGCCACATTAAAAACTACAATTTTGGTGGCAGATACGTCTATCTGCCTACAACATATAAGAATTATGTATGAGACAAGTTCATTGAGACCATAAAGCAGAAAAAGGCCATGGTGTTAGTTACGCCGCTCTGGCTTTCCACGGCAAAATTTTCCCATTATACATATCATGTATGAGCTCTTAAATGCTCCATGAAAATGAATTTCCATCACGGGATAATAAAGTAATTCTTATCTTATCTATCAATGTTATAAGACACACAATCATTGCACCAGGTTCTAGATGTTACTGAACAATCTTTTCACATCTATATGTAATGTACCTGCAAAAATAAATTCCTTCTTAATGGATGCTCGCTGCACTAATTTATTTCTTCTGGCTTCTGATGGTTCAGCGACACTAATAATCTGAGAAGAACACATTGAAAATAAATTGGTGTTCAAAATCATGAGATGATATTGCGGGACAGTTACTAGAGTTCATGTCTGGATTAATGATTCTAACATCCTCAATGGTTTGGATTTTGAAATTTAAATTAAATTTTATTCAAACATTTATATAAAGGTTTAAAAATTTGGTAAATTTTTGCTAAGCTGCATTATATAAATTTGTCATATTTCCAACACTGAAAATTCCTATTTATTTCTACATAAGAACAATTTTCTGCGACTCATGCCTTTACACACCATGAACAGGAAAATATAATTTTCCACAACATCAATGTATATGTATAAAATAAGCTTCCTACATAAACATCAATGAAAAAAAAAGAGAACTATGTCCACAAGAAAGGGCATGCTATGAAATGTGTGAAGTAATGGCAACATTGATTGTTTCTGCTGCATTCAGGGTCATCTTAAAATTCATTATGGGCCGGCTGGCAAGGCATAAGGGTTTTGTTCTGCGTTTCAAAAACCAATTTAAATTTGCAAGCATAAATTTGCTTTGAAATATTTCGAAACTCTTGGGGCCTCGGAGCAACTGCCCAGTGTGCCCCTGCTTTAAGACGGCTCTGGCTGCATCTCACAAACAGATAAAACAAGCAGAATGATTAGAACAAAAACAACAAAAAAACAAGAAAGAGATGGCTTATAAATCCTTTCCTTGCCGAAGCAGTAAAGTTGAATTTTTCATATTTCTAATTTATATTTAGATAATTATGGTTATAACAGTTTTTACAAGTGGTCGGTGAGAATCTAAAATAAAAAAAAAACATACTGAATTTGTCTTTTCTATACTTTCATCAGCCACATTATCACTGACAAAATCACAATTATGCACTGTTTGCATTTAAAGGATTAAAGTCCAAAGTTAATTAGGACAGATTACTTCTATAAATTACCTTCAACTGGTCAGGATGCAGAAATGCATATTGAGAATACTTATTCCCTCTGGATCCAGCACCAACCACAAGACATGTTAATGGTTCAGCTTGTCCTGAAATAAATCACAGGACATAAATTAATGGTCTCCCAACATCTCCAGAATCCCAGTATATCTTCCACTACTTCCAGTGTTGTTAAGAAGTTGGACACAACTTCACTTACCACATAGATGTAATCCTATACCGATATCTTTCCCTGCTTTGTTGTTTCTACTTCAAAATCATTTGGTGTTACATGCATGCCGAATATGTTTGCCACATTTGTAACCATTAATTAGTATTGAGACCAGCAAAGACCTGCACTCAAAGTTTAGAAATATCCTCGAATCAGTCCTTTAAAAAAAAATTTCAAGTCAGACTCTTGAACCATAGGATATGCCATTTATATCTAGATAAGACAGTCACCAGCAGAGATAGCTTTAATTCAATTATTGCATTCTGAATCAAGTCTGTTCAAGCTTGCAAGACAGGCCTGTGACTCAGGCTGATGTATGTTATCCAGCATTCACAGGTACAGGGAGCTGAAATTTGACTGATGGACTGAACAAAATTACTTGACCTATAACCAATGATCCACACCTATTTCAAATTATAGTGCTTCTGCGGGTGATTACACTACTATTGCTATGATATCGTCTGAATCTGACAAAGGTTTTGGCCTTCTGATGTTGTCACAACCGGCATTTACTCAGCCACAGGATAAAAATAGTAACACCACATGTTGGCAGAAAAAAATACAGTGTCCTCCTGTCCGTTATGGGAGAAGATTTTTTTTATCTCCATCCATTTAACAACAATACAGTGGCATTATGTAAATGAATTGTTACATTATGGACTGACAGGTATTAAGTGTGATTAAAGATACTAGGACTGACACAGGTAATACTGACCACTGTTCTTGGATGTTGTATTGCCACTCATTCTTATACACTCTTGTCCTCAAATGGCTGAACTGAAATGCTGACGGGAACTGAAATGAAATAAATTGAACTCTGTAAGAGTGGGAAAATAAACAAAAACACACTCAGCTGGATATTACAGGTTTCTTCTTATAAAAATCAGCTGAGAACTATGCAACTAATTTTCATCTTTCAACTCTCCCAGCCAGCATCCCCACATCAATCTGATGTTGATTCGTACAGGATTTCCATAATATATGGATTGGTAGATTAATGCAGGACGGATTTCTTACATCAAACCCATGTTGGTGTGACATTGTAATCAGCGGATCTACCTAAGAGCAATGTCTTTGTATGTGCAAACTTAACGCCATGTCAGACTTATGCCTCTGATTTTTGTTGGGTTGCTGGCTGGGATAATTTATAGTTGCTTCAAAATTGCAAAGTTGCAGTGAGTACCCCGTAGTGCATCTTTTTTGCCATAAACGGAACCAACATCAGTTTTCTCAGAAACTCTTTAAATTAAATAAATTTGTTTGAAATTTTGTATGGCTAATTATATTTCCTACTGGACATAATGGAACTGATTTTTTATGCATAGGATTGTAACCTAATTTGGAGTTTGCTTCTTTGCAAAATATTTTAATTAGACCAAATTATTAAAAACACATTTCTACATTTCTACAGTACCATAGTGTGATTCTGCTCATGGCATAAAAATACGCATATAAAATATCTACTTTTACTTTTAGAGAATTGAAAATGTTGACTCTGGCATCTACCCAGGCAGCATCCTGATGTCAGGCCAATGTAGATTTGTTTACGATTTCCACAGGGTTCGTTAGATTAACTTTGGAGTGGATTTCCGACATCCAACTGATGACTGTGACAGTATGAGATATTACACTAATTACAGTCAGAACAGTGACATTCTGAAGAGCAAGCTCGAGGCCAGACCTGTTGCTGGCTGGGTATGGACTGGAATACGGCTTTGGAGAAAATCCGAAATGATGTGTATCTAATATATAGTACTGCTAGACTGCACATTCATTGTAATGTACTCAGCGGTTGATTGCCAAGCCATCCCTACAGCTCAGCCTAATTCGCCACAAGCCTCAGAAGGGTTCTGATTCCAGCAACCCCCTATTCACAGCCGCTCAAAATATCCCCTGCAGTTTAGGGTATTATTATCAATGCTGTAACTGTAAGAAAATCTGGCCATGAGACACTTTCTTCAAATATCAATCGTATCATGTTGGGGAGGAGTTCCATTTGAGTTACCCACAACAGAGATATTACAAGGCCGCGACTCGAAGCGTCTGTGAGTGCAGCGCCCAAATTGTACACTTCTGACCAAGAGCTCCTTGTGTTGATTTATAAGTGAGCAGGTACGGCTAACGGAAGGGGTTCCATTTCATGCAGTGTGAAAAGGAGATGACGCTAGGAGCATCCTTGAGCAGGGTTCCATGGGGGGCCGCTTCTCCTGGAGGTTACTCTTCTACGTAGATGTTTTTACAAAGTAAAAATGCGCGATTCGGCAACACTCAGAACATGCTAGAAATCTAGATTCTAGATCTAGTCTATGTGCCCGACTAAAGTTACAAGTGTAACTCATTATGGTAGGCCTACTCCTTCTCGGCTGACTTCTAGTTAAGTGACCAGCTTGTAAAAAGGAATGCAGGCCTAGATCTAGATCTAGATCTAGTAGGCTACATGAATTGGAGGGTGTACCACATGTTAAACAACTTTAGTTTGGCATCTAATGATCTATTACATGTTCCGCGTGTTAATTTCAAACAACTCTTTTTCCTCGCTGTGCAGGCGAATCCCCATTCATTCCCCTTACCTGTTAAAACTAGATCTAGATCTAGATCTAGACTCTCTAGATGGATCTACCAACAAGCAGTGCACGCTATAACAGATACCGGCGACGAACGACGAATCTGCCTTGAAGAAATGAATCTGATACGATTAGGTGACAAATACACACCGCTTAGCATTTTTATAAGCAGATAATATTAGGGCTTACTCAGCTGCCGGGCCCCCAAAGCTGTGCAGTAAACATCCGGTCTTAAAGATAACAGTGGCCACGCTGGAACATGCCGTTGTTGATATCCTGTTACTATTTTTATGCAGGATGGACTTTCCAGAGAGCTCTGGACTCTCTCAGTAACCGGTGTTCATTCAGTTTTTGTTTAAAAAATGTTTAGTAGTTTTAATTCAACAAAATGATGAACTTAATTCACAGGTAACAGTGTGCAATTCTTGTGAGCTTCATTTCTGATTGCTTCTATTTGTTAAACAGACTGCCGGAATCATCTTTTCAAACAGTTTGGCCCTAGGTTGTGTAATCGAAATCGCCAGCAACACTAAATACATGTCATGTACCAAGGCGATCACAGCGCATTACACATTCTCAATCTTGGGCTGAACGAAGTGAAACTTCAGAATTGATGATTTCTTACATTGCAATACTATTTGTGGCATAAACTAATGTGAAAAGCACAAGAGCGGCGATCAATGAAGGACATTTCATTTATTTCAATATAAGATGTAAAGATGAGGCGCCAAACGAAGTTTACTTTGATGCAAAGCTCGTTGCCCATTGCATGCATCTTGAAACATAAAAAGTCCCATTACATTATTATAATATAATATATTCTTCTCTCCTCCAATATTTTTTCTCACTCATCCTGTGTTTCTGTTGTAGCGACTGGTAATTTATGACATATTGATTCCTTGACCGCGAAAATTATCTGCTTGGATGGTAAAGTGACATACTGACTCTGTGGAAAGGGGAGGGGGGGAGGTGGGGGTCGTTTTATTTTAAAAGTGGAGTAAGATATTATGACATAATTATTATAGGGCAAAGTGACAAGGCTTAAACTAAGGACAAATGAGATAGAACAATTTGAGGTTCCTAAATCACCACAGTCATTCTGTCAAATGTGTAGATCCCCAACCATCAAGTGAGGCCATCCTAACGCATGACCACACTGGGTAGTTGTCCAGGTGGTGCCCCAGGGGTTTGGTGGGATCAATGCATGCAAATTTAGATTGATTTTTTTTTTTACATTGGAAACCCTGCCAGCAGACCCACATCAATCTGACATTGGATTTCTACATCAGATTGACCTCAAGTTTGCTCGTCGGAATTGAATCGTTCCGCTTTAGATAATGCGACATCGGAAAAATGCTCAAAAACCGATCTTGTTCCAACTATTATTATATGTCGGAATGACATCGTTGTGATGTTTGCAATCCGATCACAATACGACTTTGTTATGACATAAATCCGACATCGCAATGATGGCATTTTTGCCGTAAGAAAACGCCCGGCATTACAAAAGAATCTGCCCAGGTGCCCATTATTACCTTAAGACGGCCCTGCTATCCAGTATGATGATATGGATAAGTGTATTTATTTATTTATTCATTTATTATTTTATTTTTTTATATTTTTTTGTGTGTTTCTGGTAGAAGGTGAATTTATCGTTTTCATTCTCAAATCTTTCAAAACTGATTAATCAAAAAAAAAAAAAAATGTTCACTTGCCCCCATGCAAAATTAACATAAAAATTACTTGATGCCATGACAGTAAATATCAGTGGCATCTTTTTTTCATTGATTTTATTGTTGTCTTTTGTGTGTCTTTTATTACATTAATAGTCGTGGAGTCACGGAATTGTCCCTGTTGTTATTAATACATATAGTTGTGCTTGCAACCAATCAATGAAAACAGTACAAAAATGGACTCTGAACAACCATTAGTCAAATGAAACAGATCGATAATATATCACAAAGTAAGGAAACGGATAATTGTCATGTTTTGCCGCCTTATCAAGAGTGGACCACTCCGGTTTAAGCATAAGTCATAAGTAACACATTCAGTGCAATGAAGATGTTTAATATGATGGAAAGATAGCAAGCCGCACTATAAGACTAGAACTCTGCGCTAACGATAACTTTAAAGACAGGTTTATTTTTCCTGTTCTAAACAATTGTAATACCCGGTAATGCAGTTTACAAACATGAAAAGTTTAACAGATCAGATACTCTTCGGGCAGCTTCTGTAATTTGCTCTGACAAAACAAGGAACATGACTCTTGTTTTTCTGGTAATTAAAATTTTCTGAGTTATTTCTCTTTACATGAGTTCACTTTTCCCACGTAGCGTAGGCCAGGTACTTTAAAAAATTTGTTTTTTTCAAGTTGGCCTAATTCACTCGAGCGCATTGCTTGAGACAGGATGTGTCCCGTTTCCAATAATTATGCACTCCCGTCCAAAGGATTGCAAAATTTAACTATGACTTAAAATGTTATTTATAGTTATCATGAGATAATAGCTAGGAATCAGAGATAGGTGTGCACCAATTCGTTGTGTTTATCGCGACAGGGTAAATTGACGTTTGTTTTCTTATCAATAAATCTGTTGTTTTCTTCCTAGCTATTCACTTTCCCTCTAACATGAACTTATAATCATTGCTGCTTTTCTCTGTGTTCCTTACTTCTTACTATCAGTTTTAATCAGGGACTCATATCTATCTATCTATCTATCTATCTATCTATCTATCTATCTATCTATCTATCTATCTATCTATCTATCTATCTATCTATCTATCTATCTATCTATCTATCTATCTATCTATCTATCTAATCTATCTATCTATCTATCTATCTATCTATCTATCTATCTATCTATCTATCTATCTATCTATCTATCTATCTATCTATCTATCTATCTATCTATCTATCTATCTATCTATCTATCTATCTATCTATCCATCCATCTGTCCGTCTGTCTGTCTATCTGTCTGTCCATCTATGTGTCTTTCTATCTTTCTGTCTGGCTGTCTATCTAACCAGCCAGCAACCTCAGAGAAATCCCATGTGTAGAACTGATATATCAAGTCTGCACATAAAAATGACATAACTGCTAGGTAAATCTGCTTGTTACGGTGTCGCTCGTAGACAGATAAGTTCTATTATTACGACAGACACTAAGGGGAAGAATGACTTTTTGGTATGAAAGGAATTGGGATTTTTTTTTAAAAAAAAGGGCAGTGCGTTTAGAACATTACTATAGTTCGTTCTCCCTTCCTGCAGACTTTCACATTTTGATTTGCGAGCGTGAGAGGCAAATATTGCTCTGCCTGACCCGTGGGCTTTTAGGATATGGCTGTTCGTTTGTCCCGTCCTGTTGAAAATCTGCAGAATGTTCGAACACTGGGAGATTTCCAGTGTGCTTGGGGGGGGGGGGGGGGCGCGCTGTTGTTTTTATTTTTTGTTTTGTTTATTATTTCTAATATATTATTGTTTCTTCTTTTGAAATTTTGCGCCCCTAAGAATTTGGCAACCGCCCCTGTGTCCCTTCCATGTTACGCCACTGAGTGGGATGTCTTAAGTTGAAAACGCAGCAACCCGACGAGTTATCTATACAAATCTTTTTTGAAAAAGCTGCTTTCTTTTAGAACATTTTCTTTGTCTCTCACACAGACTACCAGAGAGAATGCAATGAACTAAAAATTCCTTGGAAATATTGATTGAAAATAGAAATAACAACACATGTAGGATTAATTACAGTCACGAAAATAATTCTCTTTGTCCGGGGGCACATACATCACTAGATAACAATAACAGTATTGTCATGATATTAAAATTAATACAGATGACACTGGAGCAGGTGGACGACGGCGGAACACCAATATACCCGTGTCAAATGATCATCTGAAGATTAATTTATCAGCGCCAATTCACGTGATTCACAGATAAAATTAGAAAAGATAAACCAAAAATCCTGCTAATGACGTCAAGATGTTGATTGAATTCCAAAAGAAGAACAGAAATTGGCAGCTACAGACGACATAGCCTTGGCTAGACAATAGAACGGCTGGTATTTATGGGTGTAACACTGGTAGACACTATCAAATTTAGATGTAAGAATCTAATGGATAATAGACTGATGTTAACTGATGAAACTGAAAATTGCAATATTTTACCGAAAAGAAATCCTATGAGCCAATCTAGATCAAATTCAGTTTTTAACATCATCTGACATAGTGAACTGTGGTGTCTCTTTCTATCAGGGTTATAATAACTTGATATGAACTAGTTATTTCCTTTGTTTCTTACAGAATGGACATTGAATCAAGAATAAAACTATGCACTACAAGATTCTTTTTTCTACGTCTCTTCTAGTAACAATTTTCTTGATTAATCGGCCATTCATATCTATCTATCTATCTATCTATCTATCTATCTATCTGTCTATCTGTCTGTCTGTCTGTCTGTCTGTCTGTCTGTCTGTCTGTCTGTCTGTCTGTCTGTCTGTCTGTCTGTCTGTCTGTCTGTCTGTCTGTCTGTCTGTCTGTCTGTCTGTCTGTCTGTCTGTCTGTCTGTCTGTCTGTCTATCTATCTATCTATCTATCTATCTATCTTTCTTTCTTTCTCTGGTAAAATGTTGTACATGTATTTAGTGAGGACGTCCTTTTCCAGAACACGAAACTGCAGCTGAAAGATAAGCAGTAACAACGTACTGACGTGAAAGAATATACTTTTGACAATAAATTTCGAAGTAGACTTGACTTGAAAAATATAAGTGGTAGATATGGCAAAGTTGCACCGGTTGCGGATGCAAACAAAACAAGGAAGTACCACTGGTAGATATGAAGAGATCAACTACTTTTAAGAGCGCCCGAGATTACTTCTGTGACTTGTTTATGACAACGTTTCAGATGAAACAATGCTGCCACTGATAACCCGTTCGTGGATTTGAAGTCTTGAGCTGTACGGAAACGCAAACGGATTCTGCATACCTGAAAACACACCTTTATTCGGTGAATGTGAAAGGAAATGATTGTCAAGATGTTTTGATGGTTGGGAGAAAGGGGAGGGGGAGGCAGCATTTTTGGACAGGCATGGACAGACTACGGCCCCTTAGGTTGGCTGAGAATTGCTTTAGACACCTGTTTCAAAAAGTTTTTAAAAAATATATAACACGCACACATGCACCCCAATCCCAATGGAAATCGAATTAGAAATATTTTATCTAAAAATCAGTATCCACATGAATAACATTTTGTCGTTTATAGGTGTTAATATTAGATGGGCCTCAGCATGAGATGAAGTTATCTGGCCCTCTGCACAGTCACATTTTTCAGATCTGGTCCTTACTATTTGAAAGGTTGCCCATTAGCCCATGCCTGGTGTAAGGGGATAGCTGTGTTTCTTTATTCGGTTTATTCGTTCCTGTTTGATACGACGGGGTGATACATGTATCAGAGACGGTAGATGAGCCCCAAACAGGCCGTGAAAGATTGAGTGCCTTTGGACACAACCGTGAGAAAAGGGATAAATAAATATTGGACCCGGCCTCGCGCTAGATTCGAACATTTCGATTTTCGTGCCAGGCTCACTGTCTCTAACCATTTTTAGTAGGGGGGCCAACTTGCTCTATCTCTTCAAATAAGCGTTGAATCTTGCACTAAAACATATACTCTTGTTTGTTGTATTTTCATTTAAAGTGATCCCCTGGGCGTAAGAAACTGCCGGATATATTTGGCTAAAGGGTGGCATTACGTATGTAGACGCAATTTTGTCCCCAATTCTATTTAGATAATATAGCTCAATTTTAACGCTACGTAAGAAAATATTCACTACTTTCTCAGTTTTCTACCAAAAGCTTTGATACTCTACACACTTACTCTCAGATAGACAGGCCAGGAATTGAAAGCTTCAAATGTATTATTTGTTCATTATTCTGCATATCATGGGTCAAGAAATCTGTACACATAAAAAAATCTGAAAATTTCGAATAAATCATTTCGGATCCATGTTTATAGTGACCAAAGTAGTACTATCTAAATGTTTTTACCACAGATGTCTTAGAAAGATGCTACAAACATTTTTTAATTAGCTACTTGTAAACATTGTAAGTAGGATCGAGTAGTTCTTGGAAATTGGATTTTTCTCATATTTTCAAGTCCCTGGTCCTATTGGGGGGTAGGATCGAGTACCTAGTCTTCTCGGATAAGGACGAAAAAATTCGGAGGGCCCGTGTGCACGTTGCGCACGTTAAAGATACCTTGGCAGTTGGAAATCGGAAAGAGCAGGCCGAAAGGCCGCTGTCCGGGCAAAATTGAAATTAATAGAGTAAAATTGATCCATATCATCTCCCCCCCCCCCCCCCCCCCCGCCAGAACAAGAAATAATAAAACAAGTAAAGTGAGGTGTAAATGCCAAGGGCAGCGAACCTCCTAAAATAAAGACCTCAAATCACTTGTAAACATTAATCCCCCAAAAATATAAATTTAGAATTTCCAAACGTCCTAACATTTTTTGTATACAAGAATTATAGCACTCATTTCTCCTGCTCCGCCATTCTGAGTACTAAGAACAACCAATACCACTGTAATAAATTTCTGTAGTTTTACCAATCTGTTACGAAAAATTTTCCTTTTGGATGCTCTATGTGCTATTGTTACCTCTTAACAACAAATTGTTCTCAAATTGACGCAATATAGTTCGAGTGTGGCTTCTATGTAAGGCTATCTGAGCCTAGCGATTGGACGTATGGAAAATTTTATTGCTGAATTAGGTCGTCAGATAGTTACTGCTCTCGGTTCAGTTTGATGCCAAATGATGCCAGTCGAGTTTTTTTTTATGAGAGGCCAAAATGTTTCGCTATCATCAGTAACAATGCCTTCGTAAGCACCGATCCTAGGTACCCACGGTACTGCAACACGAGCGATCCTTTGATATTCTATCTTGTGACGTCACAATACCAATACCGAATATCGATGATCCTGCACCCGATACTGTTCCATCTTGGGAAATATTAAATGGGGTACAATTCCAGCTGACAGGAGGAGGGCGGTAAACTAACTGACCAACCTGCGGCGAGCTGGGCACTGAGATCAGTCGTCAAAGACCTCTTGAGATCAGCATTCACCACTAAATTCACTAAATTCGCAAGATGGTGGACCCTAGACATGCGTGAACAGGAAACTGTGAAGTCAGCGAACGACGCAATCGTGGACAAACGGTTTCGCAGTGACTGTCCATCATGACTGTTTTTGTACTGGCAGAAAAGGGGGGGGGGGGGGAGATGACTGGCCTTTTCATTTGATCGCTGCCATATTTTTTCGCAGAAGATCACAACAGCTATGTACACTGCAGACTGTATTACCTGCCTTTCGTACAGGGCTTCATCCTGTCCTCGTAAGAGGTTTCTCTCCAGTAGACATGCTGTGCATCGGAAATTGGTGTGTGGCATAGCATTTGGTCAGATCTTTTCACTGAAACGACCTAAATGCCCCCTCCCCCCTCCCCGTGTCCCAAGGCTTCAGCAGAAAACTGATAAACCTATCGGTGGCAAAGTTATGTAACCACATACAAGAGGGAGAAAACAAATTTCTTCAAATGCATTGCTTATCTTCTTACGTTTTTAACTGCAAATATTTGAAAGATTGTACTTTTCCTTCATCGGTAGAACAGAAAAACTTTTGCATAGAGTGTGTAAAATATTGGGCAAAAGAGAGTTGTCATCTGAAGTTGTGAGAACACATTATTGTGCGATTCGCGGTAGGGCCAGGGATACACCTTCCACTCTTGAGCTAAATATTGAACCTGGATTCAACTGTCCAAGCGTTTGTAACATAACAGAGACTTTGTTCCCATTACAACTCACTCACTGTCGTCATCTCTCTTTGGTCAAATGGTGGAAATGCAATCTACCAGCAAGCCAGTGTTGAAACAAAGTGTGTAAGATTTCTACTGAAAATTTCACCATAGGGTTTCAGATGTAGACATCCTTGTTGCCTGTGGACCCATGCCACGACAAGTTTTCCCAAACAAAGGGTCTGACTTTATCACTTCAGCGGTGAAGGGACTTATCCTTCGTGATGAGAATGCTCGTATTCTGTATGTGGTTTTCGACCAGTGTCACAAACTAAGTAGAACGTCCTGCTGCATAACCCCCCCCCCCTCCCCACACCCAGAGAGGACCCATTTTTGTATTTTTTAAAAAACTCTACGAAGAGCCGTCGCATCCCCAGCAGACCCTTGTTCTCACCGTCGTTAAGTACGAAGAACAAACCAGACGGATGACTATCAGGCAGGTGAGGTCTCTGTAGCATTCAGTTAATACACATCGCATTGTCATAGGCCCAGACCCACAACCAGTACAATTGGGAGGTGGAATTCAGCACACATCTATCGATCACGAGAAAGCTGGTGTTATTGTGGTATATCACATGATTCAGGAAATCAGTGATGGGTATCATAACCTTAAAGGCAACTCAGATGACACAGACGTACTGCTATATCTCGCTAACACCCTGCACGTAGAAATGCATAGAAGTCTGGTCAATATAGTATCTTTCATGAAAGTATTATTGCCAACCAGTAATGTCATGTCCGTTAATATTGTTTGTCAGCATCCCCGAACCCATCATGCTGAACATCTTTGCAATCCATGTCCTCACTGGGCGGGACACTGTTTTCTCGTTTGCTGTCACTGGAAACACTACAGTTCTTACCAAGTTAAAAATGTAATGTTCTCTGTCTTCCAAGAGTTGGGAACACATATTAAACAGAGGAAGAAATCATAGAATTCTGCTTCACTTCATAGCTTCGTTGTATCATCGGGCGCCGGGGACATTCTTGAGGAAAATGCATCTTTTCAGCACGAAAATTGCAGCCAAGAGGTATGTCACAATAAAGTTCTTCAGCTTTTCACCATCTATGAACAGAGTCAGACACAATGTCTGGACGTTCAGCATCAGGTGTTACCGTGGAAAGTTGCCGGTGGCTCATTTCCAAACTTCAACCATATGCACTGTGATGACATGGTCTGTGGAGATGCAGCTGAGAGCACCAAAAAGGCTCTTAACCTGTTTAGCTGCAGTTGGAAAACGAGCTGCAGCACAAGCTAATGTACTGTCCTGTATTCAGTTGTGCAAACGTAAGGAGACAACCTCTATAGCAATCCTGTTAAGGATGTGGCAGCTGAGACGAATCCACCTAAAGACCACTAAAAACCAGTTTCCTACCTCATCGGTGAATTGGATGTGACTCACCTAAAAATGAGAATTCTCCCATTGAAGTTACTATGGTTGAAGTAATGGGGCATTGGTGAAACAGTGATGACATGAAAGAATTTCTTTAATGACCTGAATTACACATCTATTGATACGGTGGTGATCAGTTTGTTGGTGTCTTTGGAGACTAAATGCATCTGCATCACCCCTCACCCATTCAACAATGGTTTTGTTCGAATTAAGATTAAATAATTGGCACCATGTGTGTTTGACTATTGTTATATGCTTCTGTTTGTTTTTACAAACTCGATTATTTCCAACTGTAAAAAAAAAAACAACCCACTGTGGAAGTTGTTCTCAATTGTAATGTGAAGGTCACCGGACCTTTTCAGCGGCGGCTATCTTGGAGTTCGTCATTTATTGAAAAACGTTCAAATTCTCACAGGTGGCATCGATCGGATCTAGAACCGGAATTTAATTTTCATTCAAAACCAGCAGGAAACTTTCAATATACACCCAGTTACGAAACAGGGTATACTTAGGCCACGCTAAGACTGATAGTTTGTTGGATGTTGTCTGCAGATCGCATTGGACAGAACAGAGGGGTTTGTTATTTGACTCGTTTCTCAAGCCCTAACATATTGTTTCCACAGCACATTCCGATATAATTCCAAATGAATGAACCCATCTTGAACTGCAGTAATGAAACAACTAACTCTTGCTAGCAATTTTGTATACATATCTCAGCATCAAGAACAGACGTAACGTACTATTACTAACATTTCTAAATATGTGAAGCAGTTCAGAGCGGATCCTCCAAATAGACGTGTTACTGTAACTACTATTATTAATAATCTGATCTTCAAATTGTTGCATTATGTTTTTCAAACTTCAATGGGTACTTGTCTATGATGATAGGCAGTAAAGTTCAACCTTGGCCACCCAGTATATTTTATAAGATTTTTTAAAACATTGGACTCGCAATGTTTAGCGATATAAGGGGTATAGTTTTGATTTTGTCCAATAGATTTCTTGTAATAAACACAAATCAGTACGAATAATGTTCATGTGGTAGGAAATTGAATTCTTTTTAATTTGATGTATATTAAGCATGGGTATCTCTTTAATATTTGGCTTGGTACAACTTTATTACTGTCATTTTGGCTGAAAAGAGCTCAGATCTGTAACGTCAGGTAGGGGGTGTTTTTGACGAATTTCTTAGCGTTGCCACCCTTTATCTCATTATATCCGGCATTTTCAGTAGCCCAGAGTGGTTCCCCTAACATTTATAGCAAAATCAGGAGTATATATTTTTGTGCAAGGTTCCCGGCCATTTGGCGGCTTGGCCCCCCTACTATTTGGTCATTGAGCCGCAACGTACCTTGGTCAGAAATATGAAATACCGAATGTGTTTGGATTTTCGTGTTTTGTTCAGAAATATGAAATACCGAATGTGTTAAGTTTCGAATGTCTATTCATTCGACTTCAGTGGCAGAAGATGAGACTCGAAACAATTCAGCCATTAATTTAAGGGCATTTCTGCATTTGGAACTTCTTCTTTGTCATATCCAATTCTGGAAGATGGGAGTGTCGCTGGGTACGTGTAGCGAACGAAACGGAGGATATCATAAACGGTTGGAAGGGGACGTCGTAGTGAAACAGGTCAATTAGACCTGGGATTAACGGACTTTTGCGTCCCGTTTATCCCTGCCAACGTTTCGAAAGTAAAATTTACCCCCACTGTGCTGTGTTCGGTAATTTGAGTTTACACTTCTGCCAAAATAAATCAACTAGTAAAGGGGACATCTATAAATACTGTAGTTGTTCTTTCTTTTTTGTATCATTATTATTAATTTCAGTTCAAATAATAATAACAATGATAATAGCACATGGCCATGTCATATTGTAAAGGACGTCGGACCTCCAATGCTAACATGAAAGGCTTTTAGTTGCTGGGACTTAAATTTTCCACAAAATATCATATTACACACAGAAAGACTTAACTATGCACGTGGGCATATTATAAAAGGTCTTGGAAGTTGGCTATATTATTATTTTGAAAACCTTCATTGATTTTGAGCCACAACTGAGCTGAACAGAAGAAAGTGTTTCGACGTGGAAACAATATTTGTAAAGTGTGACCGGAAATTTGGTTCTAGGCCACTTTTTACACACTGCTGGCCGAAAGTCAACTTTATCTCATCTGTGCATTCATGCAATCTGAAAGGACAAGTGGTGTAACAAAAACATCTATTAGTCTTTGCTTTGAATCCAATCGTTATTGTAAATATGACCTTGACCGCAAATGCAGCTAGTCTTGATGCAAGGAAAAATTTGCAAGAATTACCTTGCCTGGGGTGGCTAGTATGTAAAATAAGCCCACTTCAATTTTCTTCTCAGCTTCAAAATTTCTTTGTTGACGAATAAATAACAAAACCAACAAACAAAGAAACAACAACAACAAGAAAAATACATTCCAGAATCAGCAAAATTACGCCCCGGATAGAGATATCTAGAGACCTACACTCCCGTGATGGGGCAAAGACGGTATATGTCAGTCTAGGTCAAAGCCACATTTAATCATCATTATTTTATAGAATGAATTGTGTTCTGTCTTTCTTACTGTGTTTTAATTTTGTATGTCTAATCGTTTCTTTTGAATATCGTAATATGGAAATTGAACAAAGAATAAAACAAAATACTTTTGGATGTCCTAGTAAAATTTTGCTTTTTGGTAACTCGCGACCTCAGTTCTTGTCTGTTCTGACTCCACTTTGTGCATAACTGAGAAATTCGAAGTATTTTGTTTGGGACTTTAGTTTTAGGATACGGAGTTAGAATAAATCGGAACTGTGAAACAGCTTGATAAGTGCCACAATGCATTTTAAAAGTGTCAAAGTGTGCATTTGTTATACCTCTTCTATGTATGAATAGATCTCCAGTTTGTCAGAAAATGGAGCTAGAACAAACGAGAACCTAGGTCTCGACATGTGGTATTTTTTCACAAAAGAGCAAAAGAGACTGGGAATATTCAATACAGACCAGTATTTATAACTTCTATCTGAGTGACAATGCTGTATTAACTAGACGTGCTTATTTTTGTTTTCGGATTAAAAAAAAATTATTATTTTTTTTCCAGTTTTAGTAACTGAAAGTAAATTTATTCTCTTTAATTTGTACATTTGTTTTCTTTTTCTGAAGAGAGTTCCAGTTTTACCTGCTGAAAATTCGAAGGCCTTCATACCCCACAGAAAAGACGAAAGCTGGTTAATACTGTTGTTTGTGAGAGCAAACAATCCTGCTGTATGAAATATAGCGCTAATTTGAAAAGGTATATTTATTATGTTTTTATTAAAGGTTAAAATGTCTGATCATTCTCCTTCTTTCTAAACACAGAAAAATGGATGACCTTCACATTCAGATGGTAAACTCTAAGAGGTCTTTTCAGCCAATCACGAAGCAGAGTAAGACAGAAATGAGGAGCTAGATTTAAAAAGGGTCTAAGTGCCAATTGCATCTAGATCCAGGGGACAAGGTGGTCTCGAGGCAAGGTGCTCGCCTCTCATGCCAAGGGTCCCGGGTGTGATGTTTCCACTTTCTCTCACTAACTTTCTTCTGACACCAGCCGTGATGGGCACGGCACAAACACACTAAATAATCGACTATCTCTCTTCTATAAGTTATAACAAACGATACCTGTATTGCTTACATATATACAATAATTATTAATTCATTCAATAATAATAGGAACATAGGTCATACAATTTCATGTGAATTTCGATGGAATGAAGTTGATGCAAATCAGTACATGCTAATTAAATGGCTTCGTAATATTCAATCTCTAGCACATTTTATAAAACACATGGGAACATTCAGCATAAGGAAACCTCTCCTTTAGGGGTGTATGGCGCTATCTGGGCACTGGTTCTTCCTCTCTACCCTGGCTTGACTGCGCAGTTAGATCAACAGGTATCGGCAGGTACCAATAGGTCGGGAAGCCAAGAAGCCACGATGTCGTTAATCAAAGTACAAGAAGTTGAGAAGCCAAGAAGGTGTTGTTCTTCCTCCTCACTCAGCAACAGCCCAAATGCCGACAAGATACCAAAGATACCACGCTCTGACAAAGGATGTTTGCGGGTTCCCTGACCTTCCCCACTCACAAGACTAGTACAAAGTTACAGTTGCAGTTGTGGTCTCCTCTTCGGCACGAAGCTGGTGAGTGCTCTCAGCGGTCTGAAGTTGGAAGGAGCGTTCGGGGATTTATACCCAGTCAGGTAGCGTCCCAAGACGCCCACCGAGTGTGCATTAGTTATCCTAATAGCGACCCCCGTCGGCTCCACGTCAAATACTATTGAAACAGCTCTACCCCCCAAGCAATTCCCAGGTGATCTGATCGACAAGTACGGCGGTCAAGTAAACACTACCCTTTTCGGGTGTCAAAGCGCTTCAGTTGCATCGGCTACTTTCCCCCTCTGGCCTACAATAACTCTGTCTCCCCGCCGTTAGCTATCTTCCCACGCTAGCTATACCTTGCCTGTCTGTCGCCCTGTTACAATCGCCCCCACTTAAGTCGATTTTCCCTGGCAAAATCGGCTAATAAAATTATTAATCTACCGGTAATCTAGATAGAGTGTCGGCCCATAGAGCGTCTCGCCCCCTGATGTTGCTGACTCGAAAGTTATATGGTTGCAGCGCCAGGTTCCATCTAGTTACCCTCGCGTTCTTCTGGTCTTTAGTTCGCATCCAAGTTAGAGGTCGGTGGTCCGTCTCTAACACGACGTTTCTCCCATACAGATACGCCTGCAACTTACTAACGGCGAAAACTATGGCCAGGCATTCCTTTTCAATTGTTGAGTAGTTCTTCTCCGCAGGTTTCAACTTTCTGCTAACATATACAACTGGATACTTCGTACCCTCGTCTTCTTGAAGTAGGCAGCCACTCACTCCAAGGTTAGATGCGTCTGTCTGGAGAATCAGTTCCTTGTTCCAGTCTGGCATCCGTAGTATCGGCTCGGAACTCAAACAAATTTTTAGGGCATTGAACGCGTTCTCCTGCGCGTGTCCCCACGCGAACTTTGTGCCCTGGGACTTCTTTGTGAGGTCTGACAACGGCGCCGAGATTGCACTGTAATTTGGTACAAACTTCCGATAGTACCCCGTTAGCCCCAGGAAACTCCTCACTTGTGTCTTGGTCGTCGGTCGGTCACAGTCGACAATGGCTCGCACCTTACTCTCCTGCGGTCTTACAGTCCCCTGTCCCAGCTTATGGCCTAAGTACTCGACTTCTGTCATCCCTATTAGCGTCTTGGTAGGTCTAGCTTTTAAATTTGCCCGTCTCAGTCGCTCGAAGACATTCCGACAACGTTCCAAGTGGTCAGGCCAATTTGCACTGTGTATAAGACAGTCGTCTACAAATGCATCTACCCCTTCGCCAGCATCTTTTAATACTTTCCTCATGAGCCTGTTAAATGTGGCGGGGGATCCCTTCAACCCGAACGGCATGACCCTGTACTGGTATAGCCCAAACGGTGTGGCGAACGCCGTCAGGTGTTTATCTTCCTCGGCCATCGGAACTTGATAAAAGCCCTTTGTCAAGTCCAGCTTGGTGAAATATTTTGCCTCCGCTAGATTGGAAATAATGGCTTCTACCTCAGGCATCGGTTCGGCGTCATCGGCAGTCACAACATTTAGCCGCCTGTAGTCGTTGCAGAAACGATGTTGACCATCGGGCTTCTTAACTAATACAATTGGACTATTGTACGGGGACTCGGACGGTTCGATGATTCTGGCCGCAAGCATCTTGCCTACCTCAGCATTGACAGCTTCTCTAGTTGAGTACGGTAGTTGGTAGGGTCTTACCTTCACAGGTTTTTGATCTAGCAATGGGATTTTGTGCTTGATCAGGTCAGTGAGCCCCGGTACATCGGTAAATATATCTTTGTATTCTTCCATGAGCTCTTGCATCTGTTCTCTCTGATCCTGATCTAGCGTGTCCCCTAACTGTACATCCCTGTAGGTTTCGGTCTGTTCTAGCTTAGGCATGACTGTCTCCAGAGGCATCGAAGTCGCTTCCTCTCCTTCATCGGTCTCGTCAATTATAGCTGCAGCTATTGCCTCTGTGTTTTCCTGTTCGTCTTCCCTCTCAATATACTTCTTCAGCATATTCGCGTGATACAGTCGTCTCTTCCCCTTGACGTTCACCGTGTAGTTCACTGACCCTCTCTGCTCTTCTACTTTGTAAGGCCCTTTCCAAGTCATCTGTAGTTTCGATCCGTCACTTGGGAGAAGTATGAGGACGGAATCGCCCACTTGGAATTTCCTCTGTTTGGCCCCCCTATCGTAGTATTTCTTCTGCCTGTGTTTTTCGACGCTGCTGTTCTCGGCTACGACTTTCATGGCATCCTCCAATCGTTCCCTCATATCTACCACGTATTCGTACGATGACCTCGTTTCTGACTCCGCTTCCCCAGTCCACAGATTCTTCAGTATTGCAAGTGGTCCTCTCACAGGGTGACCGAACACTAGTTCAAACGGCGAAAAACCTGTACTGGCCTGTGGGGTTTCGCGATACGCGAACAGCAGTGGACACAACATTCTGTCCCAGTCCTTGGGTCTGTCATGAGCTACTCGGCGAAGCATATTCTTCAGCACTCCGTTAAATCTTTCACACAGACCATTGGCCATCGCGTGGTAGGGCGAGCAGAATATCTGTTTCGTTTTGAGAAGTGCACTGACCTCTCTCATCAGCTCACCGGTAAACTGTGATCCCCTATCTGAAACTATTTCCTTTGGTATGCCTAACCGAGAAAATATTTCCATTAACGCTTCACTGACCTGCTCAGCTGATATCCCCCTTAAGGCTACGGCATCCGGGAAACGCGTGGCATAATCTACTAGCGTCAAAATATAACGCGATCTCCCATGTTCCGTACGCGGAAGTGGACCAACCAAATCTATGGCGACGCGCGAAAAGGGCGTGTCGATCAGGGGTGTCGGCACTAGGGGTACCTTTGTCACCCTACCTTTATTGGATGTCCTTTGACACGCGTCACACGATCGACAGAAACGACCTACGTCCGCACCTATCCCAGGCCAAAAGAACGACTGCATTATTCTGTCCTGTGTGCGCGAAATTCCTAAGTGTCCCCCGAACACTCCTTCGTGAGCTATCTTCATCAGCTCACTTCGGTACTGCTTAGGTACCAACAACTGCTCCACATCAGCACGTCCAGCCCCGGCCTTCTTTACCCGATAGTCAATTCCCTTACTCTCCTTTATGTGAGTACCTACCTCAGCCGATTGCTCCAACGTGGCTCTCTCCCTTAAAACTCTCAAAGTTTCGTCCTCTCTCTGGGCCCGGGCTATCTCACCTGGTGTGAGTTCCCCTATCTTGGCCCCTACCCTTACCTCCTCCGTTGAGTTGCCCTTGGCCTCCTCATTATCTGTGGTCTGACTCACTTTCGCACTCGCATTCTCACACTCATGCTCTTCCTTGTCAATCTCCACCTTGCGAGATCGCGTGAGTACCACACTTATCTTCTCAAGAGACGCCCCCTTTATGTTTCCTATAATCAAATCGGCCACTGGGTCTTCCACTACTAGCGCTTTGAGAAGCCCAGTATAAAATGGGGTTTCTACCCACATTTCCGCGACAGGAGCAGACCTTCTCGTCCCGTCCATCAGGACATAACTCCTGTTCTTCCCAGTTAAGCTGTTAGGAGGCAGTTTGTCCCTTTTTATAATCGCACACGTGCATCCCGTGTCACGAAGGATAGTAATCTCTTTATCCCCTATCCTCCCCTTCTCCAAAAATGGAGCGGATAAATCATTCTCCGGAACATCGTCTTCGGGCTCAAGTTCTGTCGAACCTTCTAACTCAATACTCTTACCTTCCGTCTCCCAAGAAATGAAGGTCTGTGGCCCAACACTCTGCTCAGCCCCTGGTTGAGTATTCGCCCTGCCCGATGACTCCCACTGACTGTCATCGGCTTCCTCATCGCTGGTTAGTACGACTGCGGTCGTCTCTTTCTGTCTCTTCCTACAGAATCTCGCAATATGGAGAAGTGACCCACACACAAAACAACCACGCCCACTCTCACGCTGTGACTTACCTCGGTTGTCCTCGACAGTGGCAGCAGCACCCTTCTTCGTCCTGCCCTTGTCACACTGCCTACTCAGGTGATTGGGAGAGCCACAGTTGAAGCATACCGGTTTACTCACTCCTAAACCTTTACTTCTGCTCTCCTCAACCCTCTTACCTGACTTCTGCTGTTGCTCCAGCCCTCGCTTCGACTGATGAGCCTCACTATACAAGTCCGCCATCTCAACTAACTCATGCACGGACTTAGGGTCTCTCTCTTTCAAATATATGGAAAGATTACAGTCGACAATCTTCAACATCTGCTCCCTGACTAACAGATCCGTAATCCCTTCCATAGTTCTCTCTGCCTCTGAGAGGTCTACCCACCTCTCAAAATATCTCTGCAATCTCACGGACAGCTGCGTATAAGTTTCGTCCTTATCTAGACGACTCTCCCTAAACTTACGCCTATAACCCTCTGCCGTGAGGTGATACTTCTTGAACAACACCTTCTTTACCTTCTCGTAATCCCTACTGTCTTCATCGCTGAGACCGGAATAAACATCTAACGCCCTGCCAGTTAACAATGCCCCTAACATGTCTGCCCAGGTGTCTTCTTCCCAATCATTTGCCTGCGCGAGCCTTTCAAATCTTTTCAAATACGAGTCGAGATCCTCGCGCGAGTCATCAAAATTGGCAATTTTAGGTACCTTCGGGGCAGCAGATTTTCCATTCCCTTTACCATTGTGACACCCGTTTTTGGCTAGTTCCCGTTCGCATTCCATTCTCTCCCTTTCAAATTGTCTTTCCTTCTCCTTTTCTTCTCGTTCGCGCTCCTTTTCTTCTCGTTCGATAGCCCTTTGTTCTCGGTTTTGGGCTTTCTCTTCGTCCCACCTAATTTTGAATTCCTCATCACTAATGCCTTCTTGTCTGGCAAGCTTCAGTGCGCCCAGATAGTCCATCAGCAATTGACCTGTAAACAAAGCTAACAATAAAGCGTGGATCGTAACTGTGAAGTTAACAACAATATTCCTGCAATAGCAAACAACAATTTTCTCTGTGACAAAAGATAAAATTGAACAGTCAATGCACAGGTAAAATCAGAGCATGTCGCAGGCACTAAATGTCAATCTCTCTCACTCGCCTCAGGGCAGATGACCTGTCCACACAATCACACAATAGCCCCTTGACACGACCCAGATCAAAATTAAATGTTATTTACTAGCAGGATCCCACTTCTGACACCATTGTGATGTTTCCACTTTCTCTCACTAACTTTCTTCTGACACCAGCCGTGATGGGCACGGCACAAACACACTAAATAATCGACTATCTCTCTTCTATAAGTTATAACAAACGATACCTGTATTGCTTACATATATACAATAATTATTAATTCATTCAATAATAATAGGAACATAGGTCATACAATTTCATGTGAATTTCGATGGAATGAAGTTGATGCAAATCAGTACATGCTAATTAAATGGCTTCGTAATATTCAATCTCTAGCACATTTTATAAAACACATGGGAACATTCAGCATAAGGAAACCTCTCCTTTAGGGGTGTATGGCGCTATCTGGGCACTGGTTCTTCCTCTCTACCCTGGCTTGACTGCGCAGTTAGATCAACAGGTATCGGCAGGTACCAATAGGTCGGGAAGCCAAGAAGCCACGATGTCGTTAATCAAAGTACAAGAAGTTGAGAAGCCAAGAAGGTGTTGTTCTTCCTCCTCACTCAGCAACAGCCCAAATGCCGACAAGATACCAAAGATACCACGCTCTGACAAAGGATGTTTGCGGGTTCCCTGACCTTCCCCACTCACAAGACTAGTACAAAGTTACAGTTGCAGTTGTGGTCTCCTCTTCGGCACGAAGCTGGTGAGTGCTCTCAGCGGTCTGAAGTTGGAAGGAGCGTTCGGGGATTTATACCCAGTCAGGTAGCGTCCCAAGACGCCCACCGAGTGTGCATTAGTTATCCTAATAGCGACCCCCGTCGGCTCCACGTCAAATACTATTGAAACAGCTCTACCCCCCAAGCAATTCCCAGGTGATCTGATCGACAAGTACGGCGGTCAAGTAAACACTACCCTTTTCGGGTGTCAAAGCGCTTCAGTTGCATCGGCTACTTTCCCCCTCTGGCCTACAATAACTCTGTCTCCCCGCCGTTAGCTATCTTCCCACGCTAGCTATACCTTGCCTGTCTGTCGCCCTGTTACACCGGGTTCTAAACCCGGGCAGTGCAGGCATGTTGGAAAGTGGATTTTTCTCATATTTTCAGGTCCCTGGTCCTATTGGGGGGTAGGATCGAGTAGTTCTTGGAAATTGGATTTTTCTCATATTTGCAAGTCCCTGGTCCCATTGGGGGGTAGGATCGAGTACCTAGTCTTCTCGGATAAGGACGAAAAAATTCGGAGGGCCCGTGTGCACGTTGCGCACGTTAAAGATACCTTGGCAGTTGGAAATCGTAAAGAGCAGGCCGAAAGGCCGCTCCCCGGGCAAAATTGAAATTAATAGATTAAAATTTATCCATATCATCTCCCCCCCTCCACCCCCCCCCCCCGCCAGAACAAGAAATAATAAAACAAGTAAAGTGAGGTGTAAATGCCAAGGGCAGCGAACCTCCTAAAATAAAGACCTCAAATCATTGCATCTAGATCCCTTCTAATTCTACACCGTTCAATTTGAGGTAGGGTTTAGAATTAGAATGGATCTAAGTGCAACTGGCACGTAAACCCCATCTACTTCTATCCCCCCCCCCCCCTCAAATGAGAAGGATCATTACAAGTATTGCTCAACTTGTGCTGCAATTTTAGCGTAAAATACTTTGTTTCATCTACACAAAATTAATGGGGTCGCAGAGGGACTTGGGAGAGATAATTATGGTCGTCGGAGGAATTTTGTTTCCGATAGTGACAAATAATTGTTGTTGTTTGCGATGGAAATACAGAACTTGTGAAATTCTTGTATCAAAGCGACAGTAAAAGCTCCAAACTAGTGTTTATTTATGTGTTTATTTATTTGGTTGTTTGTTTATTTATTCATTTGTTTGTTTATGCGTTTGTTTTTTAATTATTTATGTATTTAGTTATTTATTTACTTATTTAGTTAGTTAGTTAGTTAGTTAGTTGGTTAGTTTTTAGTTAGTTAGTTGGTTGGTTGGTTGATTGGTTGGTTGGTTGGTTGGTTGATTGATTGGTTGGTTGGTTGGTTGGGTGGTTGATTGGTTGGTTAGTTAGTTGGTTGGTTGGTTGATTGATAGGTTGGTGGTTTGGTTGGTTTGTTGGTTGATTCGTTGATTGGTTGATTGGTTTGTTGGTTGATTTGTTGGTTGGTTGGTTGGTTGGTTGATTGATTGGTTGATCGGTTGGTTAGTTGGTTGGTTGGTTGATTGATTGGTTGATTGGTTGGTTGGTTGGTTGGTTGGTTTGTTGGCTGATTTGTTGGTTGATTGATTAGTTGGTTAGTTAATCGCTTGAAGGCAGTTCCTTGTTAACACAGCAACAACATAATAGATGCATGTAATAATTTATAATATATGTGTACAATGATATGCATAACCACCCCAAGTCTTGTTACAAATATTGGTTACAGCATAATTAGAGAGTTTTAAATTAAGACAGATGGGCTGTCCCCATTTCGAGACAACTGAGTTTAAAAGATTTGCCTCTTTTGACAAATGCCTGTATAATATCATGTATATCTTCTGAAGGATCCGATTTCACCGTGCTGTATAACGGGTTGGAAACGAAAATTCCCACAAAAGAACGCCCACTTACAAGTACGGTGAAGTCTGAGAGCTCGAAAATTAATGTCTTTAAAACCGATCAGTTATTGCAGGTCAGTTTGTCCTAAGGAAAGCATACATGTACTATAGCAATATCATGAGTAATTGAAATCACAGTAAGTTCTATGCTGGAAGGCTACACGAAGTCTTCATGTGTGTCACATACGGGTTTTCACTGAAATTATATTTTAAATCTGTTATTATTAGGCAATTGTATGTTTAGTAGCTGGCTTTTTGCCATTTTTATTCTGTTTTAAATTGTAAAGAGCCTAGCTTGACATACGGGTTGCTCTCGGGGAATCCAAGTTTACGACTCACAGATATTAAATACCCGCATCTGTTAAACATTCTACAATTTTTTATAATTTGCTTAACTTTCTATCTTGAGGCAACTTTTTCCCCGATGATGGTTAATAATCATTATATAGAAAGCCTGCTTTGTCGTTCCTTTTTCTAAGCATTTTGATTGTATCGTTTCTGCATTACTTGTATTTCTTACGCCAGGCTTTGCTGCTGCATGCAAGTTTTTCTTTTTGCCATATTTTGACTTTCCTTCCAGCCTTCCTGTAACCCAGACATTTTCTCTGTGCGTTTGTGTGTTTATACTATTGTGTCTATTTTAAATGGGCACTGCGCGCTGTATAATGTTAGTGTGCATTATTATTAATATTATTATTACTATTATCATTTTGTATTTGTATTTTGTATTTGTTTACTTCTTCAATCCTATTTGGGAAATTTGCCTTTGTGTCATTGCATCCAGTTACAACTGCAGCAGGCACGTTGTCGCCACAGTGCAGCGCAGGTACGGCCTAAGTGACAGTTTAAAAAATTATAAAACTAATTTTCTTAAGTGTCAACGACTCCAGTCCAATCGCTTTTGTGTCGACCGGTTATGTTGATTCAAGTTTCAGGCATTTTTAAATTAAAAGTCGCAAAAAAGTAAAATACAATGATCTTTGTTTTGGCTCCCAGTAGGAAACTCACTGCATCGAAACTATATCTTAATAGGTGTTCAGTTCGGTGCGGGCAATTTCCCTACCAGAAATGAGTGCGCTCTGGTGTGCATGAAATCTGTAGTAAGGGGAAAGCTTTGTAGACCCAAAAGAGAGAGAGAGAGATAGAACAGTGGGTTCACAGGTTTATCCAGGATAATGCCGGGAACTTCATCTAGTTATAAAAAAAAAATAATGGATGGACTAGCTCGTTGTGGTGCAATGTTAGTCCATTTTTTTTGCTCGACGCTACAGCCTACATGAAAGTTTCAAAAATTATATAATTAATTTTCTTAAGTGTCAACTAATCCAGTCCAATCGCTTTTGTATCGACCGATTGTGTTGATTCAGGTCTCGGGTATTTTTAAATAAGCAGTTGTAAAAATGTAAAATACAATGATCTTTGTTTTGGCTCCCCTTAGTAAGCCCACTACACCGGAAACGATGTATTAATACGCGTTCAGTTAGGTGCGTGCAATTTCCCTATCAGAAATGAGTGCGTAGTGCGCTGGTGCGCACGAAACCTGTAGTAAGACTGTAGAATGTGGAAAGCTTTCTAGACCAGAAAGAGAGAGAAATGGTACGATGGGTTCACAGGTTTATCTCGGACAATGCCGGGAACTTCATCTGGTTAAAAAAAAAAAAACGTGCGCCCCACCATCATCAGACAATGTTAGTATATTTATAGTACAGTATATACATCCCTACCTCCCATTCTGAGGTCCCACGTCCCACCGAAATATTGTCACTCCTTACCTTGAAGAATATAACTGATCTAAAGTTTAAGCGTACCAAGGCCTCGTTATGAACATTTAACATTCTGTGCTCGTACATAGGGGCGGGGAGAGGGGGAAGGTTGAAGCCAGTAGTATGAAAAACGCACCAGGGCGAATTTGTGGGGTTGGGTGGGGGCGGGGAAACATTTCCAGAATCAAGTTTAATTATGTGCTTAATGAGTGGCCCCGGATCATTATGGTAAGAAGATGCAGCCGTGAACTCTCATTGTCTTTCTCCTTTTGATGACATTCAAGTGTCTGAGATCTTGCTCAACACGTACTTAACGGCCACCCGGATTTGGTGAGAACTGTACAAATTTGCTGAGAACAGTACAAATTCGACAAGAACTGTACACATTTGCTGAGAATAGTACAAATTTGCCGAGAACTGTACATATAATTTGCTGAGATCAGTGCAAATCTGCTGAGAGCAGTACAAATTTGCTGAGAACAGTACATATTTATGAGAACAGTACATATCTAGTGAGAACAGTAGCTACATATTTAGTGACAACAGTAGCTACATATTTAGTGAGAACAATAGCTACATTATTATTAGTGAGAACAGTAGCTACATATTTAGCGAGAACAGTAGCTACATGTTTAGTGATAACAGTAAACAATGTCATGAGAAAGTACAGTTTTGCTGAGAACAGTACACATTTTTACTGAGAACAGTAGCCTACAAATTTACTGAGAATGGTACACACTTGTTGAAAACATCCTAGGTTTGCTGAGAACTGTACACATTTGCTGAGAACAGTAAAAATTTGCTGTCCTGGAAATGTTTCCTCGTTTTTTGTTTTTTTTCTGACCCCAAATTTTGGCTACGTCATACCCTTTGTTGACATGGAGAGTTGATGAAAGGACTCTGACAGCCCCCTCTGCACTGATTGAAAGGCCGGCGGCCACCTGGCTTTGTGTTAAAGTGAACTCTTTGATATTTCCAACAAATAAAAAAAACACACCAAAACCACGATCAAACGAAACCGGAACCCGGTGCATTTTGTAAAATGGATGCTACGCTAGCAGCCATTGACGTCATTGCGCGTGCCTGTGGCACATTGGCCTAGTTTTGAGTAGAGGACGACCCCTAGAACTAGGTCAGCACTGTTGTCCCGCCGTCTTGCATGTAAACATTGGGAGGACTTGAGACCGGGAAACTGCTCCTTGGAAATTCCCACACGTCCGTAGCAGGCTCGAGGGGTTAGGTCCCGGGTATCAACGTACTGTACCGGCTTCTTGCGCTACAAGCGATCGTATCTACTCGGAAATCATTTCGGGGTATTCTCTTTCTCCTCATCCCCACGTCTTTCTCTCTCTTTCTCTCTCTCTCTCTTTCTCTCTCTCTCTTTCTCTCTCTCTCTCTCTCTTACTATCTTTCCTGGTTTAATCTTGATAACCAGCTAAATCTCAAGATATATTTTAAGCTAGGGGGAAGAGGGGAGGGGGAGGGGAGATAAGGCGCAGCGAGAGAAGAAAAATCAAAGGAAGACGGAGGGGATAGTGGAGACGCTCTGTCTCTTTCTTTTCTAGTTTCCCTGATTCTGGCGTATCTTTGGTCTAGCTAGTGGTGACTGTCGATACGCGCTTTTCTCCCATCAATTTCAGGTTTGCAGTAGCGCGATACGTGATACCGTAGTGTGCATCCAGTTAGCCTTTGCTACTGCTTGATTTTAGCATCCCCCTTCCTCTTTCTTCTCTGTCTTGGTTTTCTACTTCTTCTTGTTGTTCTCTCTCTCTCTCTCTCTCTCTCTCTCTCTCTCTCTCTCTCTCTCTCTCTCTCTCTCTCTTCTCTCTCTCTCTCTCTCTCTCTCTCTCTCTCTCTCTCTCTCTCTCTCTCTCTCTCTCTCTCTCTCTCTGATACACTTTCAAATTTATCAAGAACTTATGTTTCGTGATGAATGCAAATATAATTTTTTTTTCATTTATCTGACTATTCTAGATCAGCTTTTGCATAATTATTTCAGATGTGTGAGCACGGCACTTTTTTTTTTTTTTGCTTGGGCACTAGTAGTTTAATTTCCAATATTTAGAAATTTTCGCCATTTCTTCACATCACCTTCACGCAGGCATTGCTCATCCACTGCAGAATGTAGCCCTCCGATAATGATTTCCACCCTAGGCGACCTTACTAACAGGCCGTCTAGTTCCCACCCCTTTCTGTCTGATGTCTTCCTCATTCATGACGTTTTTCCTCCCTGTTTTATAATAATAATAATAATAATAATGAAGATCATTTATATAGCGCCTAATCCAAACGGGTTTGCTCTAGGCGCTTTACAGAAAGTCTTGTTCTCTCGATTTGCATCTCTCTCACTCTCTCTTTCTTTCTCTCACTCTCTTTCTCTCACTCTCACTATCTCTATCTTATGTCGTGTTGCCATCTTCTTCCTGGTTGTCTTCTTGTTCTTTTTTTCGCCATTTATACATTTTCAAACTTCATGACATCGGGATCTGACATTTTGAGGGATTTTCGATAATACAATAATTTTTATTCATGTTTATTGAAAGCAAAAAAGTCATCAAAGGTTCAGTAAGGAGGTTGTAGTGAAACTCGTCCCTCAGACCTGAATGTTGCCAAGCTTTCTTGTCCAGTTTACCTTTGGCAAGTAAATTTACCCCCACCCTGCTCTGTTCAATAATTTGAGTTTACACTTGACTTCTCCCAAACTAAATCAACTGACAAAGGCGACATTATAGAATACCGTTTTCTTTTTTAAGTTTAATTATTATTTTAATTTCAAATAACAAAAACAGTATAGAAATAATAGCACATGTATATGTTATGTACTTTTTCTTTCGTTCACCAAATCTAAATCTGCAGATTAGTTCTCTTAGAAAATCTACGGTTTTCTGCAGTTTTGGCAGAGCACCATAGAGTTGACATTCATGTTATGTACAAAATAGGCAGTAGGTGTAAAACTTTGATCACAAACCGAAACAAAAGTCCCAACCTGGCGCTTGCGCAATCGTGATTTTTTTGTTCACAGAAAGTGGGCAGAGATGACGCTATGGAAGCCGCGCAAGGTCAGTACTGACTATTTCACAATTACGATGACGTCAGGGGGTGAAAACAATTAGAGAATTTTCACTTGGAACTGAGAAAATCCAGTGTATGTCATACGTGAGAGATTGAAAAACAAACTACTGTAGAAGTGGGTGTTGTTGGCGGCTTTTGGTCAGGTCTCCTGCTGTCCTATCATTCTGTTATATTCTGTCTACCGCCTTGTTCCCGCCTGGCACAATGTGACCTTTATGGTGCCCACGTGGTTTCTCCAAAGTCAAACTCAAACTACTAAAGAAAGCAATAAAAGACGTAACGAATAAACAAAATGGATTCATCAATGAATTTCCAATATATTCTTCTTTTTCTTTTCTTTTTTTTTTTTTTTTTGATTCGTATACTCTTGTCCCCGCATTTTTTTTTTTTTTTTGCCAGAGTGAAAAATCCAGACAATTCCAGAAGATTCCCGAAGCTGTAGAACTGACGTGGGCAACCTACGGTCCGCGGGCGAGAACCGGCCCGCCAAGCAATTTGATTGGACATTGATTGAAAAATGTTTCACACACGGATGACTAATCTATGAAAAAATATATATAAACAACACACGTAGCACCGCCTCCTCCTAAAAAAAACAACAACAACAATACATCAAATAGCTCACGACTTGCAGAATTATAGAAGAGCTTGAATAATTATGGAATTGGGATCTTAGCTCTTGCTTGCTCCAAGTCCACGTTTTGTACAACTAGGAAATTTGGCGTTAATCGTTTGCGGCTTTAGTATTATGATAAGGAGTTAGAGTAAATCGCAACTGTGAAACAGCTTGATAAGTGCCACAACGCAATTGAAACAAGTGTCAAAGTCTGCATTTGTATACCTTTACTACACACTAAAAGATCTCCAGTTTTTTCAGAAAATGCAGACAGAACAAAGAAGAAATACGGTCACGAAGTGAGACAAGTAACATAGTTATGCACCTATAGCAAATACACGTCACTGGGTGAGATATCCGGCCCTCAGCATCTTCACTTTCTTCAGGTTTGGCTCATACCAAACGAAAGTTTGTCCATGCCTGCTAAAGAATTTCAAAAAACGCCAGGAAGTTAGCAAATAAAATATTATTCCTAAACTGTGTACAAAAATGTGCTGTACCGAGCATTCACATTCGGGACATTCTTCAGGTATTTTTATCTATTGCGTCAGCTGGTGATTGTAACATGCCTGCAGTTTAACAACAATTTTGCGAATCTCACTGGCAACAGATTGTGAGATTGATATTCTATGAACATTAAACTGTGGGACAGATTCACATTCGAACGAATACACGTAGTATGTATCATACGTTTGGTATGTCAAACATCGATCGTTTACCGAGACTTGTACGAGGGGAGAAACTGCTGTCATAAAACTGAGTTCAACGAAGTCACTGATAAGATAAATAAATGACAATATTTTCATTTTTTCATAATTGAAAATGTTACTGTAGTTATTAGGTCTCCGTGCGTTTGAACTACTTTGAATCCTGACAGCTTAGACAGTTATGAATTATATCCAATTACTATTATTATAAAGGGGCTTCCCACAAGGTACGTAGGCTTGGGTTTGTCAGTCATGACCCCCCCCCCCTCCCCACCACCTCCAACCTTTCCTTCTTTTGTTCGCCTCAGATACGCCTGCTGGACTCCCGCCCCCCCCCTCCCTCTTTTTTTAAAAATGAACGTACAATCAATAGCACGTTGGATGCCTATGATAACGCCTTGATCTCTGAATACATTAGAAACCATTTTGCTTAATCAATTTGACTATTTCATCAGAGGCATTTTTATACAAACATAATCCAACAGCTTGATTTGCAGAAAAAAAATAATTAAATTGTATCATCATGATTGAAAAGCCTGCGTACTCTTCCTAGAACCTCGCGTCCCCCACCCCCCGTCCCCCTTCCCTCCGTTCTAACCCCATGAATACATTTCCCACCCTGGAAGAAAACCCACCCCTTCCCTCTCGGAGCGCACGTGCTTTGTGGATGCCCCCTAAAGATAAAGCATTATGAAAGAGCCTACGTTGCAGTTTCGACGCCGTCACACTGCGTACCCCGATGGCGCGAGGCCGTGACGTCACACAGCCAATGATGCTACGAGGCGATGAAAGGCGGTCGATTAAATTGTTGACGTATTTTATCGATCTCTCATATCGCCTTTCATGTTTGTGACCTCTTTCCTCCGAGTACAATTGTACCAAACCTTGTTTCTGTTGATGCCTACCAGCTGAGTCGTCTGCCCTTTCCCTTAAGGCCAGTACCCTGTTGATCTTTCTCGTGTGACAAAACTGCGTCTTTGCCTTTTTGCTTTGGATGTGTGACACAGTTGGACACCATTAAAACGAAGACTGTCCTAGGGCACCAGTTGCGCTCTAGTTACATGTAAACTGCTGGTAGGCGTACACGAACATCGATTAAACATATTTTTGTGTGTGTGTGTGTGTTTTTTTTTTCAATTGAAGACAACAGTAAAGATTTGAAACTAAGACCTCCACCTTAGAAATGAGTTCTTGAGTTTGAAATATGTCACTTGTGAAATGAGCTCTTGTCTTTAAAACCATGTCATTTTCTACCTGCTTTCTTCTTACAGCGCAGTTCGAGTTTTCTTATTTTGGCATTGCTTCCTGTTCCTAATCGTATTCTATCTATCTATCTATCTATCTATCTATCTATCTATCTATCTATCTATCTATCTATCTATCTATCTATCTATCTATCTATCTATCTATCTATCTATCTATCTATCTATCTATCTATCTATCTATCTATCTATCTATCTATCTATCTATCTATCTATCTATCTATCTATCTATCTATCTATCTATCTATCTATCTATCTATCTATCTATCTATCAGCGCACAGGGAATAAATGGAAGAAAAACGCTAAGACTGGAGAGCTTAACCTTTATATCCAAGGTGCGCCTATCCCAATGTACGAAAGTGACCAGCAGTACATCTATCTTGATCATGAAATGAACATCACAAACACCAGCAACAATCAGCAAGTGGAAAGACTAATTACAGACTTTGATACAACCATGGCAAATATCGACACATCTTTGTTACCAACGTCAGCAAAACTGCAAGCTATCACCGTGATGTGTCTGTCTAAGCTGACATTTTACTTCTCCAACTTCATGTTTACCGAGAAGAATCTTGATCACTTGGAAGACACCATTGTCTTTCACATCCGACACTGGCTTGGGCTCAACTCATCATCCACCAGATCATATTTTTTCAGCCCTAAGTCAGAAGGTGGCCTTGGGATCTTGAACCCTCGAGCCATCTATTATGCCAAGTATATGTCTTTCCACTTATCACTCCTAAACAGTGATGATCCTGTCGTGAAAGAGACAGCAAGAAGATCCCTCCATCTACATATGGACCAACGCAAAGCGACCGCCACCGAAGACTACCCAAATTTTGCTGGGTACGCAGTCAACAATAAAGGAGCTGTAGTGAAGAATACCAATGTGAAATGGGGAAGATCTGAATGGATCTTTCTTAATGAAATGTGTGCCAGAAATAACATCCTTATGCTGTGTCTCCATAATGAATACGCACTTGAAATAAAAATTGACGACGAAGTCTCCTACATGTTTACTGATTCAAACAAGTTCTACTCTATGTTTAAGAGAGATCGTTTAAGAAGATGCCAGGAAGAACTGTTGTCAAAGTCATCTCAAGGCCTGATTGTCCGCGAGGCAAAAGGTATCAACCACAGTGTGTCATACGAACATTTGACTAACCATAGTTTGGATGACAAAATCAGATCATTTGTCACACGTGGTCGACTGCAGATCCTAGAAGTCGAGACCCTACTGTCTCTGTACTACCCCAACGCCTATACTAAATCATGCAAGTTATGCCACCACCCCTCGGAAACAGTATGTCATGCTTTGAACGGGTGCACGAAATTCAGCGGCATGTACCAAGCAAGACACAACAGAATAATGGACATTATTGAAAGGAAGATCACTTATTACAATCGTAACAAAGAAGTACTAAAGGACACACTCATCAACCCATCAATGTTTGGATCAGATGCAACATCCTTTACCACCAGAGCAATACGTCCCGACATCACAGTTATAGACAATACTAATAAGAAAGTCCAGATCGTCGAAATAGCAGTACCATACGACTGTTACATTGATAGATGTTATCAAGGCAAATTTGACAAATATTTCCCATTAGCTATTGAAATCAGTGCTATGGGATACCAATGTGATATAATAGTTTTAATAATTGGAAGTTTGGGAAATGTTCACAGAAGATTTATTACTGGGCTGAAGAAACTAAATATTAACAATTCAGAAAGTAAGTTCATATCTAAGTACTGTAGTATCAGTTCAGTTATTGGATCATTCAAAATCTGGAATAAAAGATGCAGGTCGTATAATAGGAATTATTAAGTCTATTTAAAAACATGTTCCAGTTTTGTCCATCCCTTCCATAGAAGAGATAAAGTAAAGCCACCCACCATGGAACAATTTCCACTTAGATGTAATGTTTCGATATTATATCTGTACAATCTGTATTGTATTCACATGGAAATAAAGAATTTATATCTATCTATCTATCTATCTATCTATCTATCTATCTATCTATCTATCTATCTATCTATCTATCTATCTATCTATCTATCTATCTATCTATCTATCTGTCTGTCTGTCTGTCTGTCTGTCTGTCTGTCTGTCTGTCTGTCTGTCTGTCTGTCTGTCTGTCTGTCTGTCCGTCCGTCCGTCCGTCCGTCCGTCCGTCCGTCCGTCCGTCCGTCCGTCCGTCCGTCCGTCCGTCCGTCCGTCCATCTATCTATCTATCTATCTATCTATCTATCTATCTATCTATCTATCTATCTATCTATCTATCTATCTATCGGGCTACCTATTTGTCTGACTATCCGGTTCGTCCTTCCATGCATCCATCCATCCATCCATCTATCCATCCATCCATCCATCCATCTATCCATCCATCCATCCATCCATCCATCCATCCATCCATCCATCCAGCCGTCCATCCATCCATCCATCCAACCATGCATCAATCCATCTATCCACCCATCCATCCATCCATTAATCCATCCATCCATCCATCCATCCATCCAACCATGCATCAATCCATCTATCCACCCATCCACCCACCCATCAATCCATCCATCTATCCACCCATCCATCCATCCATCCATCTATCCATCCATCCATCCATCCATCCATCCATCCATCCATCCATCTCCTATGCAAACCTACCAACTTTCCAACCTGCTAACCTACATTTCTCAATACTTCCCTGCATTCCAGGGTACCCCACCCATACAAAGTATTGATCCACGCTCTTCACATCTGTCTTTTGTAATGTGAACTCCGGTCTCTTCGTTCACCGCTATCAAACACGTCTTTGTTTGAAACATTTAAAGGAAGGAAGAGCTGACGATATAATTTCTTGTCTCTTTAGCCGAGTTTATTACTTTTTCCCATAATTGCATAGCATCCATAGCGGCTGACAACTTCGGCGGCGCAAAGCAGAAAGTGATACATTATGTGATACTTGAACTGAGCTTTAATAAGAAATTCGTAATAGTACCATGGCATACCAATAATAATAATGATAATAATAATAAATCTTAAGACTGAAGAGATACAGGAGTCTAGACAAAGCACACCAGGTCACTCGTATTGTTCATCTCAACATCAAGTGACTTCTAAGAAAGAGATGAACCCAAACATAATTATGTAAATCTGTCATGACTTTTTACACACCGGGACTGTCCAAGTCTCCTCTTATTTTTTTAAAGTAACAGATCAAAACTGATGTTAAAAATCAAGTCAGTGTCTTGAACTGGTCCTCACTGGGATCTTGTTTCGAGAGATATGCATGAAATATAGCATGTCTTCAGTGTATGTGCAGAAACTGTCATGATTGTAATGTTGGTCCTGGATTTGTCTGAAATTGTAGACATGCACTAAGACTTATTATCAAGAAATTATACAAGGCTCACCCGAACTGCTACGCCTGCTGCAAATACTGGACAGCAAAGGGTGGGAGTGGGGGCACATTGAAAATGCCCAATCAGATTTTTTTTATTATTATTATTTGGAACAGAGTGGACAGCGTAACAAAAACAAAAAAGTCATAAGAAGACAGAATAAAGACAGAATGTGAGATGATAACCACAGAAATGGACCCCCCCCCCCCCAAAAAAAAAAGTGGGGTGGGGGGGGGGGGGAGGAGGAGATGGGGATACGAAGGTGTTCAGTACTGTTAAGGTCCCGACGAGCGAACCACCTGGTAATTTTCCCATATCGCGACCTTAGTTCTTGCTTTTTCCAGTTCCACTTTTAACACAACTGAGAAATTCGACGTTCAACGTTTGCCACAACGCATTTTAAACGAGTGTCAAAAGTGTGCATATTTTGTTAAACTTCTTCTACATACTAACAGATCTCAGGTTTATCAAAAAAGAGATACAACAAACAAGAAGTCAAGTCGCGTATGTGTACATAAAACGTGTGCCTCTGCTGTGTCACACTGCTACAACAGCCATGAGAGAACTGTCTTGCGTGGGCAGCGGTCATCGCCCTCAAGCTAGCCAGTACGGCTCAACTGGCTTTACCTTTAATCTTCTTTTCCTTGATCAATCCCGCTGCCTTTCTTTCCCACAATACACTGTCACAAAAATCAGGAGCAAGCAAAGGTATTGTTCACCGAGTTTTGCAACACCTTAAATAGAAGGATAGGAACCTCGTCACAAAGTCTTGAGCAAGCAAAGGTATTGCTCGCCGAGCTCTGTAACCCCTTACAGACTGTCAGGGAATCTCCCGCTTGCTCTGCCAAAACACCATGACAAAATCCAAGATACAGTATAAAACAATTACTAAGTTTAATACTAGGGTATTATGCTACTGCGAATAATGTCTAAATAGGAATGATATATGATTTATACATAAACACCTCAAACAGCAAGAAAGAAAGATAGGAAGAATGAACGGATAACCAAACCATGTCGATCGACGATAAAAGATACAGCGAATAAGATGCAAAAAATCGATACTTCAAAATATCCTTACTTAAAGAGTTGTTAAGAATACTTAAAAATGCAGTATCAGTATCAGCTGCGGTCTGAAAACACAAATATCAGCTTAAACAGGAGTTCCTTTTATCCATCGTAGTGGAACACAACAGAACCAACGTAATAGCCGGGTGCCGTCCATAAACTCTTACGGTATGAATGGACAGTGCACGGACTTTCCAAGGATGGGTCTCGTAGAGAATTCGACCACCCGCATACATTATACATTTTACTAGGAAAATGACCCCTGTTGAGTGCAAGCGTGACCATTCCGCGACATACACAACGCCACCGCAACTGTTTGCCACGCCACATATTAAACCGATGGCCAGAGGTGGTTAATTAGCAACTGCGGAAATCGTGTCCTTACAACCTCGGTTGGCTATCACGAATAATTATTTCCACTTTACAAGAAATTGCAAGATCAGTCATTTTTTGCTATACATCGTGTCGAGTACGTATGACCTTAAATGGATATGACCATAACGATAAATTAAAGGAAATATGGCAAAAAGAAAAAAAAAATTGATATCACAGCCTCGCGTAAGAAATAGTACCAAACGATCCAATAAAACGCAAAGGTACAGGGAAAATGGTAGGTTGCACAGCTTCACGTAAGAAATAGTACCAAACGACCCAATAAAATGCAAAGGTACAAGGACAACAAATCAAGCTTTCGGTGTTTAAACTTTCATCAGGAAATTAATATTTATTGCATCGTTTTGTATTATTTCTCACGCGAAGCTTCGTTACCTACAACTTTTTCTTTTTGCCAATTTTGACTTTGCTTGAAGCCTTGCTGTGACCCCACGGTGGTTTGTATAATAAATTTAACGATAAATTACTGCCGTTCATGGACAGGAATTGCAGTGGCCGTTCCTGACACCAGGTTAAGTATCGAGGCCACTAATCCGGAGATTCCCAACTTAGAGTAAATTTACCCATTGCAGAAATTCTTAACCTAGGGTAAATTCAGGGATAAGTTTAGCCTGCGCAGGGCGTAAATTTGCTGATTCTGGATTTGTAAACAATCATACATGAGCATACAATGGATAGTATAATATTTTTTTTTAAATACCAGCATCACTTTATAATCATTTGTTCATAAAAAAAATGAAATGATATTTATTTATGTGCTATTATTATTTTATTGTTATTTCAAGTTAAAATAATAATGTTATAATTTATTAACAATGTTTTAAAATTTTCTCTGTACTTTTCAATTTGCTTTATGATGGCAGAAATTTAAATTCAGATTACACAGCAAAATAGAGTGGGAGTAGTCTAACTTGCTTTCGGAAATTACCCTGGGTAAAAGGGAGGGAAAAGATTGGAAACTCCTGCACTCTCGTCTCACTCAGACACATTAATTAATGTCCGGCAAAATGTGCCATGCTGGGATTTTCCTTGTTTTCCGCCCGTAGAAAATGTGGAATCAGCAGCACGAAACAAAGAGGGCTTCGCGAGGAAATGTGGCGTTGAAGAGCCAGAGGGCGGAGGCGGCGCTGGGGTCATTCAACGGAAATTCCAGCGTGTAAATGCGCAGAATGTAAAAGGTTTGCCTGAGGGTCTTTCGGTAACTGTATGAACTTTTGCAAGACGATACTGGCTGGCTGCAGATTAAAATAAAAGACCAGATATCAAAGTAGCGACTCTTGTTACAATTTTCCATTAATTAATGCTGGTGTGGGTACCTGTCAGAAATGGGGTGTGGAACGGAGTCGGGGTGGGAGAAAGGCTTTTTGATGTGTGGGTGAAGATTCATGTGCATATTATGTATATATATATATAGATCTATATGCATGTATGAATGAATTTGTATGTACTTAATGTTTCTCACAAATATGACATTATTTTTCTTTTTATTGTAGGAAATGTACAAGAATGACATAGTGAGCACTGTATTTAAACAGAGAAATTTGATAGTTGAGAGTGGACTTTAAATGACAATGTAAAATCATTACAGAGATTAAATAAACTTATGTCAGATAAAAATGAAGTACAGTGAAGCCTACAAATTGGGGCTGATTCCATTTGGAAATAATTTAAAACTCAGTTAGTGTGATGAACATACCACGGGAATAATGACTGACACAGTTTACCACAAATTGGTGATAAAAATTCTGTTGTGACACTTTGGCTACATGGTCCAAATAAACATTCCCTGGCGAAAACAGGAAAGTTCACCGTAAGGCACTGCATGCGCCAGTAGAGGCCAAATTCGAGAACATCATTAAATTTTTATAAAATGGAATAAATATGCTGTTCTGTCTGTAGGTGCTAGCTCACAAGTTCAAGTTCAAGGTCATTGTCGGCCATACGGCCAATACAAAATACACAGAAGAACCATGCAAACAATCTTTGAAAAACATTTTTTAAAAAAAAACCCACGATCATTCACTCTTTCCGTTCCTTGCTGCCTACTACCATTTATACGTTTACTTACAATGGTATACAATAAAATACAACTTATAATCTTATAATTGCCAGCAAAAGTCATCATTTTTCAGTCCCTCCACCCCCCCCCCATCCCCACCTCCACCCCCTACCCGCCAACCCCGATCTTTTCTCACCTTTCGCTGTCGTAAAGTTACTATACAAGAAAATATCATAAAGATTTATATTTTTCCATAGAGAGAGTATTATATATAGTATCTCCATGACATTTTCACACAAAGAAAAATTGAAAATGCAAATTGGGCACAGAATAAAGCTGAGCGCAACGATATTTTTGTTTGCTTCTTTTTAAAAAAAAATTTGGCGTATACAGCAGAATAGTGTAGCCCAGCAGTGCAAAATTAGGAGTTTAGAATTAGAAGGGATCTAAACGACATTTGACTTTTTTTTTATTTTGAGTAAAACCTCAAACGTAATTTCAGTATAAACCAATCGTTTAATAAACGTTTTGCAATGGTGGCACGGCATCAACCCTTTGAGTAAATCATTGAAATGGTAAATTCGATTGGTAAGGCGGTACAGTTTCTCATTTTCAGACTAGGCAAGCACATACAGAGAACGATGGCCACTTAATGGCAGCCGTGATTGTAATGGTGGCAATACAGTCTCATTTGCAGCTGCGATGGTACAAGTAGTTGTTATTGTAGATCTAACAATACTAATTGTGGGTGGATCTGACAAAAGCCAGGCCACAGGTAAAATTTTGATACCTCTTTAAATAAATCGAAATAAAGTATATCTCGCGCGATTTCAAGCAAAATACTTTAAATGAGTGCAGAAAAATGGCTAATCTTTCATATATTAAACAAGTTACAAATTCTGTAGAAAACAATGTTTCCCCTTTGGACGCTTTTTCTCAGGACTTTGGACTTTCTCCTCAGCCAGATTTCACCAAATCCATTCACAACTATCAAAATAGTAGTGGTAGTAGTACTATCAAAATAGTAGTGGTAGTAGTAAACTGCAATAGCACTAACATAGCATTTCATCTTTCAGGTTACCCATGAAGTCCTGTGCTCAATTTTGGCAGCTGTTGGCCAAAATGTCCCCGTGTACGCCTTTCATGGCCTTTGCTGCGCTGGTATGAGCGTATAGCCATTAGAATAGTGAATATCCATGATAAAGCTTTTCTGTTCTCTAACTGTAAGTGGCATTTTCCATGGAATGAACTTAATAATGTGCCGAAACCCCAGGTTCTGTACAGACCAGGGGCAAGAAGAAAACTAACAAACATTTGCAGTAACATATTTTATTCCTTCTCTGTTCCTCAAACGGCAAATGATTTTTTTTTTTTTTTTTAAAGGATGACACAACACAGACCTCTTGGCTAAACATAACCATACTGAACAAGGTAAACTCCCTCACTAGTGGAGTACCACCAAAATAGAAGTGTAATGAACTCATAAAAAAGAAGACTTAATTTCTGGGGGGGGGGGGGGGGGGGAGTGAATAAAACCAAACGTTTTCATTCATCACCATTACTGAAAAGCGTACTATAAGATTATTTGATCTGTTCAAGTTTTCTTTTTTGCTATTGTTTTTTTTTTCTTTTTTTTTCCCCCTTGACGAAGGCTTTTTGCCGAAACATTGACATTTTCTGTCATCCCTTTGTCTTTGCGTTTCATTGTATCGTTGGGTATTATTTCTTTCTCTAGGCTTTGCTACATACATTTTTCTTTTTTTGCCAATTTTTTACTCTGAAAAGCGAACCCATGATTCTCAGTAAACCCCCCCCCCCCCCAATCTCTTACATGCCTTTCAAGCGCTGGGAGCATGCTCGCCCCCCTCCCCCCACCTCCCTAGCTCCAACCGTACGTATTTTATGTATGGATTCACTGTCATTATCACTGCAGACTCTATAATTTTTTTCTTTATGATACTGTCACAGTAAGACAAATGAGCACTACAATCATTAAACAGTGTATCGGTAATGGAAAGAGCAGCCGTCAAGTACTGCGTTAATCTAGATAATTATCTTTACAGCAATCCATCTGAAGCAAATTAAAAACGTACGAATGTGAGATACTTGAATTGCTTATTACATCAAATAACAACCCTTAGTTAAAACTCAGAACTGAAAGATAAGGAAATGATAAAAACGCGAATGAGGAAGATATAGAGAAAGAGGTTGGGGGGGGGGGTGGGGCAAAGATGAAAGCTGATTGGATAAGATTCGTTTCCTTAACTTTTGACCTTTACAAATAAAATTTAAAAAACCTGAGAATACCAGGTGTTTCAGAACCAGGGAATGTCCATGCCTGACCTAGATTTCAGCAATTAACACCGGATAATGTCACGCGTCTCACTGAACGCAGGGAGAGATAAGGTCAGCAACGCAGATACTTGATTTGTGAGAGGGAATCCAATAGCATAACGTGCTACTGCGTCTAATAATTATTTTACTATGTTATACACGTAGTAATGTTTTGCAGGAAATCTGTGCTCGCGTAGTTCACATACGATCATGTTAACGTCACGCATTCATGAGGCAGCACTTTCAAGGTAGATTGATAGATAGATAGATAGATAGATAGACAGACAGACAGACAGACAGACAGACAGACAGACAGACAGACAGACAGACAGACAGACAGACAGACAGACAGACAGACAGACAGACAGACAGACAGATAGACAGACAGATAGATAGATAGATAGATAGATAGATAGATAGATAGATAGATAGATAGATAGATAGATAGATAGAATAAGATTCTGAATAGGAAGGAATATGAAAATAACAAAACCTAAATTGCACATACGTGTAACGGTGAGAGATAAGAGATTACAAACTGTGCGAGTGTATGTACAGTTGTGTGTGCGTGTTACAAGCACGTGTCTCTGTACGCTTAAGACGAGAATGATGCAAATATTTTGAATGACAAGACCTGACAGTAAAAAAAAAAAACGTAATGTGTGGTGAAAACGTGAGATTTCGTTCAAGAGTGAAAGATGATAAAATATTAAGGCAGTGGCTACGGTTACGGCAGCCAGTGAATACAACTCACCATTTTTCTTTGTTTGGCTTTACTCCCGTTCGTACAGCAACGCTTCCTTTCTTTGATTTTTGGAAGGAGTTCCGTACTCGAGCACCAATGGCTAGCCCAGCCCCTTTTCGCCTGATAAGTCAATCTGACTACCGCCCATTGATACAAACTGACTAGACTCTCACGCCCCCCAAGTCCATCTGACCATTCCAATGCACAGTTGAATTGACAATTGTTTTTTATCAAAAAGTGGCGCTGGAGTAAGGTACTCCTCCCGTTTTTTTCTATTGGGATATGAGCGTAATCTGCCGTAAACGTAGCCACTCCGTTTTTTCTATTGGGATATGAGCGTAATCTGCCGTAAACGTAGCCACTCCGTTTTTTCTATTGGGATATGAGCGTAATCTGCCGTAAACGTAGCCACTCCGAAATATTAAGTAAACGGGAGAGACACGTGGTCTAAGCACGTGGTTTCATTCTCTGAGCTCCAAACAGATCACTCATTCAAGACTTCTTCATAAATGATACATAATGATAATAATAATCCTACATCATCATCTTCATCATCATTATCATAATTATGTTGTTTGGAAAGGTTTTCAATCATAGCCCTGCATTTCCACAAACATGTAGGAGTTGTAGGAGATATATATATAGTTGTGGTCTTTCTTAACCAGTTTGCCAGACTGGGTTCTCCAGTTTTCATCTCAGTCTGCTCTTTTAAAAAAAAAATTATTTTCTTGTTAAATCCGTTACCGACTGTTCCATTTCAACACGAGAGAAAAGAAAAGTTGAAAGGGCAAATTTGTCATATTATATTATTTTATTCAGTAATAATTATATCGTTTTTGTGTTAGAGACGACGCACTGCCAAAGATGCTGATTAAATACAAAAAGAGACATGAAAAAATAGGCCTATCAATAAGGGCACCCTACAATGTCTTGCTACGGTTTCGATTACCCAAGCTTTGGGCGCACCGCCGTGCTCGGGATGAAGAGCAGATTTCGAAGAAAGTCCGTAGCCATGAACCGAAGATTGAACTCTAACCTCAAACCCGTCCTGCTTTGACCTGGCCTGACCTTACCCTCGGCCATATCCGCCCTCGCCGCCCTGCGGTTAGAATCTGGGCCAGATGATCTAACACACTTGGCCCAGACAAGTGGAAGGAGACCTTGAACATTCTGTGTAGCTCTGTGTAAAAGCTGCAATTTATAATCAGCTTTAATTGGGTGGCAAATATGAGTAGGCAGTGCAATAGTATGATAATGGACAAAAAAGCACAGTATTCGACTGTTTCTTGAGATTTTGGCAATATTAACAAAAACCGATAATAGCCCCGACAGGGCCTCAGAGATTTCGTTTGACGTCATTGATTGCGTAAAGCATTGCTTAGAAACGACAGAGCGAAATATATCGATCAGCTGAGGTCGGGCGAATTTTAACACGATAGTAAGAAGCTAACTACGATAATTTAACCTTCAAATTTGTTGGAAAGCTACAGGCATGATTGAAAAGAGACCAATTCAACAGTAAATGAACCAAAGCCTTCACTTTAGTAAATTAGTTACGAAACTATGGCTTTGCGACTTCCTGAACTTGTTCGCTGACCGAGTAAGCAAAAGTCTCCAACCATAACATGGATGATGTGTGCGTGGGAGGGAGGGGCGAAATTCAAATCTGTCTCATAGGCTACCAACAGCATCTTCTTTCCATTTCCCACTTACCTCTACTCTACATACAATACTTACATCCCCTGTCCTGAACACTCGTTTTGACTCTGCCTTGTTCCAAAAATAGTGTGCATGTCAGTGTGTTCCTTATGCACACGTTCTTGCATTAAAAAGGTGTCGAAATGTTAGTGCTAGGACAAACTATTAGTGTCACAGTTACTTGGCCCTTCAACCCATGATCTAGTCTAGATCTAGATATCTAGATAGATAGAAATCTATATTTTCTGAAATAAATTATGTTGAAAAGATGTGAGTGGCTGCAGATCTAGGAGTCTAGATCTACATCTAGATCAAAGTACCTAATAATAATGTGTGGTTGAAACATCCCATTATGGTATGAATTAAATAGATCTATCATATGCCCAATGGGGGGCAGCGGGAGGGGCTGGAGCAGTAATAAACATTGCCCCAGGCACAGTCAAGTGTTGAAATTAGTTATTATATTTGATAGAAAGGCCAGTAAAATTGAAGTTGTGAATTCATCCATCCTGTTAATGTTATGATGGGAAGTTGTAGCCACGGGACAATGGGAGGAGATCCGTTTGCGTTACATAGCCCGAGTGGAGAAATTCTGAAGAGGATTTATTTTGAGTGGTTTGAAAAATAAAAGGGGGCTATCTATTTTGTGGAATTTTTCTACAGAAAGAATGCAAGAGAAAGAGAAATAAATAATTGATAGCATGCTACGCTTTCTCTTATGTATTATGTATCTCTCTCGTCCCTCTCTATCTCATCTACATCTCTCTTCACTGGAAGCATCTGAAAGAGAAGGCATGTACATAATTATAAGTTACTAATGAGAAGAATAAGAATGAATGAACCAGTGTGAAAATGATTTCTGTATGGCCATCACCCGGATCCGAACCCATACCCTTTCGCTCCATACTCAAGCATCCAAACCCCTTCGCCACGCAGGTGAGTTACCAGAATATCCGTAATAATTTACTAATACTCACTGTCAGCCACATTGACCTAAATTACGGAAACGTACCGACCTTGTTAATTTGCATAGTTGTTAAAAATTATGAATCTATAGATAGCAGAGAGAAAGAGAGAGAGATCCGCACATAATCACGTATGTCTGTGTGTATTGAGTTTAAATTCATGGAAACCATACTAAGTTTTGTTTTGGCAAACCTTTGTCAGCCGCGCTTTCAGTAAATTCTGTCACCGTGACCTCTCCCCCAGCCAGTTTCAAAATGGCAGCTGTTTTGTGATTTTGTCTCACTTTAGACTTTTTTTTGGATCGTACTATTTTTCTTGGCCAAGTCTGTTAAAAATTTTATTGTGAATATGAAGTGATACTTGGTCATAAAGTTTGGAAGAATACGTGTAACAGTGAGCTTGACTTGTTAGTGGTAAAAATGATATGTAACGCAAACGGAACTCCTCCCAAGCTCTTCGTGCAGCAAGGGCAAGATGCACTTTGTTATTTATGTTGCTTTGAACAGCACCTGATCAAAATGATATAATGTCTGTTGGAATTTAAACTGTAAATGTTCGGTACCAGGAAAGATTTGGAAGTGGGAAAATGTTACAATTACTTGTTTTACCCAAGCAATAATTATTATAATACAAGCTAGATCTTTCTCATCTCTTTGGGTTTTACCATGCAGTAGATATATTGTGGAGAATCTTATTCATTCTCTTTGATAGCCAGGCAGATAAAAGCAAGCTGTGGGCTGTAGCATCATGTCAGTAATAATTTTGTTGGTTAAATGTTTTTCACACCATCCATGCTGCACAGTTGCATCATTCTTTATATTTTGAATTGGCCATCAGGCCTACAGCAAACTTGACCTGGAGTGTTAAAAGCACACATACATGTGACGTTTGCTCTACCGCATAAATCCTGTACTTGACCCAATATTTATATAATGCTGAACCACAGCCTTCTAATCCAGAGTACCAAAGCTTGGCTTGTCAAGCTTCCATCCATAAATTCACAAGAACAGTGCAAATGCCAAATGGAAGTTTACTGTTTCTCTTGGAAGAGCTTGCTTTAAGTAATTTCTCTTTTTGATGCAGGATATTTAATTACCACAAGCAGAATAGCCGAGCTTAGGGCCAGACGTACAGAAATTTCATGCTCTCCGCATTATCATGATTTGCATGCATAGAAACTACTTTAAATTAACCAATATTCCCTGTCTTTTGACAACTGTACACTTAAGGACAATTGACATAAAAACACGAAAACTGTTACTTACTACCCATCTATTATTTACCCAGTTGGCAGAGATTCTGATCAGATCTATACATTTGCTTTCACTTTCAAGTAAACCCAGCACTGAAAGAAGTAAAAATTTTTTTTTTTTTTCACAATACGGGTAGGGAAAGCTTGGAAAAATTGTCTTCACTGAGCATAATAAGAACATGTAAATATGATTGTATTCGTCTATTGCAAACTGTCTTTTGAAATGAATTTAGATGAAAACTGCATGTTTCGAGGTGTTGTGGTTGTTTCAGAGTTCTCAGCATTAGTATAGCAACTTGTTTGTAATATATGTCAGGAAAGTTTGTTGGATATTATGTTCTCAGACTTTATTTATTCCATCATTCTTTGCAGTTCATTATAATTTGCAGTTCATTATAAATGCTGTTGGCTATTTTAAGGAAAACTGAGAGATTTCATTGACAGTTTGCAATTTTTATGAAGTTAGTATCCCTCAGTATGATGCTGAGTGCTACCCACTTTACAAATAGCATAGTCTTCAAATCTTCACAGTCTTGATTGAGAACTGAACCCGAGTAATTCTTACTCTTGGAGGACCAAGGGAGGCACTTATCTTTTTCAGTGTATTTGATGTAGACATATCATTTATTCATTTAATTAATGTGGTTCACATCTGGATGCATATAGCTAGCCCAAAATTCAGTTTGAAAGCGGGGACCTAATACAGTCACACAGTGTTATAATTATTTTAATCTATGGCTAAGTAAATAGCACACAATACAGTGGAGGTCAGCTGCAAAACAGAAACTCAAGGCAAAGGATTTCAGTTCTAGGAAACATTCTTTTTGTTTTGAAACAATCTATTTATAAGAAGACATTAAAAAAAAAAAAATGAAGATTTTGAAATGCGGCTGTGTATTGCTCAATATAGCATTTTGAAAAATGATTGTTGCATTGAACTTAATTTGGTGGTTAGTTAACTATTGAATTTTTTTTTTAGAGATTTTATGTCTGTCTTTGTTTAGTATTTTTTCTTTGGGAAAAGACACACTGATATTTATGTTGAGAGACAAAAAGTATTATCAGTCACTTTCTAAACTGATTTATATAATAAATGTGATTTCTGTCAGGAGGTATTGGGACCATCATTTCATGTAAAACCATTTGTGATACAGATTCATGAAATCAGGGTTATTCCTCCGTCCGCTCAATATATATCTTTTCCAGTAAATCGTCGGATATTTGCCATATTGTTGTGTGTGCATTTTTGCCTTTTCGAGAAAATGAGAATTGAAATTTGGTTGGCAATTTAAGGACTGAAACGCAGAAAACATTACATCACAAACACATATGTCGAAAAGTTTTTAACCGATTGGAATGACACATGTACATAATGAATTCAGGAGTGAGAGAACCAGTTTCATGTTAAAAACTCATAATCGGCAAAATGTGGCGTACAACAATGCAGCAAATACCTCACGAAATATCATTTGCATACTTCCATCCTAGTTAAAAAGGTGTTTTGTCTTATAGTTAATTTAACAGTTATTGGATCAGGTTGCACAATGAATGTGGAATGTGGAAGGAAAGCCACGTTTCTAGATTCTAGCTTTATTAATCAAGAAAATTAGGAAACTCACAAAGATGTGTTCCAATACACAGTTCACATAATAATTTCTGCCACTCTTCGCTTTCTGATGAATAAGTATTTGTCCATTCCTTGCCTTGATTAATAATTTTCTTAACTTGTAAAGTTTTCCGCAATAATCTAATTAGTTCTTTTTGTGTCACAGTGAAGACCTGTTGTATTTACCACAAAGACAGGAAAGATTGTTAGATCTTACACTGAGCAATTTCATGACAGATTGATCTTGATCTTCCAGAACCATCCATATCCTGGAATATCACACTTTGATTCTAGAAGTTTATTGCACTTGGCAATTCGTGCTTTGTGGATTAAAAACATCACCTGGTGTCATTCTCCTAATCAAATATCAGAGTGGAAGAAAAGTCACATTTCTTTCTTTGATTAGATTTATAAAATCAGGAGAATAGGCTAGGAAGATTACAAAGATGTATTCCGCATACGTTTGCCATTGTCCACTTTCTGATAAATAAGTTCACATGTATCTTATCCCTGATTAATTATTATTTTCCAAAGCTGTAAACTCCATTCTTCTTTCTTCATCAGCACTTTAAGTTTTCTCAGTCTCACAGTAAAGGCCTGTTGTTTTTACCACAAAGCTAGAGCAGAGAGTGTTAGAGCCTACAGTGAGCAGTTTCATAACAAATGAACTGCCATGACCTATTGGCTCCGTCCATGCCATACTTTAATTTAAATATTTAAGTCTGTCACACTGAGCAGTTCACACTTCATGGATTAATAACACCACATTGGTACATTCCGCTAATCAGACATCATCGTGTGGAATGTGTGAGCTATCCAATTGGAACAAGGACGTTAGGACTTAACAACAGAGACATTACTTAGGAGCTAGACAGCAATTTTTTCACGTTGCAAAATAGTCCCTGGTAAATTCAAGAGATCAAAAAAAAAAAAAAAATCTTTCTATGGTGTTCACTTTATTATGCCATTAACTTGAGTTCTGATTAATACAAAATGCCAGCAAAGCTGACTTACTTAACATCATAAAAAAAAAATTAAAAAAATGGTGGCATGGGTCTTTCATTGTGGTGCAATTTTGGCCCCTTTTTCTACTCCACGTTCTAGCCTGAATGATAGTTCAAAAACGAATGAAATTAATTTTACTAAATATCAACTCATTACTAAATATCAACTAATCTAAGCCAGTTTCTTTTGTATCAGCCTAGTGTATTTGTTCAAGTTTAAAGCATTTTTGTTAAATTGTTGTTATGAAGATAAAGTACATGTGTGGTGATCTTTAATTTTGCTGTCGGTTATAAGCCCAGCGAAACGGAGGCGGCATTCCATATAATTATATTCAATTTAATGCAAATTCCCTGCCTAGAAATGAGTGCTTAGTGTCCTGGCACACACTAGATCTGCAGCAAGACTGTACGTTATGATGGAAATCCTTCTATATGAGAGAGAGATAGAGAGAGAGAGAGAGAGAGAGTATTTAGCATGCTCAATGCTGGGCACATAATTATTTTGAAACAAAAATGGGAGGTTTTTTGCGAGCAACAGTATATAGACATTTAGAGTTATGCTATCTGTAACGTAACATTTAAAAGTTTCTGTCTTATGCATTCTCTAGATCACATTCCAGTCCCTTGATGGTAGATAAAGGAATGAATAATGAATTCTTGTTTGTCAGCTTGCCCCAGGAGTGGACACAAAGTTACAGTGAATAAAGTGGTCTGTTTTTATTTTTTTGCTGTTTAGTAATGCCGGTGGCAAATTTTAACATTACAGCAAACCCTTGGACATTATGCAAATACTCATTCACATTAATTTGGTGCATTTGTGACAATGAAAGGCGTCATAAAATTAGAGAGATGGATCTCATTGGTGCCAAATTTTGACACTGGAAAAAAAACAAACGCCTTTGGACATTATGCAAATTTTCTCTTACTGTCGCTGAACAAACCCGGTTCTTTTGAGACAATGATATGAAAAGGTTCAATACGTTAAAAATATCGATCTTATTCTTGTCCAGGCTTAAAGAGGTAACTAATAATTGGCACAAAAAAGGTGTCACACGTGCGTTTCGAGTGGTGCTCATTTTGATCCCCCCAGTGATAAAATTTTATTGTTAAGGCATAGGCATGTTTTCACTGAGTCTAGCTAATTAAAGCAGTTATAGCTACAAGTTCAGTGTAAAGTGTGCCTTTTGGGGGTGGGGGTGGGGACAATAAGGTGGGTGAAAAAGATAATTTAAAAAAGGGCGGAGGGGTGACATTTAGAGTGGAGAGACATGAGTATGAAACAAGCCTGCAGTTTGTCACACAGACAGCGGTATATTATTAGCATTAGTATTGAAATGTAGGGCCTGAAAAGGATTCTGGAGATGTATAGTTCGTTATTGTTCTCGTGTGGAAGATCGGTTTGACGGTTAACAATTGGTCACGGCCACCTCGAATTTCAGCAATATTTCATGGCATAGTCCCGGAAGGCACGCGCGGGGACACGTTGGTCTAGAGGCAAGGTGCTTTTTTTTTTTTGTGGAAAAATTCCTGACCCTGATCCTATGGTAGGTAGGATCGAGCATCGCGTCATCTCGGATAAGGACGCAAAAACACGGAGGGCACGTGAACCTTCCGCGCACCTTATCGATACCTTGGCAGTTGAAAGTCGAGAAAAGCAGGCCGAACAAGGCAAATTTTAAATAAGCAGATAGGGACTATCACAAACACACACACAAACAAGAACAAGAAAAATGAAAACAAGAAAAGAGGGGTAAATACCAAGAGCAGGAAAACTCCTAATTATTATAAAGACTTAAAACACAGGCCCGTGTTTTTAACTGCTTTTACAGTACAAATGAAATGATTGATTCGCTTAAAGCAATTAAAATTTATACGGAAATTAGTGGATCCACTTGTGAAAATGCAGACCTACCCTTCCTCCCCCGAACCATCTTCTTTGTTACTAACTTGCAGCAGAATCCATGAATGTCATTCACGAAGAGATTTCCTAGCAAGAAAGGTCTGCCCTATTCCATTCTCCCGGGAGACCGTATCTCTCTCTTTCTTCTTCTTCTCTCTCTCTTTGTAACCCAGTTGTTTGGACATGCCGACCTAGTTTTTTTCCCTTTTGCGATGACAATATCATTCTGCGCAGAAGGAAGTGTTACGGTAATGCATATTTAATGCTGGCCAGTGAGTTCTTACGTTCCAGAGACGAATTTCTGTTAACGTCATACAATTGATATCTCATTAAAGGTCACACTGACTTGTTTGTGTGAGACATCACAAACAGCCATCTTCAGGGCTGAGCCACGAGGGGTAAAGTGAAAGGAAATCCCTAGGAGAATTTGTCAACAATAATAACAAGGACATTGTGTGGGTTTGTAGGCCAGTTTGAGTGGGCCACTCGTCTAGCTCTACCGTGCTATGAAAAAAACGACTGTAGGAGGCTCAAATAACATCAAAATTTCGCTTGGCCCCCCCCCCCCCCGCTTTATTCTTTGTTCACTTTCATTTTCTGGTGACAATAGGAAACTATTCACCGTACAAATGACCCAGATAAAAAGCACATTGTACTCTGTGAATGATGTTAAAAAGTGTATTTTGACCTACATTGGCTTATGCGGTGTTTCCGTAAACACGACAGAAGTGCTGCGATGTCTTCGTATGTCTATCCCTCATGGAATGATTGTGCTACCCAGTTGCCTTGTCACCCCAGCTTTCTTTGGACGTACATCCCTCGGCTGTTTAATCCCCCCCCCCCCCCCCACCGCTCCCACATACACAAACATACAATGTCAGCCATTCTATTTTGTTGAAAACAAAATATCTTGTGTAGCGATGCCCTGGCTTTTGTATATGGTTTATTGATAGTTGTTCATCTCATTATTTTTGTATTTAAAATATTGATTCTTCTTAGCATAGATCTAGCCATATTTTGCCCGTGCATTGATTATAATTTAGATCTACATGTCAGACCATAGTGAATACGTTACCTGTAATTACAGAATCATCGCATTTTCATCATTAAAAATTCAGTTTATTTCATCGGATATGTGCCATGGAATGATGGATATTGTTGTATATGCATTTTTGTCTTTTGGAGAAAATGAGGGTTGAAAATTTGTTTGCAAAAGGGATAAAACCTTATGTTAGAAACACATATCTCGAAAAGTTTTTAAAACGATTGGAACGACATTTACATATGGTGAAATTAGGAGTGAGAGAACCATTTTCATGACAAAACCTCAAAATCGGCAATATGTCACATACACCGATATGGCAAATACCCCTCGATTTGTTTGTTTATTTCCTTGAGACTTGCCTTGACCTGTCGTCATAGAATATATGTTATTATATTATGTCCGTGTGGGCTGTGGCAGAAGAGGCTGTAACAAAAGAACCGAGTGCAGTTTACATCGGCTGACAGACACTAGTGGCAGTCAAAACATCGAATTCTCTCTCTTTTGTTTTTCTTGTTTGTTTGTTTATTTCCCTGATAGTGATACGGTATTTGCCTTGACCGACCGGTCGGCCTACGGAATACACCAGTGTCAACTGTTGTGCAACAAAATAACAAAGATCAAGTTGACTAGACAGTCAAAGTCAGTAAATGAAAACAGTATAACTCTGTCCTTCCTTATTATCTTCTTTGTTCCCTTCAGTTCATATTACGGCGCAGTTCTCCATCTCCGTCTCTGTCGAAGAAAGGCATACATAATATCATCGATTTGGCGTTTTGTTTTTGTAAGCAATTATGCGTCTGTAGTACTACAAATGTTAACGTGCATAATGCTCTGCACTCGCCCGGGGTCAGTCATATCTGGGGTAGTTTATGTGTGTTTTTGTTGTTGTTGTTGTTGTTGTTGTTGTCGAAAGAAGGCATGCAGATTATCATAGTTTTACCCTTGTTGGAAAAAAACCAACAACTGCTCCTGAAGGACTACTGTTACTGTGCATAACGTGTGTCCGCTCGGCTTCTGTCACGTCTGGGGCCGTTTGTGTGTGTGTGTGTGTCTGTCTAATTTGCCTCGCCCCCTCCCCCCTTCGCATGAAGCAGATCACGTGGCAGCTCGCAATCGCGCGCTCATCAGCTAATTGTTTCCTGCCTCATTAACAAGCGCAGCATTCACAGGTACACTTTGGCATCCGTTGACTCTCTCTCACTCACCACGGACTCATGGGCACACTCACTCTTTCACCCTCCCCATTCCTTGCTCCAGCATTCGCAGTCACACACGTACCGGCTCGTAAAGCCATTAAGTTTTCCTGCTCTGTGCTGTCTTCCTGATACTCGATCCAGCTGACGTCATACATTATGTTGACAAAGGAACGCGACAACGTAATGGGCGCCATAATACATCTTCAACAAAGAAATAAAAAAAACAATAACACAAAACATAATGAATAATACAACACTGCTACCACTACAGACCAGAGAAACTTCGTCACTTAGGGAAGAGAACGCTCATTTCCATTCGCTCTAGTCTTTGAAGCTTCCTCATAATACATGTATAATATGTGTAGCAGCGTTTAAAAGCCCATTATGGCAGTTGGAAGTCGAGAACAGCTGGCCTAACAAGGCCGCTGCCCGGGCAAAATTAAAGAAAAACTAATCCCCCCAAAAACCACAACAACAACAAACAACAACCAACAACAATGACACTAAGGCAAATTTCTTTGACGGGATCATAGAAGTATACAAAATAAAAATAAATAAATTAAAAAAAAACCAAACCCTACCACTAGTAGCTTTCGCTTAGTTCACACGACTGTCCGATATTAAGTCTTGGGAAGGACATGAAAACTGGTTTTGTTTGTCACAAAATAGAAATTCGGGCCATTTTCTTGACACAGACCAGGTCATTAAAAAGTTCAAGGACAGTGATGGCAGTATGCACATTATTATTCATGTACGTGTACGAATCCTCAAAATATGGCAAAAAGTTCTAAGTTTTGAAGCAAAGCCTCGCTTAAGAATTGATACATAAATGATACAATATACACTGTACAATAGTAATGCAAAATGCTCCTTTCTGACAGTTTCAGTTGCCCCCTATTGAAATGGCCATTAAGTTGACAGGTTTTTTAATACGTTTATTTACATACGTTCGTTTGTTACACCACACAGGAATGTATTAATTAATATAGACCTGTGGAACATCTGTTTCATATCTCTCTTTGCAACGCACCATGGTGTATTATGTAAAGAAAGAGGGGGGGGGGGGCTTGGAAGGTGGGCTTCGAGTATGGGGCGACAGGTATGTGTTTAATGATGTTAGCTCTAGAGTGTACTTCCTCCCCTCCCCCCCCCCCCCCATTTTTGTGACTTTTTCAGAACAAGCATTTTAATGGCTTTTAATGGGGAATGTAAATTTGCACATGTAATGTTAATAAATGGACTCTAAACTCGTATGTGATCAAGGGTTAATTGACCTAACTACATGCAAAGCGTTTATTTCATTTTGTATCATGCCCTTGCCTGTCTGAAGAGTGTGCATCTGCACTACAGTCAGACAGTGCCGGTGCAGGGCATGGGCTTTATGGGCTGCAGCACAGGGACCTCCGCCAGCTGAGGGCCTCCACAGATTAAGTAAAATGGTAGATATCGACACCTTATTTTAATTTTTATTGCAGGTCGTTCCCCTTAAAACAAATAAATAGTATTATTTTTTGACACTGTTGGTAGGTATTATATATAATAATTTATATGACATTATGTTGTAGAAGTTGAATAAGACCAAAATCGGAAATTCATGCTTTTATTAATTTTTACTGAGGGCATGATGGTGACAGCATCTGCAACCCAGGCCCCTACAAACTCGTAATCCGGTCTTGCAGGCAGACCAGTTACGTTTATCTCCAACCAGGAAGCAAGAAAGATAATTAGGTTATGTCTAGATGCCCGTGTCCTGAAAATGGCACCATAGGGAGTTGTTGTTACGTTTGAAAACGCTTGTCCCTAGTATTGAATTTTCCATGACAAATTATTGGTTTTGGGACGCTTTCCGTGGTAACATTTGGTTGAGGTGGAGCTGAGAAAAAAACGTTCGGTTCTTCAGGACATTGTGTTGTATAGGATTATGACACAGACTTGGGGGGTGATCATATTCTGGAATAAAAAAAGTCACAATGCACTCCTGGTGACCCATTTGCTTCGCTCTTTGCTAAATTTGTGTTTGGATATTTTTCCTTATTTCCATCAGCAAGATCTGAATAATCATGTAAATGCAATGAGGTTACGCCGAGATGGAGATGGGGAAGTTAATCAGAATAAACGGAATGATGCGATGGGTGGAACTTCAGTTCGCTGAACTATCTCTTCCACCACATGATCTAGCCATTATTCAATCCACCCCAACCAGGAAGTACACCAGTAATCAGGTCATCACACAAAGCCGAAAACCGCAAAGCCCCTCTCGGGGGATTTTTTCTCTTTGTATAGGAGTAGAGAAAACATTCCATTTTTTGTTTTGGTTTGTATTTATTATGGCGGTTTTGGTGGGGACTGCAGGCTGCCGCGGGATGATTTGCAAGAGGGCTAGATTATCATAATATTATTATTCCAGAATGAAACCAGGATCCTGGGTGTTGCCTTCTTATATAATTATTCATTTATGTTTTTGTCATTACGTGTATTTTTAAACAATGGTAGAGTCATTTAGCAAATATCTATGAATAACTTGACTGACATAACATGAAAAGGAAAGAAAGTAGTGGTAAATTCGTGTTACCAAGGAGTGGAATGTCGTGTGATTATTGTAATACTAAAAGTAAAGTAGGCTACGATGAAGATGAAGTGGCTCATTTGTGACGTTTGTGCTATCGGGAAACTAGAGCATGGCTGTCCTTTAGAGGACTTTTGCATAGAAGTGTCATGTTGTGGCTCAGATCCAGTCTTTTTCGGCGTGGCTGTGCCAGTTGACGTTGTAGGGTGTAAACTAAAAGGTAATAGTTCTGAAGAAGCACCATTGTGTGACATGCAAAGGCTTTCCGGTTAGATCTATTATTTTTTCCTGGTTTGCAAAACCTGTGAGATTTTGAGATGCATAGTGTTGCAGCCGTGCTGGACTTTTTCACCAAGGGGGAGGGCACCGACCCATTGTGGTCGTCGACGGTTTGATTTTGAATACAAAGTAATGAGTAGAGACTGGACAAGCAATGATTAATTCTCTTAAGAACTGACTGATGTCTATCCCAACGCGTTATCTCTTTAACTCTGGTTACCATAATTAATTCCACTTCTAGATTACAGAACGTCTGTGATTACTATAGTATTTTACGTGCAATTCCTTTCTTTTTGGGCTGGCTTCATTAGTTTAAGTTGCAAGTCTCAAAAGGCTACTAGACTTAGTAGAACAACATTTGAGCTACCAAAGCAGACTCAACACATAGGCATAGTATGGTCCCGTTGAGTCCAGATTTTGTTCCGATATATCGGCCAAAAGTACACAAAGCGTTAAGTCAAGAACATTCGGCGCCTTCTCATTGTCCGATGGAGCCAGAATGTCCAAAAATGAAACGCACACAGGTATGAAAGTAATATTTTGTTTGTAATCAGAGGTTGTTTTCACCTTTCTGTGATTTCGCCTTCCGATACCCAATACCTGAAGAAATAACGAAACCAGCAGCATAACAAACTAATCCACCCTCACCTGCCATGCGTATTTTGCTGTAAATGTCATCAAAAGAAAAAAAAAAAGGTGTTCATGAAATTAATGTACGACTTTTTTGGTGTGTTTGTGAGGGGGGGCGGGAGGCAACCTGCCCAGCGATCTGCACTAGCACAAAGGTTGCTTCCCCGCATAAAGAAAATAGATGTGGGTTTGTTTGTCTGCTTTGCGAAAAGCAGTCAAACATAAAAACCCACGAATGATTGATGTTTGCTGTGGTCATTTGTATTTTGCAAAGTTCTCTGAATGGAGGAATATGCAACCTAGACAGGAAAGCAAGATTAATGCTAGAGTTCAGATCCCTCAGTGTTTCAATTAGCCGACCGTTTATTTCTTAAAAAGAATGTAATCAAAATGGGCGCATCTGAATCGATTGAAACAGTAGCAGTGCAGGTGGTCTGCCTTTTTCGAAACAAATTGTAAATACAGAAAGTGTCATATCTCAAAGAGAAATACATAAAGTGCAATACCATAAAACTAGAACAACAAAAGCAACACCGCCAAAAAGCCGCTGGTTTCTTTTGTAGCCATGATTTATGAAGCGGAACTGGCAAAGAAAGGATAAAATCCGTGAAGACACCTCGAAAATCATATCATTAGGCTGTGCTTGCTTGAAACCGCAGGAAACAATAGTGTAACTTGCCCGACTTTCTGCGACTCCCGTACTGTCAACCACAACGACAGGCTCAAACAAAGTAGCTCTTTTGTTACCGGTATACGTTATACCCGACGCAGCTGCAAGTCTTTTGTAATTCTTGCACAACGATTTGCCGAACAGTTTGCGGACTCTGAACGCAGCCTGGTTTGCTTGATAGATGGGGTGACTGTAGGCGGCGGGGGAGAGAATTTGGTAGAGGGTGGCAGTGGGTGGGCCATTAACGCATGCAAGCCAAGGATCGCTCCCCCCCCCCCCCCCATTCTTGTATTGACAAGCGGATTGAAGCCGCAATAGAGGAGGGAGAAAAACGCGTTCGGGGGGTTCGGTTTAGGGACAAGGACCTTTTAGCAAGGCTGAATCTCATGTCTGAAACTGGGACACTTTGTGCGTAAACCATTGAACTGAAAAACGAATTGCGTGAAGAAAATGCATGTGGAGCAAGCGGTTACAAATTGAATGTAAGCTTGACCCCGATTCTTAAGCTGATGGCGCATTGAGCCACGTCAGTCTTGGGCCTGTTTTGACTCAGTGCACGAGGACTCTGTCTCTTTCTCTTTCTTTTTCTGTCTGTCTCTTTCTCTCTCTCTCTCTTTTTTTCTGTCTGTCTCTTTCTCTCTCTCTCTTTCTCTCTCTCTCTTGCTCTCTCTCTCTTTCTCTCTCTCTCTTTTTCTCTTTCTCTCTCTCTCTCTCTCTCTCTCTCTCTCTCTTTCTCTCTCTCTCTCTCTCTCCGCCAGCTGACTCAAGATAGTTTTGAAGCGCCCGAACCAGTTATACAGAGTTGTTGCGATTTGACCAGTGCGCCAGTAACTCCATAATCCACTTGCCATACTAAAACCCAGACAAAACAGATTTGAGACAATGGGCACCAGCGACCTTATTGCACCATTGCTGACAATGCGCGAAAGATACCTCATTTTTTTTGTTGTTGTTGGTCTGTCTCACTTGATTCAATCGTATAATGCACGCGAATGGATTCACGTGTGTGACAATCGGCAGTAAATCAGTGGTCCTCAACCTGTTTCAGACAATCGCCCACATAGGCTCAAACTTGTTCGCCAACCCCCTTTCTCTCCCCCGCCCTTTCCCCAAGTCCCTAATCAGACCCAACAAATACATTCATAAGAAGCGTGTTTTGAAGCCTTATTAATGACAATAGGCGTGTTCATTTTTCATTATAAAACAGACAACATTCTTTATCAAATGCACTAAAAGAAATGGGCCTTTGCTGTTCATAAAACCCACCTGTGCGTGCTATTGAATAAGTCAGTGACTGCCCCATATTGGCCCCCGAATTGCTCCCCCTACCCCTTTGAAAATCAAAATCCCCCTCGGGTAGGTGGGGGGCGGGGTCACTCAGGCTGAGAACCACTGCAATAAATGGTATCAACATGACTAATTACACGTACTTTGAGCGTTGATACCTGTCATCCGAGTACCGAAAGTTTTTTTTTTAACCTGACCTAGTGTAAATCACGGCTATTTCTCAGTATTAGATTTGGGAAAGAACATCAGGCTCTCAGTTGTATGTGGAGACGCAAATTGCATGGCTGATATAGAAAGATCTTCCACCAGATTCAAAGTGAGTTGTATAATAAATAAGCATGCATGTATAATAATGTCTCCATTTTGCAATTTAGTACCATAAAAACGGAATTTGGATATGAAATGAAATTTACCAGGCAAATGTCATCTTTTTTTACCCGCAGTCACTTGAAACAAAAATGCTATGAAAGGTTTACTTGTTTATTTAAATTTATTTCAACTTGCCGCCAGTCTTCAGACAGAACTGTTGACTGACAACAACACCTCCTGGCGGGTAGGGAACAATGGCTCTGCTTCATCGATTGTAGCCTGTACGTAGTTCTATCATTTTAAACAAAGAAATTCTCAGTAGATTACAAGATCGTCAGTTATCACCGATATCAATTTTGAGACATGGCTGTACATGTAATTGTTCATAATACCGGAATTCGTTCGCTTCTTTCTATTCCCAAGTACACATGGTTAACATTTTGAAACTTATACAATGTACTAGAGAACCATTTCAAGCATTTTTGTGATTTTGTACTCTTGGCGACCTTAGTTCTTGTTTGTTCACGCTCCGCTTTTTGCACAACCGAGAAATTTGGCGTTATAGATATGCGGCTTTGCTTTATTATGATAAGGAGTTGAATAAATCGGAACTGTGAAACAACTTGTCAAGTGCCACAGCGCATTTTAAACAAGCGTCAAAGCGTGCATTTGTTATACCTCTTGAGCATACTGAAATAATAATATCCAGTTTTTCAGAAAATGGAGATAGAAAAAAAACTAAGGTCGTGTCTTGATGCGTCACAGTTTGAGACAATGTAACGCATGTTGCACACCTCCTTAACATTGATTGTCAGTAAAACCACTGTTAGTAAAACTCCATGACCACTACGTGCGGAGTGATGAGGAAATGTGCAATATGTACTGTAGCAAGAATTCTTCATACTGTGTGGTTGCACGACGATATCTGTTTGTTTTAAAACGAATTTGCATAGTTCTCATTCCTTCTTCTTGGCAGAGCCAGTTTTTAAAAATATTTTTTAAAATTTTATTATTGACATTTATATATTTATTCTTGTTAATGATATACATAATTATGTAATAGTTATTGTAGAACAGTGTATGCTTCGACACGTTTTGAAGCTGCATCATGCGATTCGTGGGGTTTTAAGGTGGCGCCCGGCGGCTCTTCACCATTAGAGTACAAGAGATCTGAAACATAATATTGAGTGTCATAAAAACGCACGAAGTTATCCCAGGTCCCCTCAGACTCGTAAATTTTACCTTGATGTCTATACGTATACTGTTGACTTAAGGTGGATTGACATCACTGTAGCCATTACCTGTTTAAGCTTCTGAGAGAGAAAGAAAAATTACATGTATAAGACAGGCAGAATAAGGTGAAGTGGACTATGTATAATTTGACAATGTAAAAGTGTCGAGTTTTCTGGACGCTTGATACGCACTAGTTCAGAAAGTAGTCTATGCCAGACAGCAATGAAATAATCTACCCAGTTTGTGAAAGTTGACATAGATCTAGTCCATGGTCTTACTTTCTTATCTTGTGACCATGTCGAATGGAAGGTCGCCCAGTGCAAGTCCTGAAGGAGTCGGGAGTGTAGGGCACGGGAAAGTGACAGAACACAGGGGGAATGATAAGGGAAAAGCCTGCGGGGCATTAAGAGGCGAAAGTGGTAAATTATTATTAACGTATAAATATCAAGTAATATTTTGTCTTATTCATCCAGTATTTTTAGTTGCAGGAAGCACGTGTAACACGTGAAAAACTGATTATATACCAGCGGATGTAACTGGATTACAAAACCGTCAACTGATAATGAAAAAAACCTAAAAGATTCGAGAACAGCCGACTTCACAGTATTCAGTACTGGACACTGCTATAATACATGGCAGAAGCCCACTGGGTTTGATCTCTCCCCCCTCCCCCCCCCCTCCCCGCCAACAGCTGTGTATTTATTTACTTATCTACGTACTTCCTTACCTCTTTACTCATCAGTATTATTTATCCATTTTAAACCCTTTTACCTTTTTATCTCTTACCCATTAATGTTTCTATTTTCGTGATTCCTATGTAATCTTATCTACTCATTCATTTATTAGACTTCCAGAAAGAATAACTCTGTAATAATCTGAGAAAACTTAATAGCAATAGCAATATCTAAGAAATTAAAAAAAAAAAAAAAAGAAAGGGGTAAAGAGCTTCGGAGTGGGAGAAAGGGAAAGATGAAGATTAGATGGATTGGCAGTGGATGGGAAGACTTGATATGGAACCGTATAACGTTAGTTAAAATATGTGGAAAATCTAGTATTGTATGTCAAACTAAACAACAACAAAAAACAACAAAAACCCAACAAAAACACATCATCAAGGTAAACATAATACAGTTTGTCTCGTGGGGAATGTTTTACCCCAAAATGAGGTACTCGAAATTGCGAGAGTCAGTGCCTGGTTGTATATGTACTGCTTATTAGTAGTGAGAACTAAGAAACTCCTCAGGTGGAGCGAGACAGAGGACGATCTTCAGAGAAAGAACGGATTCTTCAATAAAAGTTTCGGCATCCGTCACCCACCTTTTTTCCCCTTGCTAGGTATTTCTTTGGGTTTGAACGGGTACCGCTGGTTTTTGGTGCAGGTGTCTTATCTGTTCTGCCAAAACGGCCACTGGTTAATATGGTATAATTTTAGGCTATATGAATTTAATGTTCATTTCTTTTACACCAAAGCCAGCCGGAAAGATTTTCCGCTGTTGTTGGTATTTCCTTAAGGGTACTTCTAATTGTCCTGCCACATTAAAAATACTAGATCTAGCTCTACTAGAAAAAGCCCGCTTCTCGTGGTATTATTTTGACAGGCGAAGAACGCAGTTTCCGACCAGACCTCGACGAAACTGCGTTTGTTTTTTTGCGGCCCAGAACAATCACGATAAATGATGACTGAATTTTGTCCAAAATGGACTTGTCCACGTTATTTATCGCCAAATGTTGAGACAGTAGACAAAGATTTTTTTAAATTATTTCTGGTCACGTCGTCACGAAGTTTTAGATGCTTCCTAGTTCATCCCCTATCTCCATTATAGTGTGATACATGTAGAAGCCTATCCACCTTGATGTACATGCATGGTAAGAAATTATCTTGTGTAAAGGTGTGAAATGGCAAGAGCTTAGGGCCAAAGTTACTTATTATTCTAGTCATCAGTTTACATTGTATTTTGTTTCTCAACCCCTTTTTTTTTTCATTTAACCCTCTCGTCCTCAGATAATATAGACTGGCTCATCCAAACATTAATGAGACTTGCAAAACTCGTGTAAACTTGTCAATAGAATCCAAAAAATGTTTGTGTTTGTCAATAAAAATTATTAATCGATAAATTACAGTTTTACAAAATACAGGATATCAGGCACCTGCCACCAGTTGACTTGTCCTAAATGTGGAGCCCTGGGTATTATAGATGATATTGGTATTGTCCCCTTTGCAAGTTTTATATTACCGTTGCTATAGGCTACTGTGTAATTCTGTCCAGAAAACGTAGTTGCCAGATTTATGTAAGCCGGCAGAGTTATACGCTTGAAGACTTTTTTAAGCCTTCCTTTTGTGGGGAAACAAATTTTGCCGGACAAATCAGGTCGCAGGGAAAAGATACATATTATTGTAGAGAGTTTTCTGAGGTAGACGTTTAATGTGATTTCAGAAACAATTACTTATCAATATTTGTCATTTATGCGGAAGGGTCTGCAAGGCAAAAATAGGACTTATCAGTCACATGAGAAGCCATAAGTCATGAAAGAACAGTCTTTCCATTCTGTCCTCTGTGTCCTTTAGTTCTCTTTATTGTCCATGTGTTGAAATTCTCAACAATTTCTGTTCTTTATTCCTCTGGTGTTGTTAAGGTCATCATCATACCTGATGGACGAACTATTATTATTATTATTATTATTACTTATCAATATAATTTGACACTGTACAAGGGTGAAAAAGATCATCGGTTTTAATCAATTTGAAAAGTCACATGAAACAAGAAGAAGAAGAAGGAGGAGAAGAAGAACAACAACGACGGCAACACGCAACAACAACAACAACAACATTAATTTTTTATTTTATTCAAGAGCAACACGAATTTGGATATCATTGAAAAAAAAATAAAATAAATTCAATAACAACAACGAGAAAAACACCACTATCACAATCACCAGCAACCTCAGCAGCAGTGGTACCGACAACAATAAATTGTTATTGTCACGACAATGATAACGACAACAGTATATATCGTAACGGCGATAGCAACAACAGCAGCAGCAGACATACAGAAAATAGAAACACAAATTAAGGGTGTCTGATGATGAATAACACAATTATCATCGGAAAAACAGTGGCTGTAGCAAAAGCAACAATATTTGTCGTCCTGCCACTTTAATTTCCTGAACAACAGTTTGACATTTTGTCTTATGTCATACAATTATGGTCACCAAGATGAGAAAAACAACGATGACCACAACAAAACACACCTTTAAACTTTGAGGAAATAACAACAAGAACCTTTAAGCTGCAGTAAATAACTGCAGCATGATCAAATGCCACATGACAACAAACACTTATAACAGCATGTCAAACACGGAACAGAAACCAGTGGCAAATATTATGCTATTGGCGACGAAGGTCTCTAACAGGATATACTTTTATATCCTTTACGTCGATTCCGGACTTGCACAAAAACTCTCGGGTTCCATAAATACGCTAGTTAGGTTTGAAATAGGCGGTCCTTTTTTAGCATTGTTTATTGATATGGACAAGTAAGTAAGCAACAAGATCAGCTGGTGTAGGAGCATTTCCTATAGTCCTGTCGTTACATTTCTACCTTTACTATTATGCTGTACGTAATGTTACATTTCCCACCATCGCCGTCATTGTCGTTTTAGTCACTGTCATTATGAAACGGATAGAAAAAGCAAAAGAATAATAATAATAAAAAGCAGCAAGACATGAGAGACCGTGGAAGGAAGGAGAAGAGGGGGAAGGGATATATCACAATATTTGTAGCTTCTGTCTCAACGTCTGTTTGTGGTGGTCAGATCTATATTAGGCTTGTTACGGCACGCCTTATAAGTCTCTTCGTATACTCCTGTAGAAAAGTCGACTTCAGAACGTCTGTGAATCATAATCATCTTTTCTGAAATTAAGGCATTGTATAACGTCAGTGTCAGTGCTCAACGTTAATGGCATATATATGTGAGACTTACGCCAACAGGTAGCGGACGGTTCATTGCATTCCCGAGCATGGGCCCTATCAAATACATGTAATAGTATAGAAAAACTGTGCGCCAATAGGAAACTGTAATAGTCCAATAGAATCATAATAGCGTAAGTCACCAAATGACAAGAAAAGAAACAGTTTTGACTTAATATCTCAAAACTGTCAAAAACGACTCATGCATGCCATTAGCGCAGAGCAGTGACGATATTTCTCTTTGCTGTGAACAGTATTGTTTTCCTTTTATCAGGGTGCTTTGGGCAAACAGCCCATACTTTGAATCAGCCTCGGGTTAAACTTAGTAGTACATGTACCATTCTGTTCTTTATTGGCTTCAGCATGTTTATCGTAAGTGAAAGGACTAGACTTTAAACTCGTGCTATCTCACAGAATGTTAAACTGAAATTGAAAAGGATAGTGGGCTGTTTATGGCAAGCATTTTGTGTGCTTTCTTTGTCTGTGTCTTTGAATGAAACTTGAATAACCAGCTATTTTGAAGACTGCATGACTGGGAAACGAAAAAGAAAACCGTATCTGGCATCTTTTCCTTCCTCCGCTTTTGAACATGCTCCGTGCTAGGTCCGCTTTGCACAGCCGCCATAAAACAGCAGAGCCGCCATAAAACACACTGTATACATGTATATTCATATCCTCTGTTTCTCTAAGGCACAGTGGCGGGTTACCATGTTGTTCTTTTTAATGACATCACACTCGCACCGATGCCTGCAGAATGGACCAGTTTGCTCGGATAATTTAAATTCATCGCTGACCTAATTTCTCAACCATGAGCCACATGCCGTATCCTAATTAATTAAAAATTCCGAACGTGAGTCATTGGAATGATTAATTATGCTACAGTGATGGGGAATAGAATTTTGCCAGTTAAAGGTGCGAAACAGGGTACGTCGTCGGGTATTTGTTGCATTGTTGTCTGAACATTTGTGCCTTTTCGAGAAAAATTAATGAGGACTGAATGTGGGTCGGCAAAAGGGCTAAAACGCGGAGAACATTACGTCACAAGTACATATCTCGAAAAGTTTTTAACCGATTGGAATGGCACTTATAAATATTAATGAAATTACGAGTGAGGGAATCACTTTCGTGACAAAACCTCAAAATCGGTAAAATGGCGCATACAACAATAATTATGGCAAGTACCCCTCCATTAATATATTATATACTATGGCACTTTTCGTGTTGAGTATAAATGTGTGTTATAATTGGGTCTGTGGTCGAGATCCGAATGTGTGCTGCTGTCGTCTCTGATTGAGCCACTTGAGGCCATCTATGACTATATATGGAGAGGCTGCGCCAGCCTAGTAATGCAGGCTTGAGGCAGTTTGATACCAGTGGGGGAGGTGCCAATAATGCTGGTGAAGATGAATGGCGGGGGTGGAAAGTGGTGGATAATGTAAATTATACAAACTTCATTTATTTAATACAGAGAGAGAGAGAGAGAGAGAGAGAGAGAGAGAGAGAGAGAGAGAGAGAGAGAGAGAGAGAGAGAGAGAGAGAGAGAGAGAGAGAGAGAGAGAGAGAAGAGAGAGAGAGAGAATGGCAATTGTTATACCTTACCGAGCGAGTATCTTATTGGTGACACTGTCGTGGGGAATCATAGAGGAAAATCGAAAGAAAGAAGGCCTGGGAGGACGGAGGGGGGTGGAGGTGGGGATATCGATGCCAAGTGAGGACATCAGGGCAGTGAATTAAATAGAACCAAATACTTCTGAGAAAGAAGCCGTGGGATGGTTAAGGAGAACAGGAGGGAAAAACAGGCCATGCGAATAAGTAAGAAATGGTTTTAGGCTGTCATCTGTTAATTGAGCAAGCAGATGTGGACTACGAGATCAGTAACAACAGGAGTAGGAAAAAAAAAAAAAGGATATCGTAGCGTGTACACATTGTCCTGAAACACGGAAATAGTCCACCGGCTTCTGTCTAACGCTCTGGGGCTCTGTAGAATCCTTGATTGCAGTCCGTAACCACCGGCTCCCAGGGTCATCGATTCGACCTCTCGTTAGGGTGGAACACCATACTGGACGTGATCCAACTCCAATCATTGAGGAGCTGGCCATTTTGTCCCCCCCCCCTCCCCAACCGCTCTCCCCAAAGAAAATCCAAGAAAACTACATCTACCGAAAGATCAACAAATGGGCCCATTATTTACTACACGGAGACACGCCCCAATGATGTGTCTTGTTTTTCGCTCGTGTAAAAAAAAAAAAAAATTACCGCAAAATATAAGTAGCCAATAATATATTATATTACTAATATTAGAGAGCTGTGAATGGAGATAACAAAGCGTGTAACATGTAAAAGTCTTGGAGGACAGGCCGTGTTATCTAGGGAACCAGTGCTTGTTGGTATGCCCGCAGAATAGTTATAGAGGCCTTTGGTCCCATTGGATAGTGACTGTAGCTTAAAGGAATAAAACAAAAAAAATTTATTCCCATCAGCCATCATTGTGTCAGCGTTTTCCTCTCTTTCTTGAATGAGCATTTAGGGGACACCTTATTCACATTGGTAACTCTGTGTATGGTCTTCTTTTGTTGCTGGCCCTTTAACGTAGTACATGTATTTGCCTCGTTATCTTTTATGATTTGTCACAGAGAGCACATGGTTATTATACTCATTCGTTCTGTTTTTTTTTTAATGCAGCAGACACGGCGTAAAGAAGAATTTATTTGGATACCCTCCTGAAAAGTGTGGTGCCTGTCAGATACCAGAACTCACGGGTGGGGTTAAAAATAAAATAGAAATTACAGAATATATTCATAAGTCACACATTTCTTCTCACTCATTACATAATTCATTACAATGTAAGATCTATTCTCGGAGATGGTAATACAATAAAATGGAGGACTTCACGTTTACGGCTAAGTGTGGAAGTTAAGTTAGGTATTTGGTTGACTGATTGATCAAAGGGTGTGTGGACTTATCGGTAATACCTATGGCGCCAAAGGACTAAACTGCTCATCCCACTTTGCCTCAGCAAAACCCGTGTGTAATGTCCTTATGCGAACAGCTGTCTTTTAGCCAACAGTCTGTCAAAGGCGGCAGAAAATAATGGTTTCTGCCTTAGTGTCTCAAATTTTCATATTAAGATAAGATAAGATAAATTTTATTCGTCCTTGTACAAGGAAATTTGTTTTGATCATTGAATACATAACAATACAGTTACAGAAGCAGAAAGTATGATACATAGCGCGCACACACACATATATACACACACACTGATAAATTAACTAAATTAACAAAATTAACAGTGCACACAATATGCTTCCCTAACTAAAACACATTGACCTGACACGCAGGACATAATTCAACTGTGCACAGATTACGATCAAGATGACGACATTATTGTAACATCCTAGTTGATGATGGAATAAACGATTTAAAGTAGCGCTCAGTTTTAGTTTTCTTTGACAACAGCCTTAAACTTCTTACAGATCTTATATATTCCTTGTTCAGGGGATGTTGGGGGTCATTTATAATAATATTAGCTTTTTTAATACAAGCACCAGTGTACAGCTCATCAAAATATGGCAGATCACAGATACAAATTTTGGATGCTTTTTTAATTAAATTATTGATCTTATTTTTATCTTTTTGTAAGATGTTTCCTCCCCAACAGACAACTCCATACATCAAAACGCTCTGAATAGCCATGGTGTAAAATATTTTCAGAATGCTTTTGCTAACTTTTAAAAAGCGGAGCTTTCTGAGGAAATACATGCGCTGGTTGGCTTTCTTGTATTACTGCAGCTACACAGTCTACCGTTGCTATTTCCGCTTCATTGTCTTGAGGACATTTAAAACTAACATTAATTTTGCCGAGTGACTTACAATACATGCACTGTAGAGGGGAGTAATAATTATAACTATGTTAAACAGTGTAATTATAACCTGCCCTTGCTATTTACATGGGTATATGTGTTCACATGAGGACTTGACACGCATGTGAACGAATGACTCAGTAGTCTGCAGGACCAGTGAGAAACAAAGGTACAAGCGGTGAATGATGAGTATGATATCTATGGCGATGGATTGAAGAGACTTTTTTTCTCTCCTCACCATTCACCGCCCACGCCAGCTGTTGGCGGCCTTGTTTGTCCCAACCCCACTTTTTGGGTGTTTTTTTTTTTACTTTAAACATAATTATGTGGCTTTAGTAATTGTGATAAGGAGTTAGAATATATCGGAACTATGAAACAGGTTGATAAGTGCAAAAACCCATTTTAAACAAGTGTCGCGGTGTGCAATTGTTTAACCACTTCTGCATGCTAAAAGATCTCCAGTATTTTTTTCCAGAAAATGGAAATAGAGCAGACAAGAACTAAGGTCGCGAATTGCAAAATTGCAGGCGGCATCCCTTGTAGTGGGACATGACAGCTGATGTTGTTATCAAGACGATCAGGAGTACAGAAACCATGAAAACTGTCAGCCTTTGTCACTGCGTGGTTTCTCTGACACGATACTCGAGCTGCTAAAACCACATGAGCTGCCATTCATTATCGTCGCTCCGCGACTGCTTTGTTCTGTCTCCAGTTTTGACAGAATTTGATAAAAAGTCCATAATATGGCATCACAAAGTGTAAAATTTGTGTACGTGTATTCTATCACTTCTTAACTGATTCACTTCCAGCTTGTGTATTTCAGAAACACCAGCTCTCACTCTGCCCTCTTTGAAAGACGATCCTCGGTAATATGTCTGCATGGGAGACTTAAAAAAATGTAGAAAAATGTCAAATTATTGGAAATTTAACAGAGAGTACCTCAGAGTTGTTTTCATATACTATAATATGAACCAAGTGTTTTTCGGATGAACCGATCAAAGCGGCTTGTAGTATCTGACATCTAGGAGTTTAGCAGTCGTACTAGTACTTCCTTAAGCTGAACCACAAAACGTTTGAACTCACTTCTCGAAACGTGCTGGGATTGAGAAGGAGATGGAATATTGAAGCATTGGGACGACGATAATGACAACAGTGAATATAATAAAAATGTCGTACATAACACAGACTAAGAATCAGATACTTTTCACGGTAAAATCCATCTTCGAGCAATATTACTGCTTTTATTCAGTTTTTATTTCGAATTAACAAATTAACATTATTTTTCTGTCCGTCCTGGGTACTTAATTAATGCAGACAGAGGAGTGTATAAAAACTCAGCCAAACTTAGCACAGTTACACCCCAACCCTTAAATTTTTTGGTATTCCTGAAATTGGATACCAGAAATCTCTGGATGTCATTAAAATTTTGTTGTTGGAAATTTTCTTTTATTTGTTTATGTTTATTTTGTGATGTAATCGTGCTATTGCTGAAAGAATTCAACAGACTACATAATTATTATGGTCATTCCTGGCCGTGATTATGTTTTCATCTCTTGGGTTGACCTGTCCACTCACGGATTCTGTTCGGCTGGCAAGTCTATCTACCAACAATTTACCTTCCTCTCCCCCACCCCACCCTCCTCATCATCCCTCCACCCCACCCCCTTTCCCGTTTCTGGCGCGGGAGCTGATGCACTTTACACCCATATTCATTTGATTTGGTACGGGTGTATTATAAGAATACTCCTCGTTACTTTTGTCTGTCTTTTTTTTTTTTAGTGTGTGGGTGGGTGTCATGCTGAACCCGTAGGTGGACAAAAAGGAAGTCTGACGGATGGTACTCAAAAGTGCGTCCTGGAATCTCTGAAACGCGTGAGATTCTGAACTTTTAGACGATCCGTGAAAGAGGTTGTACTGTTGGGCGAATCTGGAACAAACGGTTTATTGTGTGAGCGGAGGCAGGGGGAAATATGCATGTTCCCGTGGAGGTGGTGCTTACTTTCATGTTTCAAAAGGATGTGTAATCCTATGAAGTTTTAGAAAACAAACAACAATAACGACTCGAACTGTGAAGAAATGTGGGCAGAATAGAATAATTGCCGCCTTATTTATTGTTATTGTTTGCTGTTATTCCATCATTTGTAATTTTTTGTTAGGGGAGTTATCGCGATTTATGATGTCACAGAGACGGCTTCTTTGGCAGAAAAAGAGCTATTTCGGGACGATGACTTCAAAACGAGCATGGCTTGAAAAATCAATGTATTCTTATCCACCTGCATGCTAACTATGCCTTGGCCATGGAGAGGGCTAAAGAATAAAAAGCTGATGTTTTCATTTATGTTGTTGTTATTGATGTTATAACTGTTGTCATCTGACGAATCATTTCCGCAGTTTACCCGTGTATCTCTTGTTTACTCAACCAATGGAATTGTTTTCATGATCAGTAATCTAATATTATTTACATTACTTACTGGCTCCCGTTGTGGTCTTGTTTAATTAATGTGTTTGTGTTTTCATGGGCAGTGTTTCTTTTGTATTGCAATATCGTGTTCAGACTAGCTGTCTCTGTTGATTGTTTTTCTGCGCATTTGCCGACCTTTTTTGGCTGGGATACAGTTTTTGGTATCCAACAGATTGGCATTTCTTGGGGGGAAAATATGCGTACAGTTTCAGTGCTCTATAGTTTGCCTTTAATCGCCCGTGGGCGGATTTCACACAGCCAAGCATCGCGCCAAGTTCTTATTTTCATCAACGTCCTTATCGTTGGTAAAGATTAGAAATACTGATTCGATTGCCTAAATTTTTGTTTGTTTGTTTAGCACAAAGTCCGGCGCAGCGTAGAATAGCAGGACAGGAGTGATCCGGGCTCCTTCGTTATTTCACAGTCTCACCGAGACACAGGTCTCACATTCCCACTGCCTTCCTATTTTTACTCACTGTCACGCTCACCACCATATTAACACTAACAAGTGTACACAGGCGCGTGCAAATGAGATAGTAGGTTAAACTGAAGACGAATTAGAATCTTAAATGTATTATACATGTAGTATACTGTCACTGCTCTACGCCAGCATAAAAAAAACCCCACCCCAAACGTTTCTTTTCCTGTCATTTGGCGACTTATGCCATTATGATTCTGCTGGATTATTGCAGTTTCCTATTGGCATCTTTTTCTGTGGTATTATCTGATAGCCCCCATGCTTAGGAATGCAGAGAATCGTTAGTTGCCTTTTAGCATAAGTCTGACACAATTACATGTATTATTGTAGAGCAGTGACGATACTTCGTGTGATATAACTGAAGCAAGCAGATATTCATAAATTATCATTGTCAAGACGATCTCGCAGGTTTGCTTTTGTATAATGAAGAGCTCCAATAATGAGCCGAGGAGAAAGCACAGCTGCGCATTTTGGGGACGTTCATCTTCCATGCCTTTACTTGCACGCTTCAGCCAAATAATGATGTTTGACCGAAAGCTCTTCTTAAAACCCGTCCAACATCGTATGATGGTAGGCATGTATGGCAAAAGAATTTCAGATCAATATCATGAGATGTAGGCGCGAAGACTGCGAAGAAACCAACTTTTTCAGTTGACAAAATATGCATTACAGGCATCTAGATAAAATAATACATCTTTTTATTATCCTATGAGGGAAACTCTCTGTCACAGAGTGTTTAAGTAGGGCAAGGTACACATATCTTGCGCATTTTGTACATAAACATATATCACAACTGAATAAAAACTCAATAGCAGACATGCACGAAGTGATATGGTAAGGAACCCTAGTGAAATCTAGCTTAAGTGTCTTGCTGGGGCGAATTGTGGAGAGAAAAAACGATCTTCTGTATCTTCCTCCCGGTTGACCTATTTTATATCGGCTAGATGTATCATGAGCTAGCGCTTTATCCGGAATTATCTGTGTCTTTAGATAGCATCAGAAGGCGTGGGTTTAATCCAAAGCCTGTATAATTAGAATTTAGAATTAAAAGAATTGATACCGCCAAGATCGGATAATGAAAGATTAGAATGTCACACGTTTATATGCTGCAGATCGATGTGGAATTTTAAAGTTTATCTGCTCCGGATTCGCCATACAGGCAGTGGATGTCTTGTTGGTTACAGAACATGCTGAAGTTGACTACTTGCATGGGGAAAAATATCAGTGGCCTGCAGAGGTTTGGTGATACCCCATCATGCCTGGTGCCAACTCCTTGACTGTATCCCCCAAGACTCAAGTATAGGGCCTAGACACTCTCTGGTTGGATGTTCCCTGAAATGGATGCTCGGGGCCGCCCGCCACCAATGCCCACCCCTCTTTCTGCACGCCGCTGATAACATTAATAAATAAATAAAAAATGAATGCATTTTTTTTTATCCTTTCACACTGAAGATGTTGAATAAGGTGAAAGTGGATTGGGATGGGAGAATGCAAGTATCAGAACAGCAACAGTCACTAAAGATTGAAAGTGAAACCCCCCAGAGAACCTGAATGATTTATGAATAAAACTGCTACTTGGCGCCTAGCTCTGTTTCGCTTCTGCCTTGGTCACAAGAGCGGAGTTAATATTGAAACATCCGGGCTGCAGCGGCAACCGCAAAACTCGCAGCAGTAAACAGATTTACAAAAGAAACAACAGTAACAACAACTACAGAATTCGTCGCCTGTGAAGTACTGCATACATAAGGGCAATCGGTAATCAATTTAGAAGAGACATTATTTGAAATCAACCCGCTGCTGTGAGGCAGAAAGGTTATGTTAATGTATACTGACTGAATGTCAAGTTTAGTCGTAATTTTGCAACCCACATGCAGGGTCGTCGCCCGGGAGATCCTGGGAGCCTAGGAGAATGATATTGGACGCAATACTGCTGAATTGGTAAGACTCCTTTAGGAGTATTGATCTTGGATTTAATGGGCAAGTTCACGCCTCTGCTCACACCTGGTTAGCAATGAGACTTTCTGTCTACCAGAACTATTTAAAATGTTACGGGTTTAGGTGACGCCGAATTTCAATGTTGCAATGTGTAACTATATGTAGTACATGGCTCAGCGGGTAATTGGGTCACTACTGCGCAGTTGTGGTTGATGGCCATGCAAGTGACTCACTATAGGAACACGCTGCATTGTGGAGGAGAGAATTTAAAAAAAAAAAACGCGGTTGAAAAAGAAATTGGGACACCAACCAGCTGTTTAACCTATAACTATCGCTTAAGCGCGTCTGTATCAGCCTGCATGCTAATGAATTAAGCCGTCTTTCCAACCTGAACATAGATGAAGAGTGACACCAGGCAATTCATTTTAAAGCCGTGTTTTCATGTGTACGGAAACGGCAACGTTAATGTCAAAAATCCACCAAGAAGTACAAAGAAAAAGCGTATCCAAGTGTACGGAAACGGCATTTTTGTAAATATTCCTTTTATTTCACCACCCTTTCCGTACACATGAAAAGCCATTTTTTTTTTTACTTAAAGCTATGTGTAGGGCTCACATGTTATGGTGGCTGCTTAAGACTTCATCCACGAAAAAGTATTCTTCGATATTAGAAAAACATTCTGTAGAAATACAGAAAGTATGGACGAAATGAAAAAAAAAATGTGAACGGAAAGATCCGGCTAATATTTAACAAGTGTTTGGCGACAAGTGACGATAGCAGAATATGCGCATTTGTAAAATTTGAATTGCCTAAGCCGTGGTGACATCCCTGACAGTTTTTTATACCAACAATTTCATTGAAGTTTTCAGAAAGAAGTTTTTTTTGGGGGGGGGGGGTTGTTGTTGTTTATATGACATCGTAATTGAAAACAATTTGATATAAACATTTTATTATGTCCGTCGCAGCTGCTCGTTATGTCGGACGCCAAACTGCGAACTCCTTGAGGCATACAATAAGATAATAAAGGCTGTTGGTAACTGACGGTTCACTGGTTTTAGTAAAATGAGATAAAATGGTGCAGTGCATAATCAATTGCAAACAAAAAAATTTGCTCTCACAAAATGGCAGTGCGGTACGGAACTCTGTATTGAGTATGAAGAACGGACGTGTTTTTTTCGTTGTTGTATTTTTTTTTCTTTTTTAAAAGAAAAAAAAAGGGGGGGGGGGAATTTTCACAGGTGACAGAATTTGATAAAACATGACGTTACCATCATTATATTGCAGATCAAAGTCGGCTGATGCGGCGGGCCGTAGCCATACTTGACAGCAAAAAAAAAACCAACAACTATTTTTCTCAAAACTTTGAACTTTGCTCTTAATCTTAGTACATTCTAATTTTCGACTCCTCGTGTATGAGCGCACTGATGTCATCGCAGAGTAAACGTATTGAAAGGCTCGCCGGTTTGGAAACGTGTGACCTTCAGTGGAACTGAGACGCCATCAGCACTTTACGTAATACCATGTAATGGCTGTAAGTGACACTGCCAGTATATTTATAGAAGCGTTGCGCAAAGACATCGTTTAAAGAGTAGTTTTAATCGGTCCATATCGATGTCTCTGCGGGAAATCCAAATTTTTTTTTTTTTTATTGATTAAAAAACTATTTGTTCGGTGAATAATTATGTAGAAATTGTTTCACTCTACGTTAGGAATGCACCGTAAATGTTACAGTTTTTTTTTGGGAAATGGTATCAGTGAATCCAGTACGATTGATAGTGAGGTCAAACTTGACACAAGTAGCTGCCGAAACAGGTGTACGTTTACCCTACTGACATTTCCAAGTTGTCACTGATCATTGATTCAGTGTTAAAAATGCATGTTGAGGTATAGATTTGATATTCAATGGTGACGCCATAGACCTTGGATCTTGTCTAGCCTTCCCTCCACTCCGCCGTCCATTTTGAAAATAGAATAATATACATGTAATAATAAAAAAACAACAACAACAACTGCGTTTCGTACAGTTAGTGCAAAAAGTGTGAAATTAAGTTTATGATAATCATGGGAGTGCATATGCACCGCAGCAGGGGTTCTTATGGTAACAGTTGGACTATTTAAATGTCTAGGTCTTTGTTTTAGAGGTTGGCATTTACACCTCACTTTTTTCTTGTTTTTATTTTTCTTGTTGGGTAGGGATTCGTTTTTTGTTTGTTTTTTTTTTAGAATTTTTCCCGGGCAGCGGCCTTGTACAGCGGGCTCTTCCACGATTTTCAACTGCCAAGGTATCTTCAACGTGCCCACGGGCCCTCCGAATTTTTCATCCTTATCCGAGAAGACTATGTGCTCGATTCTACCTACCATAGGATCAGCGACAGGATATATGAGAAAGTTTGGGCTGTTTAAGCTTCGGGTGCTTACTTTTATACTTGTTCACATTAGCGAAAGACAGTACTATTAAGTTGTAATATGGAAATTTGAAGGTTAGGACTTGCCCACGCTTAGTGACATTTGCCACTGTGAGATACTAAAAAAGTACTTTCAAGCAATCATGTACTAACTCCAGCCGAGTTTACAGAAACGCCCTTTTCATAAATTTTATCTTGTTGTGTATGAAACTGGCTCTTTGTGAGTCAGAGATGTACAATTAAGTGAACTTATTTTCATTTTTCACTGAGCTATACTTAGAGAAATACCTCCACACATGTACCACCTCTCGCTAAGGACAGGAAGATCTTGTTTTTATAGACTCGTAATTGTGTATTAAACTGGCAACAGGTCAGACAGAGATGAACAATTAAGTGAACTTACTTTCATTTTTCACCATGGCATACTTAAAAAATACCTCCCCACATGTACCAACTCTCGCCGAGTTGACAGGGATACCCCTCCCTCCCCACCCTGTTTAAAAAAAAAAAAAAAGTTTATTTGCAGTTGTTTTGTGTAAACTGGCTACTGATCATACAAAAATGAACAGTTAAGTGGATTTACTTTCATACCCACCTCCACACGTCATGTACTAATTGTAACTCCAGTCCAGTAGACGGACACCACCCCCCCCCCCTTGTTTTTTTATCTTTCGGTTGAAGAACGTTGTTCCAGAACTGGGCAAGTCAAATTTTGCCTGAGTTATGGCCCCTTGCGGATAACCATTCAAAACTAAGACTAGTGTGTAAGTGTTCAGTTATACCTTGCTATGTCCTGTCTTTATCCAGAGTTTTAACGGAACACTTTTAAGTTTTAACTGAACACTTGCACAGGGTCTTACATTAATTTTGAATGTCCATCGGGAAAGGGGCCATAACTTGTGCAAAATTTGACTTACCTAGTTTGGGGATAACGCTCTTCGGTTGTTTATTAAACTGGCACCTGATGAGACACAGATAAACTATTAAATAAACTTTGCTTTCATTTTTCATTGTGGCATACTTAGAGAAATACACCTCCCCTCCCCCGCATACACTAAGTCTAGCCGAATGACAGAGATAACTTTTTTTTTTATACTTTATCTTGCAGTTTATTAAACTGGAATGAACAATTAAGTGGACTTACTTTTATACTTAAAAAACAACAACAACAAACAAAAAAAATAACCTCCACACAATCATGTACTCACACAACCCGAGTTGACAGAAAGGCCTTGTGTTTTGTATTTCGTAGTTGTGTATTAAACTGGCTTGCGATGAGACAGAGATGAACAGTTATACACTATTAAGTGAGTTTATTTTCATTTTCACTGTGACATACTTGAAAAAAAAAACAACAACTCTCACGCTAAGTAATCATGTACTCACTGTAGCCCAGTAGACAGGAAGGCCGTGTGTGTGTTTGAATGTGTGTTTCTCCTGCAGTTGTGTATTAAACTGATCCCTAATGATACGGAGATGAACAATTAAGTGAACTTAACTTTCATTATTCACTGTGGCACACTTAGAAAAATACCTACGCATATGTTGTAACTCGAGCCGAGTTGACAAAAAGATCTTGTGTTTACTATCTTACAGTTGAGCATTAATTAAACTGGCTGCCAGCCCAACGGAATTTACTTTTATTCTTCGCAGTGGCATATTAAAAAAAAATTATACCTCCACACAAAGGAACCATGTACTGTCTTGAGCCCAGTCGACAGAAAGGCTGTGTGTTTTTCTTTTTATCTTGCAATTGTGGGCGTGTTAAACTGACCCCTGATCATACGAAAATGAATGATTAAGAGAACTTAACTTTCATTTTTCACTGGAGTATACTTAGAAAAATACCTTCACATACGTGTTTAGTTTTAACTCTGGCCGAGTTGACAGAAAGATTTTGTGTTTTTTATCTTGCAGTTGAACATTAATTAAACTGGCTACTGGTCAGACGGAAATGATCAACTGAGTGAACTTTATTTCATTTCCCACTGTGGCATACTTTAAAAAAAAGTAAAAAAATAATGACCTCCACACAAAGCAATCATGTACTGACTCCAGCCGAGTTGACAGGAGGATCTTGTTTCTTTAATTTTGCAGTTGTGTATTACCCTGGCTCCTCGTCCGACAGAAATGAGCAATTAATTCACATTGTGCAAGTAATGCGGACAATGACAACAGTAGAAGACTGGCCATGACCACGCCAGCCCCAGCAACAGGAAACGGCGCAGAGCTTTTCAGCAGTTTGAGCACAGTCGTGGTAAGTCTTGGATTACACCATATTTTATAACTGAGTTGCCATTTATGCACCGGTCAACAAGCTTGCATTTTTTTTTTCCTTAGGTGAAATGGAGAAAGAGAAGGTCTAGTTGCACGTTATTTGTCCTGTAGATCGAGGTGTCCACAAGTTCAAGTCTATTGTAGGCCTGACGGCTAATTCAAAATATATACAGAAGAATCATGCGAACAAGACTTGAAAAGATATTGAAAAAAAAACAACCAAACGCATTTGGTCATTCACTCTCTCTGCTCCTTGCTGCCTAGTACAAATTATACATTTACTTATAATAATAGTAATACATAATAAAATGTAACTTGATTGATAATTGCCAGCAACAGTCTTCATTCTTCAATTCTCTGTCCTCCTCAGCACGGTCTTTTCTCCATTGTTGTCTGTTGCAAATTTACTGTAAATGAAAATAATTATATGTCACCAAGACCTACATTTTTATACAAAGACGACTTCAGTTTTCAGACCTCACCAGGGGAAGTGACAAAGAGAGACAGAGTGAGTTTAGTACAAAGAGGTCACGTTTTCAAAAAAACAACAACAACAAAACATGTAGCGTATAAAGCCTGGCCGTAATAATTAGCAGAATTTTAATTTTCAGCACTAACTGTTTTTGTGTCAGCCCCAAAGTTGATCTTTGCATTCGATAAACACATCAAGTGCTAACTTTGAAAATGCGTAGATATTTGATTGGTGTACATGTGACAAGGGTGACCGTGAATATTAAAGACGAAATTGCATGGGTCCGTAAGGGGCAAAAACCATTTAGTAGTCACGCGCGGTTTAGGAGATTTGCGACTTTGTATGCCATGCAGGAATGAAATGCAGAACAGTTTGCCAAGCGTTTTATGTGATGCAAATTGTTCTTTTTTTTTATGATGTGTAAAACGGAGAATTTGTAGTGAAAGTGCAATGGTGCCGATGAGTTAATACAGCTCTTCTGTCCGTGCACATTGGAGCGTGAAAGTGGAGGAACGAAAGAGCGGAAAACAATTAAAAAAGGGGACGGGAGTGCATTGACCAAATTAAAAATTTTCTTTACATAATTATGGGCGTTGGGACAAGTATCGTTATAAGTGGCTGGTTATCACAGACTAAGCAATAACTCAGACATGCGAATACCATAGTGTAACGTCACAAATACTGTTCATCTTGGCCATTTTTGTTTGTTGGTCTGTAGTGTTGTCGTTGCTAAGAATAGGTCGCCGGGATAATGAGATTTGAAATAGACCGTCTTCACCAAAGAGAGATGTGTTTACTGTGGTTTGTTCATATTTTTGGGCTGATTGAAACTACATAGAGCTGTTTGTAAGTTTGCGGGACTATCGATAATGTCTCATCTCCCCCCCCCCCCCCCTTCCCCCTTCTTGGTCCCACCGTATTGTTCACCAGCGCTTGGCATGCCATCATTTCCCCGTCCCGTTACTAATTTTTTTCCCTTTGATGTCTCGCTGTGTGTCGACCTAGGTCTGGCCTGTTTTGTTAGTTATAATATTATATTCTATAAAGTTCTGTGGCCTTCGAGATAGACTTGTTTAGGCTAGGTTGGCCTTGAGATGATGTTACCTGGCGACGTGCTGTTGTGTGATTGGGTGTGTCGTGTGAGTCTATCGAACTATCTAGATCGGTCTCGGGTCGGCTCGGTGGTTAGAGTGATTCGAGAGTTTTCTGTAAGAATGGGTATAAATATGAGAGCCAGGCGAGAGATAGTGTGTGTGCAAGATCTAGTTGTATGTTTAGATTCTCCGCTAGGTGTGAGTTGGTTGTGAGATATCATTCTTTTCATAACATTACAGTTATTAAACTTTCGTATTTAGTGTTCGACGGATCCAGTGTTTCATTCATTTTTACTACAGTCGTGGCAGTGTCGTTTTTTTTAAAATGGAAGCAGTTCATATCACCTCACTGCCCCTATTATAACGTACTGCACTTTTCCTCGACTGTTACAAAGTTCTTAGGCCCCGTGGAAATGCACAAACTGGTATTGTTTATCGCAGCGACCTACTTTCCGCTCCATGCCAACAGTGGTTTTGACAGAGCCCCCCGTGTCTCGCAGTGCAAATCGACCAATAATGAAATCTCTCTATTAATACATACTTTCTGCCAACACCTACGTTTTAAGACAATCTTGTCAAATGTAGACTTGGATTATTTTTATATTACTGGGTCGAGTGGATTTAGTTTATGATGTAGACATAGGCAGTATGTGGAGAGAGAGAGAGAGAGAGAGAGAGAGAGAGAGAGAGAGAGAGAGAGAGAGAGAGAGAGAGAGAGAGAGAGAGAGAGAGAGAGAGACGTAAATACAAGTGGGACAAAAAGGCCAAGAGAACAGAGTACGTAGATCAGAATGGCGACTGTGTCGAACACACAATGAATAGAGACGGAAAAGAAAGAGGGGAAGAAACAGAAAAGAACGGAATAATGGAAAGAAAATGAGTTAAGTCTCGGACATGCAATGTCAGTGTACAAATTTCAAATTACTACCTAGCTTGTTTCCGATTTAACACTATTAAATTAAAAAGAAGAACATTTTTCTCCCCCCCCCCCCTCCCCCCGGGTGGAGTCTGGGGCCGATATTTGAAAGATCTGGTAGTAGACTGACAGATATTTTGTTTGACAGAAGTTGGTAGTCAGACATGGCAGCTTACCAATGCCAGACGCTACATTTCGATTGGCCTGCCAATTCCAGAAATGCCCATTGACCTCATCGGGCCTAATGTACCTAATATAATTATATCCACAATGTTATTCGACCATCACTAAGTACATTGTTTTTAAGCAGTGGAACCAAAATGTTTTTAGATTTTGTGGTTTTACGGACTTCTGCGCGTAATGTTTACAATTCCCTTATGTATGTATGTAAATATGATAAGTTAAATAAGCAACCTGTTCATAGGTTTGTCATTTAAGGTATTTATTCAGTGATCTGTTTAGTTTATTGGTTTGGTTTTGATCAGTTTGTTACTCATTTGTTCAACATATTAGTAGTCGTCGCCTTGACAGTCACAGTCACATTTGCTCCCCACCCCCACAACGATTTGACATGACTTTGGACACTTGTTTATCACACTCTGGTTAGTGCGAGAAATTCCAGAGCCTCAATAGATTTGACCTGTCTCGACCTTGTTTGTTCCACGTCTATTTTCTGGAAAAAAAAAAAAACTGGAGCTCGTTTAGTATGTACATGTAGAAGAGATATGACAAATGCACACCATGACACTTGTTTAAAATGCGTCATGGCACTTATCAAGCTGTATCACGGATCCGATTTATTCTAACTGCTTAACATACTAAAACCGCAGTTGTTTAACATTGAATTTGTCAGTAGTGCAGAAAGTGGAGTTGGAACAAACAAGTGGTATGGTCGCGCTGTGGAATTCGATCCCATGAAACCTGTTGTGGGTTTTAATTTTAGCATCCTGTCTGAAACCTGTGACATTTAAAATTGAAAATGTTAATCCATTATGTGTCCTGTATTTGGGCTGAGCGGATGAGTGCCTATTGAAAGAGGCGAGCTGATTTAATTTAGCTCACCGCGGTAGGGAGTTTTTGTAGCCCGGAATTTGGATTTTTTTTTTCTTTATTCAGTATTCAGTTTCATTAGTTTCTTTCCTTCTTTCCCCCTTTCAGTCATTTGTTCTTCTCCCGTTCTGTTTATTAATGAGCACAATTTAATTTCCAGGCGTCATTTCTCTCTCTCTCCCCCCATGGCCCGAGAGTGGCAGACTGGAATATTCCTGCGATCTTTCCGATCCACAAATTCGTAACCATAGGCAAGTGATAGTATCAGTGAGCGAATTGTTTTGTCTCCCATATTCATTTGAACAAATGATTGTCTGTTCTGTAACTTTTGAGTGCCCCATAATTGTTATGATCAATGTGAAGAAGTATCTTTTGACAGAAGTTTAAAACAGACTTGTGTATTGAGTGATTTTGACATCAACATCCATGCAATGTCTATTGCATCACTGCAGTTTTGTCTACAGTATTTGTGTTGTGACTACTTCCGCATGCGTCTGGTCTGCGGAATCTGTGGCACTTGCAGGACATTATGACCCGGACGAGACCATAAACAGATCATTTGAATATTGTTAGAATTTTATTTTCTTTCGTTTCATGGCTGCTTCACATTAACACACACACACACACACACACACAATCTCTCTCTCTCTCTCTCCCCTTCTCTCTCTCTCCTGAATTATAATAATGTCATTGTTTCAAATTAATATATTAAAATTTGAACGCATGCTTTTCTAGACTCCGCTCCAAACTTGATCGAAATTTGGCTCGGCTGGTTGTTCAAGGACAAGCTTTTGCAGTTAGTGTACCACTTGCCATCACAGTGTATTTTCCATGTTCGCACATCACAGCTTGAAGGCGTCACATTTGCATCAAAACTTGGTTTTGTTGTCTCATTGGCGTCTTTAGGCAAGGTGCTCATTATGTAACTTGCTATCATGTCTTAATTTTGTGTTCCCGTCGGCGCTTTAATGAGCGGAATTGTAGCATGTGTGCGTATCCCCATTCCTTCGCCTACACTTCAAAAACTGCGACGCAACAGCAGCACAACAGAGTCGCATGTGTGCGCCCAGTCTAAGCTGTGTAGTTAGAGAAACGAGATCCTCCAATTGGTGTCGGTTGAGATGACAAGGACCATTTTTGGGTGGGGGTGGAAGGGGCGTACCAGTGACGGTCCTGAACGTCCTGTAACACTTCTATTGCCTCACTGTATGATGAACATGTAGCCCCTGCCTGTATCCTCTAGATTTTTGTATTAGAGAATTAACAAAAGAAAAAAAAATCTATCTTTTAAATCTGGAAGACGTATGGTATATTAGGGGTTGGTAGGGAAGGTATTGCCGTTGATACCCATCATGCCTGGTTAATTTGGAACTTTGCCCTATTCTTTGTGGTCATAATTAGACAGTGAATGTTTGGACATGGAAATGGACACCGAGGTTTTCCCCACAAACCTGTTGCGTTACTTTTTCCAAAAAACACTGGTGTTAAATTTCTTAAGTATAAACTAAGACGCTTATGAAAATGTTATTAAGTTCAGCCCCCCCCCCCCCCCCGCCCCCTCCCCTGAAAAAAAATTTATTTAAAATTGGTATTTTCCAAAACCCGTGCTGCCCTCCCCCTCAGACTGGGATTCCCCAAGTGTCTTGCACGAAATGTTAAGTTTGTAATTGGAGCTAGCCAGTTGGGCAATTCAAAATATGAGCGCAGCAAATAATAGCCTAATGCCAGGCTGGACTGTGAGGATGTGCTACCTGGCTCAAGTTCCTTCGCAGTTACCTATGATCAGGTATTGGAGAGATTGTCTTTCAAATTTCAGAAAATACTGAATATCTTTTCGCTGAGAAATGGTTTTTCGTTTATGCGATCGTACAGTAAGACACTTTGATTTGGGAGGGAGAGGGGGGAAGGAAGCAGATAGGGTGCAATACCTCTTAAATTATAGTACAGTTCATGCCTTGAGTTTTATATTCTACCAACATGGTTTGCTGTTGCAAACAATAATGGCATGCCTTCGGGCTCGAGTAAGTGAGCAAACTCCAGCATTTGGTAATGGTTGTAAATCTGTCCATTCTGTTGCTGAATACAGAAGTAAAGGCCTGTGTCCACTATTACGATATCAGAATTCTGATCAGAATTCTGCAGGAGAAGAAATCAGAAAGTCAGATGCAGAATCTGAACTTTCTGATTTCTGTTCTGATTTCGGAGGGTGTGTCCACTATTATGATGTCAGAATTCTGATCAGAATAACAGCTCCAAAATGGCGTCCGCTTACAGTTCTGACAGTGATGATGACGATTTATTTGAGACTCTGCTAGCCCTGAAACATATCGAATCACGGCAAAAGAAGAAGAAAAGAAGACGCAGTGTATGGGTTCGTCCATGGATTCAGCGTCGTGAAAACTATGGTGCTTACACCAATCTTTTAAAGGAATTGGCTGCTGAAGACCCACCCACATACACCTCGTTTCTGAGGATGGATCTGTGCCACTTTGAAGTGCTTTTGGAACTTGTAACACCTCTCATCAAGCGACAAAATACGCATATGAGGGAAGCAATACCACCTGGGGAGCGACTGGCACTGACTCTGAGTTTTTTGGCCTCAGGTAAACACTCAATGTATGTGGCTGCCTAATGCAGTTTGATTTAGTCCGTTTGTTAATTTGTTCGTGTAAATAATGATATGACATTAATTTATTTTAGAGTATAGTCATAATCATAAATTGTTGTTGCAAAATATCTGATTATTTCTTCAGTTTCATGCATGTTTCTGTTGTTTTTTTCTGCAGGCAGCAAGTTTCGCAATCTGCAATATTTATACAGGATTCCTCCATGTACAATTTCCAGGATAGTGCATGAAACATGTATTGCAATCTATGATGTCCTAAAAGAGAAGTATCTTCAGGTATGTGGTTCTGATGTGAAGGGCATATCTTTTACCTTTTACTTTTAGAAAAAAAATTATCAGAAAATGCACTCTCAGCAGTATCAAGTAATACTTTATATCACTTCTACTTGAAATAATTATGTTTGTCAATGAGCCTTGCTATAATGTTTTTAGTTTATTGAATGTTATTTTTTTAAATATATATTGTATAAAATGCAATGGTAGAGGGAAAATGACATCAGTTTCACTTTATTGTAACTACCATTTACCATAATATTCCCAAGAGATAACCTGTATGCCAAATAATACTACTAACAATAACAGTGTGTCTTGTCACATGAGACTCACACTCACAGACCATCAACATCAAAAGTGAGGAAGGTGAGAAAAAGAAAGGAAAAGAAACTGGCAGAGAAAATTGAAAAAAAAAAGAAACAACAACAAACAAATGTAGCTAGGAAACAAAATGACTCAAATAGCAATCTTGTCAATGTTCAATTTTTAATTTTCTTACTCAGCATCATCAGCTGTGTACTCCAGCATGAGCTTCGTAATTTCTCTTCTTAATGCCATGGCCTTTCGTTGGTCCATTGCAAAATAATAATGTCTGGATGACTTATTCTGTGCCTTCTGCTGCCTTTTCTGGTATATCTCTTTTAAAATTTCAGTCCCGTAATCGGTAGAAGGCTCCCGCTGCCTTTTTCTTGTCTTGCCTGGAGTAGCTGCTCCCTCACCAGTCGTCTCAAGATTTAAAATATCCCCCTCCTCATTCGTGATGGTCATTGTAGACACTATGTCCTCTCCAAAAAGGAGTGGGGATGACCCCGCAGGTGAAGGTTCACTCTCTCCTAAATTCAAACTGTCTTGTTGGATAGCTTGACTGGTGGTGGGATTTTGTGCAGGGGGCTGGAAATAGAAAGTCATCCATTCTTAATGTTTGGTTTGAATAAAATAATACATTGTAGATCTAATATGGTTAGCTTTGAAAAAAAAAACAAAAAAAACCACCCACAACAATAAAAATACAATTTATTACACTATACAGTTTTATATTCTTTATTCACAGACTCCGCGGACAGAGGAAGACTGGCAGAAAATTGCTGAAGGCTTTGAGAGGAGGTGGAACTTTCCTAACTGTTTAGGGGCCATTGATGGGAAACATATAGCTCTGAAGGCACCAACAGGACAAGGTTCTGTCTTCTATAACTACAAACATTTTCATAGTATTATTCTGTTGGCACTGGTTGACAGCAGTTATAAATTTATTTATGTGGATGTGGGGGCCAATGGCAGATCGGGGGATGCTGGAGTCTTCAGGGACTCACCACTCTTTAAACGACTGGAAACTGGAACCCTACATGTTCCTCCTGCCAAGCCCCTCCCAGGGACTGACTGTCCGTCACCGTTTGTAATTGTGGGTGATGATGCATTCCCACTTAAACCCTATTTGCTGAAACCTTTTCCCGAGAGGTATGATGTACCACAACAGGAAAGAGAAAGGAGACGCATCTTTGACTACAGGCTATCAAGGGCGCGCCGCTGCGCAGAAAATGCATTTGGCATCATGGTACAGCGGTTTGCAGTCTTTCAAACGACCATTTCGCTGGGCCCTGAAAAGGCAACAAATGTAACATTGGCAGCCCTTGCCCTTCATAATTATCTGATGAAGGAGATGGATATGGCTTATTCAACAGGAATAGACCATAAGCTTAATGATAATAATTTAAGATGCATACAAAGTCAAGGAGGAAACAGGAGTGGGGCTGATGCAAGAGGTGTGAGAGAGATTTTTGCCAATTATTTCAACAGTGTTGGCAGTGTGCAATGGCAGTTTAACCTTCCCTCAAAGAATAAATAAATTTTCGTCTGCCCACATTTACATGTCTAGTATATCTTTACGGGACTGCTAAATTGCCTTGTGTGTGCAAATGTAAGCATGCCAAAAAGTCAAGTGTTTTTTTTTTTTTTTGCTTTAAATTGTTTTTTTTCAAGTAATAAAATGGTGAACTTCATATTCTTAACAAATTGTGCCAAGACAGTGAGTTATTTCTATTTTTCTATTTTAATCTTTTGCCACTCTATGTCCTGTATTAAGTTCTGTATAATGTATTAAAAACTATACTAATTTGTACAAAGTTGGTTGTTGTTTGTGAATCTCCAAAAATTATTTTATATCAAGGGTCCAGATTACTGTTTACCAAAATCACAGCGTTAAATTACAATACATTAAATACCAATACATGACAATAATGACACACATCCAGACCATGGGACTAGATCTAGATAACATATTTTATATCCAGTTCCCAAACTCATTAAATTTGATAACATACATGACGTACTAACTTAACCACAATAACCAAAATAAAAATAAAGTCTGTCAGAATTAGCAACTTTCATTACACGTTTTGAAAACAAAGGCCCAAAGAAAAAAATTAAAAGAGAAAACTAAAGATACCTCATTGATTTTTTTTTTCAAAAGCCACACATTTGGGGGTTTCATGTTCAACTATATGATAGCTCCAATAAACAAATTAGAATTTATTTCACTCCTTTGTTTCAGTTAAATATGAACTAAAATCTCTCAGTGAAAAATGAAATACATACGACAGAGAAGTGTCGTTTAAGTTTAATCTTAGTAAATTCATCACACAAATTGGTATTGTTCTAGCTAGAACCACGTTAATAAAGATTTGGTATCACAAATAAACAATGGATTTGCTGAACATCACATTAGCGCTGACGACATCGAAAGCACGCACCATTCAGGTGGAGCAAAAAACATTCTGGATCAATGCTACTTACAATACATTTAAATTATTTAGACCGCTCCTGATTGACACATGTGGCTCAAGAAAATGCAGTTTGCTGAACCACCTCCACTTCGGCACATGAACATCGGCAGTTCCGGCTCCACTTCTTTTGCTGTCACGAACAGCCCTCAGCTCTTTTGTAAATGTACTGCGAAGTTGCTTTATTCGCTCTTTTATTGACTTGACAGCATCTCCTGTAACGATAATACACAAGAATATAATGAGGTTTATGTGCCGAATTATTTATTGAAAAGTTTAAAAACTTAAAGCAGTTGCATCTTCATTCCTACACTTTTAAGAAAAGCATTACTTGATGGAATAACCCAGCCTTGGATGGGATAGACGTTTATAAATACATGAACTCCTTCTCCTGGGGTGGTGGATGGTCAATCTGTCCATCTGGTGATCTGCTGAAAGAGCCCCAATAGTTGTTCATGCTTTTGTTTACTGGTTGGAGCTATACTGTATCAGCAAAGCAGTGGGATCGTAGCACAGCACAAGTCACACGAAGTAGGTAGTTACGAGAATGATTGTCCAACACTCGTGTATTTATGCTAGATGATAGTAGATCTATCCAGTAACTAGATCTAGATCTAGTGCTCGTCTCTACTAGTACTACTACTACTACTACTGACTAGTCATGATACGGGGTCAAAACCATTTAAAAAAGCACTTAATTACACTCTTCACTGAAGAACAATGCATAATTCATACTTAGGCAATCAGTCATACCCACAAATACAATACTGTAATGACAATTCTAACACAACCAAAGTCACTCCCGAAAACTAAGACAGTCCGAAAACTGACACAGATAGGTGCTGCCTAATTCATGATTGATGTATGAACTTACCGTTTTCTTCTAGCCCAAGAGCTCTTGCAATACGTTCCAGGGCCGCATTCCTGGCATCTTTATTCTGATAATTAGAAGATTTTGTGTCCCATAAGACTGGTTCATATTCGAACAAATAGATGAAGTTCTCCGTCACTGTTAGCCTCAGCGCCATTTTAAAGCTGGGTCAAGGATTCCGAAATCAGAACAGAAAATAGAAACAGTTCTATTTTCGAATTCGGAGGGGAAATCAGAACAGAAAGCAGAAAGCACGCAGTTTTGTTCTGATTTTGTAATTGTGTAAACGCAACGGACTTTCTGCAAAGTTTTGAGGGGAAATCAGAATTCTGATATCGTAATAGTGGACACAGGCCTTAAGGAAACAAAAAAGGTGGAAAGAGGAAAAATGGGAAGAGGGTGTTCCCTTACCTATTCTTGGTTGATGTCTTTGCTAAAGGTAATCTTTGTAAGCTGGGGGGGGGGGGGGAGGAAGAATGAGGAGTAATAGTTGCATGCTTTCCAGTCTTATTCCAAAGCTCTTCAGGAAAGATTTTCATCTCTTTCATGGGGCAAGCGCACCCCACTAGGAGCTCCAGTCTTCTTTTTTTTTTTTACCTATGCGGAGATGATGCACTGTAAGAGGCGGTTGAAGCTCTGGCACTGACAAGAGTGTAAAGTGTTATGATGGGTGACGACGTCATAGCTTACATTCTGTTATATGGAATGTCCTCAGAATGCAGAACTCTCTTGTACTCTAATCTGAGGTGGATTCTGCGATAAATCGTGAGAGTAATGATTTTTCCCATTATGTGCAATACTTTGGATGATGGCATTTGTTTGAAGATCAAACAAATAAACAAACAAAAACAAGGATTGATTTGGCCTATGTGATATGTTTGGGTTGTTGAATTCAATTAGATAATGAGTTAATAAAAAACAATAAAAAAATTAAAACCAATCTCGCAAATAAAATATTATATTGCCTGTGTCGGAAATTGGATCTGTTCCTGGGGGTTGTCAAGCTACCTGATAAAAGTCAGGCAGGCGGTATGCAATATGAAGGTAAATAGACTATTGTTTGTCCACCCGAGATAATTCAAAATGCAATGAAGTTGCACCCAGTATTTTGAAAGAAATTTATCGCATACAATATTTTGAAGTGGAAATCAGCAACACTGTTGCCCTATATTATCTCTCTTGGCACAACATTACAGCCTGAAATATGTTACATAATATATCTCTGAGACCATTGAAATTAATAGTTTCAGCAGCTGTAGCTGTGGTGTAAAGTACATTATATCCTATTTCTGTAGTGAGGAGACAGCCAATATTTAGTACAGGCGCAATATCGAACAGACACGCCGTAATCCCGACTCTTCAGCTCAAAATCTTACTCCACCATTTTTTGTTTGATCTCAGGAGGCCAGTAAACTATTTGTTTCACATAATAACTGAATCCTAGTGCGTAGTAGGCCAAATTTTCCTGGAATTATCCAGACCCACAAGGAAAGATCGGTTGTAAGGTTTGTAGTAGTGGTGGATCTGGTCGGTACGGGTTCATGTAGGTAATCGTTTTGTATGCAATGGTCTTGATTGATGGGCCGTGATATAGTTTATCTCTCTGGGAATGCTGTCACGTTGCAGAGAAACTTGTTAACAAAAGTGAGACGTAGAAACGCGACTATGTAATCATGGAAGGTTTTTTGTGCGCTGAGCCTTTAATTCTACAAAATATCATATTACACACAGAAAGACGTAAAGGTGTGCGTGGGCATATTTTAAAAGGTTTTGAAGTTCGCTGTATTTTTAGCACTTTCGTTGCATTTGAGCCACAAGTGAGTTGAATAGGAAGTAGTGTTCCGAGATTTTGAGAGAAGGGGGGTGGGGTGGGTGAGTGGGGAGATGCATTTTCTTTGAGTAAGCTACAATTAAGGAGAATGAGAGGAAAGTTCGTTCTGAGCCTCAGTTTACACACTGATGATCGAAACCACTTTAAAAGATCACATCTGAATCATCCCCGATTCAGCAGGCCAACTATTGATAGTAAGTTAGTGGAGGCTAGGTAGCCAGCATAGGCCTTTTTTTTTTTTTTTGCGACCAGCTCATGGCCAGTTTTCCGAAAACCTTACTCCGGCCCTTTCACCATTTCATATTAGGTTACTGTGGCCGGTAGGCCAACCACCCAAACCTTCAAGCTGGCTTTTTTCATCTGTACGGAAACGGAACCGGCAAGGGGAATGTCAAAAATCCACCAGGCAGCAAAAAAAAAAAGGGTCTTTTTCCAGGAGTACAGCAACGACATTTCCCTGCTCATGAAAAAAACATCCCGTCTATTTCACTACTTGCTGGGTTTTGACGTTTCAGTTTCCGTACGCACATTCACTGTTGAAACAAGATCCTGTGTGGCCACATGACCCAGTTCATCATTTGGAGGACCTGGAGTTTTAATGATGGATTTCCAAGATACATCGATCTCGCTCCATTTATCACTGAAAAGTCTCTTCTATTCTCTCTTCCACCCGATATTTTTTACTGCCAAAACTGGGGAACAGCGAGACACGTTTGTTTTTCCAAAATTAATGAACTATTAATTACATGGCATGATGAAATTTGGTGGGTGTCTCAGTCGCCCTAGGAAAAAGGTATATCGGTGAATAGTCTACCCATTTTTACATTAAAAAACAACAACAAACAAATACAATACAGCATCAACGACAAAAACCGCTGTATGATCCGCCGGAAGAATATTGAAGCGTAAGGTAGCGTTTATAGAGACGGCGGGTTTCGGGAAATCGCACGCTTGATTCGACCCGAGAGAACTCGCGCGAGGAATGTTACTCAATATGCTTTGTAAGTGTACATAGACAACTCGTGTCTCTCGAGGCGGCAATTTTGCCGACCAGCGCGGGAAATTACCAGAACCAATTGTGTGTTCTTGTTCCGCGTGTGTCGCGCGGGAGTTGTGTTGGCTGTGTACTTTTCTTGGCTTCACGATGGATGTTGACCTCGTCTTTCCTTTTCCCGCCTTGCTATGAACACCAACCGCGCGAGTGATTAGGCGCGAGTTTTCTTGCGCGAGTAACCATCTCGCGGCAACCCGCCTACCCGCTTTCTCTATAAACCCCGCCTATCGTGGGTCGCCTCTGATCCAGAATTACATAACAATAGAAAGAGTATGAAATACGAAGAAAGATGCGGGAATTTGTAAATGAAAACATAAAAGAAAGTCTTGGATTCATATTTGTCTCTATGTATGCAAGCGGTTTTGAAAAACACAGTGAATATACATCATTCATCGCCTTTGTAAAAACACAATAATTACATCTTGCACTACCTGCAGTACAATTAGCATACAGAAATTCACAACATTTCTTAGCAAACGTATGTCTGGCACCTATTTCAATGATACTATGTTTTTCTAACATTCACACGGTCAAATGTGAGCGACCAGCATTTCACATCCGGACAACGGCCAGGTTAATGGAGAAGATCGCCTCCTCTGCATGCATTCTCATAGGCTGGGTGATAATCGAAAGCTTTGATATTATTATTGGGCAGAAATTCATTTTGGTATATTTCTCTTTTAAATTGGCTTGCTTTAGATTTTGACGGTAGTATGTGACACACGAGTAAAGCTGCCCATTTGATGCAATGAAAAGCAATATTTTGTAAGGTATTGTCGCTCATATGGTTACAAAATACTTTGGCAGTGCTGGATTTTTAGGAGTCCACACTCGCAGTTTTGGAAGGTTCATTTTTTTTTGGTTGCCATATTCCAAGCCTGGGTCACTGGCGACCCACGATACGAAATCGGGAAGCTTCATTATTTTTGCTGTATTCCGTGTCTGGGTCAGTTGCGACCCACAATAGCAGATTAGGAAGCTTTCCGGCGACGTGTCTGCTCCAGTTGTAACTTGGCTACAATGACACTTCCCAAATGGGATCTAAGAAGTATGCAAAAGAGAAAAAAAAACGGTAACAGATTCGGAACGCTCATTATTTTTGTTTTAATATTCCAAATCTGGATCAGTTGTGACCCACGATAGCAGATAAGGAAGGTTAATATTTTTGCTATATATTTCGAATCAGTGGCGACCCGTGAAAACAGAGTGCGTAATTGAAACTAGCGGCGGTGGTGTGAAATGTTAATTTGCTCCACCCACAACAGTTATACACTGTTTAACACCACGTGTTAGTGAGAACACATGCAGTTACACACACACGCTCCCACGCTCTCATGCACACTCTTACATACGCGCATGTAATGCAGGTTTGCCTAATAAAGTAATATTGTAGAACTGACAAAGCTGATCACATCAGATTACTTGACCAAACATCGAATGTAGTATTCGCGACTTTCGATCTTGTTTGTTCCAACTCCACATTTTGTGCAACTGAGAAATTTGACGCTAAACGTTTGTGGCTTTATTTAATGTTACTAGTTAACCTCAGCAAGATAAATGGTGCAAATTCTTTTTTCTAAGCGCAAAGAGAGACGAAGGACAAAATTTCCTATCATACTTTTCGGCGAAAAATACGACTCGCTTTTGCTGTCCATAACAAAACGATACAATAACTGTAAATAAATAGACTGGATTTTGATCAATATTGATGTGTGGATTTTGATCAATATTGATGTGTGGATTTTGATCAATATTAATGTGTGGATTTTGATCAGTATCGATGTATGGATTTTGATCAATATTGATGTGTGGATTTTGATCAATATTGATGTGTAGATTTTGATCAGTATTGATGTGTGGATTTTGATCAATATTGATGTGTGGATTTTGATCAATACTGATGTGTGGATTTTGATCAATACTGATGTGTGGATTTTGATCAATATTGATATGTGTAGATTTTGATCAATACTGATGTGTGGATTTTGATCCAATACTGATGTGTGGATTTTGATCAATACTGATGTGTGGATTTTGATCAATACTGATGTGTGGATTTTGATCAATACTGATGTGTGGATTTTGATCAATACTGATGTGTGGATTTTGATCAATATTGATGTTTGGATTTTGATCAATATTGATGTTTGGATTTTGATCAATATTGATGTGTGGATTTTGATCAATATTGATGTGTGGATTTTGATCAATACTGATGTGTGGATTTTGATCAATACTGATGTGTGGATTTTGTACAGTGTGGATTTTGATCAATACTGATGTGTGGATTTTGATCAATATTGATGTGTGGATTTTGATCAATATTGATGTGTGGATTTTGGTCAATATTGTTGTGTAGATTTTGATCAATATTGATGTGTGGATTTTGATCAATATTGATGTGTGGATTTTGATCAATATTGATGTGTGGATTTTGATTAATACTGATGTGTGGATTTTGATCAATATTGATGTGTGGATTTTGATCAATATTGATGTGTGGGTTTTGATCAATACTGATGTGCGGATTTTGATCAATACTGATGTGTGGATTTTGATCAATGTTGATGTGTGGATTTTGATCAATATTGATGTGTGGATTTTGATCAATACTGATGTGTGGATTTTGATCAATATTGGTGTGTGGATTTTGATCAATACTGATGTGTGGATTTTGATCAATACTGATGTGTGGATTTTGATCGATACTGATGTCTCCACGTAACTTATCATCCAAAAACGAGACAGGGCACAAAGTTTCATAATAATTTTTGGTAACTTAGTCACGGAGTTTTAGGTTTTCTCATATTCACCGTCTAGTTCACTGCACATTTAGTATGATGATAAAGTGTTATGAACTGTGAAACAGCTTGATAAGTGCCACGGCGCATTTTAAACAAGTGTTAAAGTGTACAGTTGTTATACCTCTGCTACATACTAAAATAGAACGAATGAAGGTCGCTGTCTAGTACAGTATTCTGCAGTGCGAAGGCAAAGGGATGTATCTAATGAGATACAAAGAGCACACACGTCGCTCTACTTTTTCACGGGTCTTGTCTTGTTAGGTGTTATTGTCAACAGATACAATTTGCTTTCATGATTCACCAACAAAGTAAAACACAGGCGCACGTTTACTGTTCTTGCTGGAATTTTGTAATGTCACACAGCTCAGCTGCCATTTGCTGTTTGGTAATGGGACACGATAATTTTGAAAACTGTAATCTGAAGGCACAGTAGCAGCAACAATACGGACAACAGCCTACAGTAACGGCCAACTGGAACAACAACTTAACCCGCCCCCAAAGCAAGAACAGTAACAATGATAATTAACTAAACAACATCTGCAACCTATAACAACAATTATAACCAATAACAGCAACAACATCTGCAACCGGTAACATCATCATCCACAAACAAGAACAACTTCTACAACCAATACATGTAACAATAACATTTACAACTAATAACAGCAACAAACAATAACAACAACAAGACCTACAACAACAACAACCAATAACAACACCTACAACCAATAACAACAACACCTACAACCAATAACAGTAACACCTGCAACCAATAATAGCAGCTATATTTATATAACCGCAAACGATCACCACCTCCACAATAACAACCCGCGACAACGAAAATGCTACAACAATGCCAAGACCAAACACGATATTTGTATGTCACACTGAACAAACTTCCAGACCTAGAGACCCATTACCTTTCCGAATGTAGTAACAACACCATAATTATTAAGACGTAAACACATGTAGTGATGTTATGGATAGCCAAATCTAAATTTACTTCTGTTCAACAGGGCAAACAACAGTGGAACAGGTCACTCTGTGATAGCGTATAGCCGTTTTTTACCCCCTCTTACTCAGTGGTGGAATGGCTGGAAGAGACGTTGTAACAGAATGAAAATAACATCAGTTCATTAGAGATTTACGAGCAAGAGCCATAGCTGACTCTAGCCTTGGTGGTCAAGAAAATAACTCTGATCTTTACAGGCATTGCCATTCTTGTCATGGCCTCTGGCTGCTTTTCAACAAGGTCTCCCACCGCGAAAGTTGTATCAGTAATAGTATCATTGGAGTTTCCAGCACGTCCCAGATATATTTTATGAACAACAAGTACACAACTGCCCTGTGTTGTGTGCGTCATGAAATTCAGATCAAATTGCATTGTTATGGCGTTTTTGTTGCCGTCGGGTGGAAATGGTGTGACCGCAGCTTCAGGAGTAATTTTAACGGCTGTAATACTTTTTGTTTGTGTTTGTTTGCTTGGTGGTGCTGGGGATGAATAGATTTGAATGGTTGGTCATACTGTTTGAACGACAACAACAACAACAACAACATAGCGACTATTATCATCAGACTAAATAATAATGTAGTCTTGTCATGATGAAAGGGACCACGGCAACAACATTCAATAACAACAATAATACAAAATTAGTTGACAGTCATGGCATGAAGTCTATGCTATCACGATCAAATCCTCCAAGTCACTAAAAAGAAAATCGGAAGACTTCTCTACCAAAATGACACTGACAACAACTACAGCAAGTGCAGAAGCAGTAATAAGTTACCATTATGGTGTTGGCACAACAGGGAAATCTGTGTGTTGACGTATTAGTTTTCGGATTTCTTCCCTTGGCATTGGCTCCTCTTTATTTATTAAAAAAAACTATTTTCCTTGTTCCCCCTTTCCTGTCTTTGATCGGGGGTGGGAGAAAGGGGAGGGTGTACTTGGATTAATTTTGCCCTGGCAGCTGGCCTTGTTAAGCCTGCTCTTCTTCGACTTCCAATTGTCAAAGTATCTGTAACATGCACATGGGCATTGCGAATTTTTCATCCTTATCCGAGAAAGCCAAGTGCTCGATCCTAGATGTCTGAACTTTGGTCGTTTTGTTTTTTTTTACATTTTCTTATTTTTCACATTTCAAAATGAAGAATTAAATCCATTGTCTAGGTATGCATTCATGAGATTTTATTAATGGAAGTGCATTTATTCGTGAAATTCATGATAAACATCTGTCCACGTGGAAAAGAGAAAGAAGAAGCTGTTGATAATCATTGACTCCGAGATAATGACCTGCCTTTGTATCCTTGCCTGAGATATCAGAGGGAGAATAAAGGATAGTATAGTAAACGGAAGTATACAACAGCATGCTGATTCTTCATGGTGTTTCGGGAGATGTAGATCTGGGGTTTCCGGGTAACAAATACGGTAAAAATACCAAATAAAGAGAATTGTTTGTTAAAATAAATCACATGAGTGAACGCCAGTTGCTGTGTTATGAAGAAATGACCAATGCTATTATAAGACAGTAAAGTAACAATGCCATGGTGAAAATTGTGACTGGTTCAGTGGCATCAATATTAAAAGCATAGCAAATTGAGAAATTGGCAAGATGCGACCAAAACTAGGACAGCCACGAACAACGTCCCATTCCGTCAACGTTTGAGAAATTGATGATTGAAGTTTCATGTTTCCATAGCTTTCAGAGATACGACTTTTTTTCCCTTTTTTTTAGTACTACTTACAAATTACGCACCGATTCTGCTTGATACTTTGACACACCTTGGAGAAGGCCTGTAGAAGTACGGTGTGTAGTATGTAACCCAGTTCAGCCAAAACGTGGAGATAAAACGGTGTCATACTAAGGAGACGACATCTACTCTCGTGCGTTTTAGAATACAGGAAATGGACTTTAAAAGGTCTCTGTTTCATTTCATTGGTCCCACTAATTATAATACTGTGTATGACTCTTACATTTCTCTGCAGTTTGCAACCATGATTAGTCTACAGGTGCATTCCTTTGGCTGACGACCGACTTGCGCCCCAAATCATTTTGTTACCAGATTTACCTGCATTTCACCATGCATTTGCGTATTCCCTGCTTTCCTCCAATCAATAGACTTTTCTGTATGCGTGCCTCTTTTCAGTTCTTTGGCTTTTTGAAATTTAGCTGGATCTTTTCCGGCAGTTACGCGTCACACCAAGCCACCAGTGAAATAACGTCAGAAGCTTCTCGTGGACATAATGGAGGATAGATGTCTTGGGAACTGCTTTATGTGTTTTCTCTGGGAGACGCTGCGATGTTACATGTATCTTGCTCACCCGCGAAAGAAGACACTACAAGGTACCATACGGAAATAATTAAACCTTTCAAAACCATGCATGGTCTCGGATCCGTTTTGGGAGGTTGAATACTGCAAACTGGTGACAGATTGCTTAGTTGTCCATTTGACTCAGAAAATACACAGATGCGTCTCCTTTTTTGTGGCGTAAAAAATCATAAGCATATATTATTAAACACAAAATTTTGTCTGGCTCAGATGTGCCCACGTAATTCATTGGTACAAACTGAGGCAATGCACACAGTTTTATAATTTGTGGTCTGGTGGTCACGAAGTTTGGCGTGCTACATGTCCACCTTCTAGCTCCTCTTTAGTATGATGAGGATTGTTCAGTTCTAGACTCTAGACGCGGTCTTTATTCTAAAAACCAAAGAAAATCAGTGGGGTGGCAGCAAGGCTGGAAGCAAACTCAAGATGTGGCAGTACGAAAAAGTTGTACAGTATGTAGGAAAGCCTGGCGTAGAAATAATTCAGAAACGTTGCCTTAAAACGCAAAGGGAACGGGAAGGCAAATCCAATTCTTGATGAAGATCAGTCAATCGAAATCTTAATTTATCTGCCCTTTTCCTTTGCGTTTCATTGTACGGTTTCGCTTCTGTATTACTTCTTAGGCGAGACTTTGCTACATACAACCTTTTCTTTCGGGCATTTTTTGAGTCTCTATTGTCCATAGTAGTAGGTGCATTTTTTTTTTTGGTTGTATGCGGAGACATTGTGGACGACACATGAATCTATAGATGGCAGACAAAGTAGAGCCACATGTCAGTTGTCACAGTTAACCTGCAAATTCAGGTTTCTGAAACCCGGTAACATGAATTTGGTTGTCACCGTTTCCATGCAAGAGGAGACGTTGGACCTGGGTCTGTTCTGTCAGCGGGGCTGTGAGATCTCGCTTTTGCATGGCTTTTATTGACCTTTTCCATTTGTGGGTCATAGGCAGTTCTTGTCATGACAAAATGTAGTACCGGTATGCTGTTACATTTCATTTCTACCCATTCAATCGCTTAACCCCACTCCCACCCCACCCACATCCAATAAAAAAAGAACTTAATAGATAAACAGACATCCAGTCGACAGACTGACAGACAGACACACACACACACACATGCATACAAAGGGAAGAGAAATGGACACCAGTACTCAGCATTTACAAGGCTTTGTAAACTGAAGACATCATCAAAGTTAAGTTTGGAGCAGCAAATGGACAAGAAACCTCAGGTCTTCGCCGCCATCATCTTCCAATTGAATACCAGAGGGGAAACAGACATGGGCATAAGATAGGGAGTATTTGTTCGTCTTCATATTCTCTCTCTCTCTCTCTCTCCCCACCCCCTCACCCTCCCCGGGCCCAGTGTGTACACGCTTGATACATCAGCCTTGTCTCTTTTGCAGATATAGGTTAAGACATGGGCACTTCCTCGTCACATTTTTAAATTTCACTTTTATACATTTTGATCTTATGTATTAGAATCTGAAAGCTTAAAACTAACCCAAAGCAAGATAACCAAAAAGCCATGAAAAACGCAATTGGTCTGTTATCATGCCGACGCGCCTTTATTAAACTCAAACTCTGTTATACCACTTTGAAAAAAAAAAAAAAAAAGAGCTGCAGTCACAAAATAATAGAAAAATCATCCACCCTGTTCCAAGAAGGAAATAGATTTCAAACTGTAACTAACGTAGATTGTTCCAGTTTCAGATTTTTTTTATTTTTTTTTAGGATAGTATGTTACTCCCATGGTATTCAGTTTTTTTTACTATACGTCTGCGAGCATTTTTGTAATCACGCACATATATATTCTCACCAAGGACTACTGTATGAAAGGACGCGCACGGCCGATCTTCTGACATCGCTAGCGAAGGCCATTGCATCGACACAGTTTCTGATGAATAGTCTATTTTTAGACCGAACGTAATAGTGCGCTTTAGCGTAGTAATCTAGTCTAATAAGATGCGATGAAGTTTATGTCAATTAAGTTAGTAAACACATTTTCCATACGATTTGTTGGCATTAATTTACTTGGTGAATATCCAACACGCCAAAACTTTTATTTTTAGGCCCAGATCTAGTGCAGAAAGCTTGCACTCTTTTTCTCCCGGATGTTTACGTTACCGGAACAAGTGCTTTGGTTGTGTGGGAAAATATAAACATTGAAACAGACATGTGAAACAATGTGATACTGGTGGATATTTTTTGCAAGTTGTGGGATTTATATTCTTTCAAAATGCCAAACAAGTGTGGTGTTGTGAACTGCAAAGGCAACTACAACGAATCTAACAAATGCCGTGTGTTTAAACTACCTAAAGACGAACAAGAAAAACAGAAATGATTGAACGTTCTCCCCCCACGTGAGGATTTCGTTGTCCAGAAGACAAATTTGTGTATATTTTCATGGTGAAAGATTACAGAGAGAGTTTCTTGTCAATAATTGTTCACAACAAATCTACTTTGTGTTGACCTCTTACTCTTTCTGCTTTCAAGAATGGGATTAACGTGCTTTTGGGTAAAATCTTAAGTCCAAACAATGGTCTGTCATCCTACACACAATTCTTTGAGGCTGTGCACTCAGCGATTAACTATGACCTTCCTGTGGATGGTGTTGTTAAAAAAGTGGCAACGACTCTTCAACAAGTTCAAGCCTAAGAGTCGCTTGAAGCTGCCAAAGGCAAGAAACTCAAATTTCTTACAAGACAGCTTCAACTCATATATGACAAGGCATTCTCGGTGGCAGATTACTGCTTTGCAATTGAATCTTTCCCTCACTGTAATTACCATCAACTGCGTGACTTTCTTGTTCTCCCAAGTAGACGAAAGCTGCAGTCTATGATCTCTTCTACAGATGTTGACCAAGTACTGGAGAAAACATTTCAGAAAGCAAAGAATGCGCAGCAGAAACATTGTTTTTTTGTTAGTCGATGAAGTGAAAATTCGCCAAAGAGTCGCCTTTTCAGGAGGTGTTCTCAATGGCATGTCAAAAAATGACCCAGACTCCAAGGCAAGCTCTATGTTATGTGTCATGATGAAATGTTTGCATGGTGGACCTAGTGTTATGGTATCTGTTACCCCTGTTCACAACCTAACAGCTGCCTACCAATTCACTGTTGTCAAGAAAGCTGCTGCTGTTGTTGAGAAGACAGGTGGGATTGTTTTAGGGTCCATGACTGACAATCATAAAATCAATCAGCAATACTCATACTGCAAATTATTCACAAGAAGAACTGACTTTGAGACTGTACATCCTTTGAATGATCAGCGAGCTTGGTATTTGTTGTACGATTCAGTTCACTTGCTGAAGTGTTTATTGTCAAGTGAAGTAAAAGACTTCATCCAAGAAGTTTCAAGGGGTTGTTTGACTGTCCCACATGTGTGCACATATGAGTTCGTAAGGACTGGTTTGTGCTTTGTGAAGAAATCCAAACATAAAGCATGCTGCCGTCAAAGACTTGTCAATATTCTTCTCACCATGAACACCTACTATGGTTTTGGATTATTTTCTAAACATCTGCTGCGACGCCTGGCAAAATAAATGTTCTTCTGCATGGGATTCATAATTTGGAAAAGGACCATCAAAGAAATTCAGCTCTGTACCAGACCTCCATCAAGAAGGCACGGCTCGCTGACTAATTTGGGCTGCAACATGGTGAGTTATTTTTCGTTTCTGTATACAGAGGAACCATTTGATTGCTATAAGACTACAGAAATGGTCCTGATTCATGGAATGGGCTATAATTAAGGTGGTTAAAAAAAATCCAATAGAAAAGGTTGATTTCAAGGTCAAATTGCATGTGTTATTACATACTGAGGTCTTATGCCAGAGGTTCTACTGTATGGTATCGTCATTAACTGTGGTAAAACTGCTTTATTTAATGAGATTATGTTTGGGTGCAACATTGGTTACAATTGGTTAGTCTTAGGTGTCATAATAAGGCTGTTGATGTAAATAATCAAAGAAGATCGGCCGTGCGCGTCCTTTCATACAGTAGTCCTTGATTCTCACAGAAAAGATCCCATTAGTTCTGAACCCGGAAAGCATTTCTTGATTTGTAGTAAAAAAAAAAAAGGTATGTAGTTTTTATTTCCTCAAATTCCAAGCAGTACGGTATCAAAAGTTGCCCAGGTCCTGCAGCCAAGACCCGTCTGGCACTGAGCAATCGACTGCCATTCTCTGGTCTCATCATTGACCAGCCGTTCACAGTCCCGCCGTTCAATTCATCCATCTCTCCGCCACTCAGTCACTCGGCCCCGGTTTCAGCTCATTGACAACAGTGGCGGGTCGATCAGTGTCTCACAACCACTACGTATATAAAGGACTGGCACGGCTTTACGCTGGGTATGACAAGCAACTTTTTGGGTTGGCCCGAGCAAGTGTACTCACACCGCTCTGTCTAGTCTAGTCTGACTGACGCACGTGCGAGAGGCACCAGTTGACACTGATAAGGAGTTCTGGGTAGTAATTGTAGAAAGAGGTCACACGATCACTTACGTATTCCATGTGTCTCTGCATGTTGCAGGCATAACCATCTACAGTTTGGTAAGTAGACCTTTTGCCTCTTTAATTAGAACAGCCCAATAATGCCTCTTTGTTTTTTTTAATAGTTATACTATCTCGTCGCTGTTTTACGATAATGGCAATTGACATATGTCAGACTTAGGTCAAATGGCAACAGACGGCTCATTGCATTCCTGAGCTGAGAGCTATCAGATAATATAGAAAACGAAATGTGCCAGTACGAAAATGTAATAATCCAGTGAAATCATAATGGCATTTTATTGTCACCTAATGTCAGGAACAGACACAGTTGTTTTTTAATAACTCAGATATGTCAAAAAAGGATGCCATTAGCGTAGAGCAGTGACATCTTTTTAATGTGAAAGTAATACTATTTAATCTTTGTGAGAATGAATTCATTTTCTTTACCTTTATTGCTGCGATAGAATTAATATGGAAATGTAAGTTTGTACATCTGTTCCGTATTATTCTCTAATTTCGGAAGACTGTTGCCTTTTGTACTCGACTTATGGGAACTGAGTTGGCAGTAGGAGACCCTGCAGCCAAAGTCACCATTTTAACAGAATGTGTGGATTTGGCGCACATCCGAAGAAGGCATTAAGCCTGCGGATCCATGAAAAAGACTATTTTCTGACCATAATGGACCGCAGAGCATCTTGTCGTTTCTGAAGAAGGCTAAAACCTACAATTTGATTGAACAGATTTTTATGGCATTTAAAAGGTTCGTATAGACAGACAAGTACGGTCGTTTTACCGTTAAGATTTTTAACATGACTTTTATTTGTTCTTATTTACGAGTGTAGGAATCTGAGGGCTGAAAGCTAGTCCAACGTAAGATAATGAAAGAGAAAAAACAAACGTGAAAGGTGCAAAGTGGGCTTATCATGCCGACGCGCCATTATTTAAACCCAAACTCAAACTCAAATGGTAATTGAAGTCTATACATCTGTTCCGTAATATTCTCTTAATATTATCTGAAGACGATTTGCTTGTTCTAGGAGATATGAAAGCTGAACTGGCAATTGAAAACTCTAATGCTCAAAGTACCATAGGCCTAAATTTTCATAAATTTAAAACTGTTCCAGGGAAATGTGTCGTATGGATTCCTAATTCTCCTACCTGACTACTGGAAACAAATGAAGTACCTAAATATCTTTGCCTCGCAGTGTAGATTTCATTTCGATCAGATTTAGCACACAAAACATACTGAAGTTCACAACAGCAGTGCTAAAAATGCCGACGTCCTTTTGTAATAACATGCCGATGTGGCACAAAGACCAATGGAGTAAGTGCCTTAGTCCAAAGAGACAAATTGCACATGCGAGTCATCAGATTGACTGCAAAATCTAAACACTGGCATGATAGCACATTAAACATCACAAAATATGGAGTGCTCAGAAAATATTCTTTTCAGGATCGGTTTTCTCAAAATAGACATTTTGTGAGTTATATACTTTTATCATTATGGTCTTCAGTTGGTTTGTTTCACTTGTGTCCGCACGAAACTTTGTATATTTTGTTATCTTTAGTCGGAAGTACTAAAGTTATGTATCACGTTCTAAAGAGAGTTTCAGGCTCTTTGGCACTGCAATCTCCGAAGCGTTGGTTTTGAAAAGTCTTGATCAATATGCAACCACTTATGTTCACTGAAGACGTTCAATTATTTTTGGGGGGTTGTAGCCGTTTGAAGTGCGCATGCTCAGCCTCCGTGCACTGGTTTTTTTTGTTGGCGGGGGAAGACTGTGATGCCGTGATCACAATTTAGAGTGACGTAAGTGGAAACCTCGGCTGGCGTGACAGTACAGTTTATGTGACGTGGGTATTCAGGGGCATTGTGTCCAACTCTCTTTCCTTGTACTGTAGCTAGATTACAAACAATTGAATATGACTATTACAATTGCTACATGTATATATTTTATCTGTTTTGATTCCATGTTATAACTTTCCCGAAACGTTTCATTTGAACAGAATTTCTTTGATTTTAACCATTGCACGTTGTCTCTGTGAATTTTAGCTACTTTACTGCTTTTTTTTTTGTTGTGCAGTCTAATCTATCTCGTCCTTACGCATAATGAAGCCGAAACTCAAGCTCGAAACCCATGTTACACATACATGTATTCCTCATGGACAAAGAATATGTCGGAATCAGGATCTCAGATGATTCTGCCCTAACATATTAACCTATTTAGCCATTCATCCACTATATATATATATTTTTTTTTCATAAGTCGACACTGTTTTTTGGTTTTAAATTTTGATCATTAGAATTTATAGCTCGTAATTGGCAAAATTCAAGAAATGCCTCAGATTTGTCGAAATCCAACCGGCTCATTCAGAAAGATGCGAAATGGTAGGCGACCCAGCAGAAAGGGGCTTAAAAATAGAACTGAATTCAGAGAAAAATATTCCCAGGTAGACTTGTACCATCCAGCATTTTATCAGGTCCTTCTGGCACACTTGAAATTTAGGAGAGAAAGCGTCGTATGTCATAAAACCCAACATTAGAAACAAACAAGCAAACAAGCAACAGGATGTACAATAAAGCATGCAACATCAAAAAGCGCTGGAACAGCTACGCGGGGGTCATCCCCAAATTACATCCAATTCAAGATGGTGCGTTTTCTCACAGCCGCATGTACGAGACAAGGCCCTTCACGGCTACCATTGCCACATCAGTACTATCTCACCCATTCTTTTGTAGGGGATAGGGGAGATAAGGAACCATTGTCTGTGTTGTATTGTTTCGACAGACAATCTCATCTGGTTTAACTGATAGCTAAAACACTGCAGACACGTATGACCCGTAGGATTCCGTTCTTTGAAGGAGCTAATTTGCCTATAGTGCGCCAAGTCTAGATATTTTTAAGTCGAATAGGGTTAACGAAGAAAGAATTATTATCTGCCATGGACCCGCAGCGTACCTTGTCGTTTCTGAAGAAGGCCGAAGTCTACAAATTGATTTAACAGATTTGTATTATGTTTACAAGGTTCATACGGACATGTAAAACCGGTGTGAATTTTTCCCGTTAGATTTTTAACTTCTTTTATATGACCTTATTTATAGGAGTCTGAGGGCTGAAAACTAGCCCAAATTAAGGTAACGAAAAAAAAACCCCCAGCGAAAATCGTGCCGACTCGACGCGCGTTTAAACTCAAACCCAACCTTCACATTTGTTATCTTTACCTTCAAGACAAGGTGCGGTAATTATGTGTAACTTTTCCTAATTGTATGATATTAATTCTGTTTTTCTTCTTTTTCTTAAAAACAAAACGTACTACAGTTTTCATCCGGATGTATAATTATTCCGTGGCGGTTTAAACACTTGCTTTTCGAGTATTTGATACGTTAGAAAGGAAAACACGTTAATGTTCTGACTTATTGTAATAGCAAAATACAGACTAGGCAAAAGCAAAAACGTTCTATGCAACCACTTATGTTCGCTGAAGACGCACGGCTGGTGCATAACAGCATCTGGGCATCCCTTTTCTGTCACCATCCCGCATGTCGGTGGACCGTTGGTGGATCATATTGCGCTCACTCACGCACGTCTTGCCTCTGTGTTATTCAAGGCAACAGATCCACATGCACCCCCGGCTCTTTGGCACTGCACTCTCCGAAACGTTGGTTTTGAGAAGTCTTGATCACGCGAGTGTGCCCCTATAAATCGTTATGGCTGCACTTTTCAGTAGAATAAGTTAGAGAATAGAATGTCGTGGAAGTTGGGATGCTCGTGCTCTCTGACATTCTGGTTTAGTGGTTCTCAACATGAGCGATATTGCTCCCCCGGGGGCGATTTTGTTTTCCCGGGGGAGGGGGGTGAAGCGAGGAAAAGGGCGACAAGGGAGCGAACACAATGAAGGGGGGAGGGGGCAGAAAGGTGAATGGAGGATGATTTGGGGACAAAGATAGGGCAGCCATTGACTTGTTCAACAACGCGCATAGATGGGTTTTATGAGGTGAAAAGCCCCCCCCCCCCCCACCCCCCCTTCCTTTTTTTTTCAGTGCATTGCATAATGAATGCCTTCTGTGTTATAATGAATAACCATTGCCATTAATGAAGCTTCGAGAAATTTAGCATCATAAATGTGTGTGTAGTCTGGCCCCTTGTACTATGTACCTGTTAGGCTTTGGTACGTATTTTTTTGGGATGGGGGGGGGGGGCAATGATAGAACACTTGGAACCTAGAAGGGGGCGATTGCATGAAAAAGGTTGAGAACCATTGTTCTAGTTGAATCGAAAAATCACACACATTGTAAAGAAAGGTTGATAGGTTATATTTTATTGTAACTGACATGGCCACGGTCCACAAGCAGGAGTTTCAAGCGGGTTAGTTTACAGAAAGTCAAGATGAACGACCTGCCATAATTCGACACTGTCCTCCTGTAGGACATGCTTGGTGTGACTTAACCTCTTGTATGCCGACAGCAGTATTGTCATGAATAATCTATTTTGCGCCGGCTGTGAATTTATCTTCAGTATAGATCTATTTACGGATCGTTAAGCATTTGCAAAACTTCGCCAATAAAGTTTCCATTTACTTATTGGTATAAACGAAATAAAAGTAACAAGCACTATAAGAATCATAACAGTTCTGCCTTGTCACAAAGCGCAGGTGCAGGCAAAGGGACTGCAATTGCGGTTTGAGACCTTCCCGTGTTTTGGCGTATGTTGAGGCCATAACATATTTCATCTCATTAATGCTATTTTTTTTTCCTTTGTGTAAAGCGTTTAACCATGAAATTCAATCCGAGATTTGGATTGAATTTGTCGCCACCATCGCTCCAGCTTACCTTCATACATTCGTGTCATTTGCATGTTTTTTGCCTTGCGATTTCAAGTGCAGCATTACTTGAATCAAAATACCCGCTGCGTTGACACAAATTTAGGTATAATGTGAAATTTTAGCTTGGTATCTGGGGTTTGTTCGTGGTATCATGTTAAGCTTGAACATTTTATCTGGACGTTTGCTCGATGTCAGTGAAACACGGATTAAACTTGCATCTCAGCGAGCATACTTGGCCGGCCGGCCGGATTGAGCACAACCTCTACATTCATAAAGGGAACAAGATGGGATTTCGTGCAACGCTTTTGAAGCATAGTGGATGTGAACATTGAACATTTCCCAGATGGTGCATTATAAGCTAATCGACATATCTTCATAATGTGCCTTCGTATTCCAGATCAGCTACCGGAGCAGCCGGCGGTTTTCGTAACAACAACAACAAAAAGATATTGCTAGAATCCCAAAATGAGAAACAAATTGATTTACATAACGCAGTCGGACTCGCGATAGAAAGTAGACCCTTACCTTCCAGGACAAAAAATTATCGAGAGGTTTATACCAGTACTTAATAGGGTACGGTACCATGGGTGTGTAAAAGCACTGAATTCTGAAGAGATGGTATGAAATATGAAGGCGGTTTGGCATAAGGAAAGAAATGGGCTTAAAATATTCTTGGTGCGGGAGTTTGGTAAACAGTTAAAAAAACTTGAAGAAAAGTCTCAGTTTGGTTTAGCATCACTGAGGACATTCTGTTACATCTTATAATGAAGGGTAACTGCTTTGCCAATGTTCAGCTAGCTAGTTACATATTATTGTGATCTCTTTTTTTCATTCGAGTACACGTCTTGTGGACATCGTCATCACCAGAGTGGATGGTTTGGTGGGCGCCTCTGGTAGGGTCAGGGTCCCCTTCTATCCTGTAGTTCTGTTCTATTCTGTCTACAGTCTTGCTTTTTTCCTAGGGCAGTGTGACCTTTATCGAGTCAACGTGCTTTGTCCAGACTCGAAACTCAAACTGAAAGCGCCATCATTATCATCAAAATCATCATCGTCGCTATCATCTTCTTTACTATTGTTTCCGCCTCCCACTCCGACCCCGTTGGTAATTTTAATAGTGGTTAGTATCATTTTCTTTCACTTCCTGCTAGTGTTGTCCATAAACGGTGTCGCAACTGATAACGGTGACACATTTTCCTAATGTGGCATTAAATGCTCTGAGGTAGCAGGAAATTACCTGGATGATCCAACCTGCGCGTGGCCAGAAGAATACCGAGCAGCATATTATAGATATTTGACCTCCACTGATGGCTGCCGTGAGTAATTGATACTCAAAATAAACCTGGCCTCTTCACCTTTTCCAGTTGATACTTCCTTTTCCGCCCAGATCAAGAGTGTCAATCTGAGACAGACTTCGTGAGTCGTGGAATCGGCCTCGAAACTTCTGTATTCAAAGTGCTCAAATTTCCGTGGATTTGCGTATCTATGAAAGAATGATTTTTTGTTGAGTAACTGCAGCGCATCTTGACCATCTATAGGGAAGCTGAAATCTACACATTAATTTAAAAGAGTGTAAATTAAAAAATTCATTTTAAATCTTTACAAAACTTTTGTTCTCAGAAATGAACACAAAAAAATATATTTTATGGGGGTCTTTTCCACAGCAAGTTCCCCCCCCCCCCCCCCCGAAAAAAAAAATGGTTACAAGCCCAAAGTGGCCGCCGTCGTCCCATCAAACCCAAACATTCCTCTTGTGGCCTTGAGTCGCATTGGGTATTTTCCTCTTGCACTTTCTTCACCTGCATTCTGGAAGTCACCACAGTAGTTTACAGGGACAACATTGACAGGATCTGTAGTGGGGATGTTGGAAGGGGGACGAGGAGGAAACGGGAAGTTGGTGGTGGGGGGGGGGGGGGAGTTGCATTATCAGTGCGGGTTGACAGACTGAGGTGGTCATTGCGGTACCAGGACCCAACAAGGGCCTGCTGTTTCATTGTATCCGAGACACATTGAAGATACCGAGGTGAATAAACTCGCCAAATTCTCTCTGTTGCTCTCTGGGCGTGTCAGTGATGTTAACCTTTTATATTCATTTACAAAACTCATTTCAGATCCATACAAAACAACTTTTGAGAGTTTTGCCACTGTGGTAAAATTTATGTGGAGCTACTGAATTCTATTTCTGAAATTTGGAAGATTTGAATATGAAACATAATAAAGTACCCAGATAGACCGGTGGTGGGCACAAAATGGCCGCGATCGCGCCGACGCTCCGTAAAACTCAGACTCAAACTCAGTTAACAATCGAACAATGCGGATGCCACCCTGTCCTAATAGAACAGAAACATTTATACACGCGCAGTTTGCGGACAGAGAGAAGCAATGGTTCGTCTCGGTATCCAGTGACTCCGATTACTTTATAATTAGGACCAAGGACACAGTGTAATAGATGGGCGTGGGGGCGGGTGATACTAAGTGCACGCAGGCCGAACTGGGAAGAAAGATTAGGAATGCAGGCAGTAATAGCAGAGACCTTTATATAAGGTCTCTGGTAATAGTTAGGACAGCAGCATTTGTCTGGTGGAGGATGGAGCGTACATCATTTGACACCAACACGCAATCCGTGGATTGCACACTGTCAATATGACTGGAGAACCTGCATCTTCTTCATCCGCACAGAATAGTTGGGACATAAATAGTCCGCGTCCGTGCTGGAAATAGCTTGCTTGCTACTTTGGGAACATCACGATGGATGATAATCTGACATGGTAGTGGATGGCAGTACACCAAATAGATACTCACTAATCCTGATTTCCTGGTAATTCCTGATGGGTTGTCGATATCTCAGCTCAAACCTTCTTAAGGTCTCATCTTTAGCTCTCTGTCAGCTGGACAGCGCACACAAAGCATCTTAAGTAACAATCCTCCTCTTTAGCATAATGGTGAATGATCTTTATTTGAACGTATACATTGTCCTGTAACATATTTTGTTTTGCGACATTACGTGACCTTGGTTCTTGTTTATTCCAACTCCACTTTTTGCTCACTGAGAAATTCGGCGTTAACCGCTCGCTGCTTTAGTATTATGATAAAGAATTAGAATAAATCGAACTGTGAAACAGCTTGATATTATGTCACAACGTATTTTAGACAGGTGTCAAAGTGTGCATTTGTCACACCTCTTCTATGCACTCAAAGATCTCCAGTTTGACAGAAAATGGAGACAGAACGAACTAGAACCAAGGTCGCGTTAGGCCAGCTAGAAAATCTGAAGGACTCTGGGCTTGGGAAAGTAGGTCACGATTACCAGCCTCACGTCGTAATTGTGCCTTAGTTGAGAACCCCAGGTCGCATGGACGTCACTGTCACACCCTGGGTGATCTCACAGGAGTACATTTAAAACGCAGAATTTTTACTGTATAGTCGTGTCGCAACACATCCGCTGTATTCAAACAGGGGGACACTTTTTTTTAGCCAATCAGTCAAGACTGTATTTTACCCATACATTCTTCAAATAATGAATACATACATGTATTATTATTTAATATTCTGGAGATCAATACCCCCAGATCCCAGAGGAGGCACTGTAATGTTCAGACACAGGTTGTACATTCCAAGTCAACCAGTCGCAGAACAATGAGGTAACAAATTGTTGAAGATGATGAGAAAACCGTTTCCGAAGTTGGATGTCTTGGTGTTTGTTTTACTTTAAGAACGAGTTCACATGAAATTTAAAGACACATTTTATTATTATTATTAAAATGACCCTCATGTGTATGTGTGCCACCGCCACCGGCCACAGAGTATTTTATCCATTGCTTTGTGTATGTTCAGTGAAAATCGTGAGTGTCAATGCCCTACTCAGCGCTGACATAGAAACGTGCGCACTCCTGCTCATGACCTGGTGCATATGAGTGTGACAGCTGCAGCTGGTAACGCTTGGGGGGTGGGGGGAGGGGGGGGGAGGCGCGGGCGAAATACGGTAGTGTTTACTTCCGTCATCACCGGCAAGTGTTGCTTTCAGTTGGTAATCCAGTCACAGGAAACACTTAAGCTTTTTTCATCACCTTTATTTGTGTGTATGTGTATATGGTGGGGGGAGGGGGGCGCGTCGTTTGTCGTACAAACCACTTTCATACTGCGTCCTCTTAGAATGACACGGTGCTAAATCCTTTCTTTCAACTTTTGAGAACTTGATGATTGAAGTTTCATGTGCTCAAAGCTTTGAGAGGTACAACTTTTTTTTCATGTTTTCGTAACAAAGTGTACTTGCAAATTGCACACCGAATCCGCTTGATACTATGATACACAAAGGAGAAGGCGTGTAGGATTAGTGTGTTGTGTCGAACTCAGTGCGGCCAAGAAGTGGAGATCGAACCTTGTCATTTTAGGGAAACGCTTAGGCAAACTGTTTTAATTTGGCGGATGACTTTTGGCAGGGCTGTAAACGAGAAGCCGTTTCTCTGAGGATCATGAATACCTTACTTTCAGAAACACTCTCCAATGCGTCAGTTCTTTGGACGCTTTATTCTGGTATCGGTACGCGTGCATATTATTACTTCGAAGGACCTTGCAATCTACGACAAAGGAACATATTTGAAAGAAACATGTTTGGGTGTGTGTGTGTGTGTGTGTGTGTGGGAGAGAGAGAGAGACACACAGAGAGAGAGAGAGAGAGAGAGAGAGAGAGAGAGAGAGAGAGAGAGAGAGAGGGCAGGTGTACTTGATGAAACAGAGTGATTGGACCTTCAAAAGGTTGTATGGACAACCACTCGTGAACATTATGCATGCAACCATTGTAAAGCAGAGAAATATAATAAGGCTGGCACTGGACTGAGCCAAGTAGATCTTTGTGAAGTTTTGTGCAGAAAAACAAACTTAAGATGGGATTGCTGCCTCCTCATCCTTTTCAACTGCCAAAAATATACATGGAATGAAATCTGTTCACCCATCCGGCGTGGGCCCATCTTTCCACCTTCCTGGTTTGGCACTGTGCCGTGTCTCTAGTGGAAATCCCCACTATGACATTAGTTCCATTAGCCAAGACCGCCGTAGACTGACCCCGGATAGTGCAGAGGGCCAGAAATGATGTGATCTAAGGAAGCTCATGCGGAATGATATCATCACGAGGATCTGTCGGCGGGGTTCTCTCACGGAGATCTGTGACCAGCACGACTGGAATGAGTACGATAGTCTTGCCCAGCCCTTTCAAACCACTCCTTGGTCAGTTGTAAAAAGAAGAAGTTGTATGTATATTTTGACTTAGCTTTAATCCCTTGCTGCGACCTCAGTTTTTCTGTGGCTTTTATAATGTTTCGTCAACTCGGTCAGTAACGCTTGTGCGTGTGGTTTTTTTTTCTTCTCGATAGATGGCTTTCTGTGGACATAACATTTAAATATGCCAAGGGAGTCAAGCATTGATGGACCAGAAATTATTGTGTTGGAAAATTACACCTGAGATAGAAAGATAAGCACATTTCATTCTATGGAATGGTGTTAAAAATTGAATTTGACCTAGATGGACACATACGGTGTTCTTCCGTACCACGGCAGCATTGCGACCTCAACCAGCTTCTGGCTTTAGATCAAGACTGGCGAGATTATCGCTGTCATATAGTGCGTAAAATGAAACTTTAAGTGGATTAGCGAATGCAAATCTTAAACTACCCTGACTTACTCATTATTATTAGATATGCCTGAATCAGATTTGAGTTCGAAACCACTGTTGGTGCCAGACCAGGAGGTATTTGTTGGTTGGTTTTAGATAGTGAAGATGCTGGGTGTTTGAAGGAATCGCTTCTCAATTTGTGTTCTATTGTATCGTTTTGTTAATTATTTCTTACGCGAGGCTTGGCAACATGCACCTATTTCTTTTTGTCATACTAGCTGAGTTACCCGGCCCTGCCCGGGAGAAATATCTTTATATAGAAAACAACACGCACAATCGGCACACAGAGTATGTAGATCTAGGTAGAAAACAACTCACAACTGGCACAGTAATACCCGCATGGCCCGTGCATAAGGCAGACGGCACAAAAACTCATGCATTAAAGCTTTGAAACGCAATCGGAAGTTTAAAGTCGAAACAAAACAAAGGCAGGAGGGAGGCCATCGTTGTTGAGGAGAACGCATTATTCGATATTTTTAGGCCTATTTTCATGTATTACAAAATCACAATACTTCGCTTTCATGTCAAAGGAATAGACATAGTAGCAAAAAGAACTATCTTTCACATGTAATTTTTTCAGGTCTGGGCATTTCTTCCTCGCAGCAGTGAATTTTTTTTCCTTGCTTTTTTGTCATATTTTGACTTTGCGACTCACACACATTTTCTTTGTTTTTGTTTTTGTTTTTTGTAGATATGTCGTCTGCGTCACAGAGGCCACTGATCATCCATACTACTAGCCATATCGTCAGACTTAGGCCAAAACAGAATGTACCTGTTACGCCATTGCCCTATCCATGGTGCATCTATTAATGTAAAAATCATTCAAAAGTGCCAAGCCATTATCCTGGAAATAAAACTTTCTGTAATGGCCTAAGCCTAACCCATTCATAGACGTAGGCCATTTTGGTTCTGGGAATGTTTCAGCAAACGTGGATGATGGCCACTTTTACCTAGAGTCATTTTGGCCTAAGTCTGACTGCATTGCAAAAGAATTTAAATGATTTTTTTGCGATTTTCTCAAAAGTCCAAAAAATGACATAGGCAAAAAGGTCAGCACCATGACGATATATTGATTTCTTTAGTACACAGCAGCCCTTTGTGCTGGAGGCCATTGAAAACTCCTACGTGGTCATAATGTTTTACAGTTTCTCTATGCCTGTCCTCAGCGGCCGGCCAGGTAACAACAGCAAAATAAACGGCTGGGCTAATGATGCTTTCATTCCTCGTCCACCGCACGTCTCGTACATTCTATTGTCTCCCGCGCCCACCTTCGGCCCACACATCCACACACCCACACATAGGAAATCAGCATTAGCACTGGTATCGTCTTCTATCATGCCTACCTCTGACAGGCTGTGGACAGAACGGTGAGAATGCTTCTTGCATAATTTGTGAGCTCGTTGGTCGTTACTCACTCTTGAACTTCCGCAATCCCAGCCCAGGTCATTGATGCTTGACCATTTTTTCCCTCCCTCCTCCTTTATTTTATGTGTGTATGTCGTGAAGTATTTGCCACATTTTTGCATGCGATATTTTGCCGATTTTGAAAGTCATGAAAATGGTTCTTTCACTCCTAACTTTATCATGTATAAGAGTAATGCCAATCGGTTAAAAACTTTTCGAGATATGTGTTTATGGTGCAATGTTGTATGCATTTTGGCCCTGATTTTACGTAACTCGTCAAACTTTCAGTCCTCATTATCTCAAAAAGGCAAAAATGCACGTAAAACAATTTGGAAAAATACCCGACAGTTTGTATTCGTAGGAAAACACACCATGTACCTTTCCTGTACTCATAAGATTCTTATATATTTTCAGCTTGATCTCACCCGGTGACGATGTGTGGGGAAAACCCCGCGCTGGAGTGAACAGACAGAAATTGTAGGGAAAAAAAACACTACTAGACCCTCAAAGAGAGGGCTGGGTAAGGGTCGACTGGAGGCTGTACAAGTACCAACAAGTATTGATTGTCTAAATTGCCCTGACGTGCCACAGGCCAGAGGCTGTTCAGTGCTACCGAACGTACAGCATTCCAAGCATTGGTGAGTACTCCATGGGATTGCATGTTGTCAGTGCTTACTTCCGGGTTCCTAACCTCTTTCTTGTCGTGGACCAGTTAATCCTTCTCTCTCTCTTCTCTCCCTCTCTCTTCTCTCTCTCTCTCTCTCTCTCTCTCTCTCTCTCTCTCTCTCTCTCTCTCTCTCTCTCTCTCTCTCTCTCTCTCTCTCTCCCTCTCCCCCCTCTTCTCCTCTCTCTACCTCTCCTTCTTTCTTCTCTCTCTGTCTCTCTCTGTACGATTTCCTGAACAGCAAGGTTAAGCAAAACGGTCTTTCTCTTGAAAGCAACTGAAATCTGCCAGTGGTCTTGCTTATATACGCAGATTTGTCGGGAATTTGTTAGTTTCGAAATATTGGAATGTAGCTGACTCGTCAGCAGTTTGCAGAAATGTGTTACGCTGAGTCAGTGACCAAGGAGTGGAAGCTGACGTTTTCTGGAAGGTGGTCTAAAGGTGGGTTTTCATGTCTGCGGAAAGGGAAACGGCAACGGAAACATCAAAAATTCATCAAGTACAAATAAAAATATTCTATTTCACTACTTGAAGGGTTTTTGGCATTTCTGTTGCCGTTTCCGTTTCCGTACGGTGTTTTCTTTTCCAACATGAAACAAAACGATAATTATATATTTTGGCGCAAGGTGTTGGCTAACAATTGTTGCATGAGGTGCGGTTTTATTATTTTATTTCATTCAGTCGTTTGCCGAAGCATGGTTGCTGTAATGCACGTGTGTGTATGTTTTGGTGTGTAGGTCGACTTCTGTAACCGTATAGATTTCCTTGTCCTCTTTTCTTTCCGGTCGGCCGATGTGGACTGAATGTGTGGACGTCATCAGTGGCTATGTGGAATAATGTGGAACTAGGGCAGGTGTTTTGTAAGTGTGTAAGTGACCCTGAAGTCAGTCCTTGTGTTTCGGACGGATTTGTGCCGAGAGAGAGAGAGGAGAGGGTTGATACGGCCACATTGTGCTACGAAGAAGCAAGACGATAGATAAGATATAGTAGAATGATACGACATGAGACCCTACCAGAAGCGCCACCAACCACGAGAGAGAGAGAGGGAGAGGGAGGGAGCACATTGATACGGCCATATTGTACTAGGAAGAAGCAAGACGAGAGATAGGATAATAATATGGCACATGATAGGACATGAGACCCTACCAAAAGCGCTCACCAACCGCCCGAGAGAGAGAGAGAGAGAGAGAGAGAGAGAGAGAGAGAGAGAGAGAGAGAGAGAGAGAGAGAGAGAGAGAGAGAGAGAGAGAGACTTACCATTGGAAGCTTACGCAGTTATGATGGCTGTGTAGATTCTACCGTCAGAAACTTTCCGACAAGATATCAGATAGGGGCTAGGCATCGCTCACAATATCAACTGGTGTTATCTTTACAAATTCCAACACTCACTATTATACTCCTCGTAAAAGGAAACAGACCAAACATATAATGAAATAAAACCTGAATAAAAAATAATCACGGCTTTGAAAAAAATGTAAATGTTATTCTCACATGTTGCGATCATCAATTTGTTTGCCATGATGGGATTTGTTCCGCATTCCTGACCTAATTTCGGGTTTTATTATAAAGCTGCAAAATTTTCAGTGTACATTGTATTTATTATGCGAGCAGACACATAAACCTGTATTATTATGTATGGTTTATCATTGTGAGCATTTGCATTTCTTCTGGCCGCTGGACATTCTGTACGCCATGCTTGCACTAGTGTAAGGATTAAGCCAGATCGAGGCCGGCGTAGGCCCCGCAGGCGTGATTTTTTTTTTTCCGCACTCACGTTACCAAATTCAGGAGCGTGTCAGCAACAGCTCCAACATATTACAGGGATTTTCGGTGACGTTCAGAGTCATTTTAGGGTTAGGGTGCACAGTCCAGACATTGTAGCACCCATGGCAATGTTCATTAGGACGAGAAATCCCTTAGCCGATGACTTAGGGGTGTGTTGCAGCCCCGTTCCTGAATTTGGTAAAGTGAGTATGAAAAAAAATTACGCACCCCGCAGTGGTGGCTCACCACCTAATTATTATGCATCACAGATAACGCTGTTAACTGCCCAAACCGCCGCGGTGTGGGTTTTGAGTTACAGAGGTAAATTAATGTTTTAACGGGGCAGCCTTGGTCTGGCTTACCTCTAAACCTACAGACTGCCAACAGAACAGAGCAGATAAAAAAAAGTTGCTCTAGATGTAACGGAAGGGTTCAGACTGCCAGCAAAGCAGAGTCGAGTCAAAATTGGGCAAAAATAAAAAATTGTACGTAGCAAATCCCCGCGTAAGAAATAATACCCAAACGATACGATGCAAACGAAAAGAGAAGAAAGAAAATGTTCAGTATTTGGGCTATCGCCTTTATCAAGAAAAAACAAAACAAAACAACAACAGATAAAAAAAGAAAAATGGAACAGAGAAAACAATCGAACAGTAAGACAATCGAACAATAAAATATTTCAATAGGAAATGTATAGAATCGAAACAGAATATGTGTACTTAACTGCGAGTTCTTGCTTGGTTAGCAGCACAAAAGCACGTCTGCCAATGTATCTCTCACAGGTTTTCTGTGGTTTTTATAATATTTCAGCAAAGCAGAGCAGAGCGAAACCAGCAGGACTTGCTTTCTGCTGGGCCAGCACGATCTTTCTCCTTATCAATGATAGGACAGAAGGAAACCCTACCAGAAGCGCTCACCAACGTTGGGTGGATTTGCAGATTTCTTTCTGGACGTCGTAACATACGTACCCTGTTATACCATTGACGAAATAGCATAAAAAGCACAGAAAAACTGTGGGGTCGCAGCAGGGCTATAAGCAATGTCAAAATTGGGCCCAAAGGAAAAAAGAAAAAGTTGTATGTAGCGAAGCCCTACGTGAGAAATAAAACCCATATTTTCTGTCTTCTCTTTAGTTTGCTTTGTATCGTTTGAGTTTTATTTCTCACGCAGGGCTTCGCTACATACAACTTTTTAAAAATATTTTTGCCCAATTTTGACACGTTATACCATGTCCACATTAAACCAGCAGAGAAATGATTGGAACGAACGGCAACTACGATAGTCGGGTCAGATTGACAAATACAAGAAAGGTGCTGATTAATCTACCATTTTCCGAACCCAGTAATAACCGTTACTAGTTTATAGGAATCTGAGAGCTTAAAGCTAGCCCAAAGTAAGATAGCGAAAAAAACAAAAAAACGTGAAAAGCGCAAAGTTACCGTTATCACGCCGTGGCGCCGTTAAACCCAAACCCAAACTCATTACTAGACCACGCTTGTGCTCGCATGAATGCATTGATGGCAACGAGACAAGTGAACCTGCGGTACATTATGTTCAGATTATCCAGCAAACCGTTTTGTGGGCGAAGACAGACCGCCTGCAGACGAATAGAAAGGTATGGACAGATGGAAAGAGAGATGAAGGAAGAGATAAAAGGAAGTGATCAGCCGACATTGCAAAAGATTAAGGACAGACGGTGCCCGGCTATTATTATGCACATGAACGTGGACAGGCGTGTATCGATCCGACCCCTCTGCTGATGTAGATTGGCAGCTCCGGTCATTCAGCGGACCCTGGCACCCGTGCTAGTGAATGAGTGGAAGAGTGGAGCTGGCGGGGACGGTCGAGGTTGTGTCTGGCGAGGAGGGGGGTGGGGGGGGTGTTTATAAAAATGCTGAGTAGTTGGCTGGTAGACGGTAGACAACTGGATAAGTGGACCGAGCACAGCCGAATATTTTCTACCTGCTGTCTTGAGAACACGAGTGCTGTGCTGCAGATGATGATGAAAAATACGGCCTTCCTCGTATTTCACCGTTATTGTCTGCTCACACCCATCCATCCATCTATCCATCCGCCCGTCCGTCCTCCGTCCATCCATCCGTCTGTCTGTTGTCCGGCTGTCCGCCCGTCCGTTCGTCCGTCGGCCCATCCACCCATCCCTCACTCCGCCCGTTCGTCCGTCCATCCGCCCACCCATCCATCCATCCAACCGTAAGATCCGCATGTACTTAACATTTTCATATTATCATAGAGTACCAGCAGGTGTCTTCTTGAGTGGAGAGAGTGCTGGGACAGCCTGACGGTTTCATGGCAGAACAGTGAAATGTACAGGTTCACTTTGATTTCACCGCTGAAACAAAAAATGGCATATATTTATATATTTATCACCTAGAAGAGGTACGCATGCTATTGTCAATGCAAAATGACGGGCTGAATTTATATAATTTTCAACAGTTAATATAGCCTGGGTTTCTGTAAAGTAGGAATCGACAAATGTATTTATTTCACAGCTTTGCGAAAGAGTCACACCCATGCTATTAAATACGAAATGACGGGCTGAATTCGTATGATTTTCAACAGTTAATAATATAGCCTGAGACTCTATAAAGGAGGAATCGGCAAACGCATTTATTTCACAATTTTTGCGAAATCGAAAGCTTGATGGAAATTGTTTACCGATAAAATAGCTAGTAAAGTGTGCTTCATTTGCTAACTTGGCACGTGCACATTCTAGAATCATTTCTTTACTTAATTGAAACTGACATTGGGAAAGAGTACGCGTAAGCTGAGGTAGCATCAATGTTTACAAACAGCATTCACTCTACGTCTTTGACCTTAAAAAAAATCAAGTCAGATCTTTGCGATGTACTAACAACCCACATTATCCGTCGATCTCTCTGTGAAAATTGAAATGACTAATGCCCTAGAATTATACCCGATATTTTAGTATTTAATTTTCACTCGTGAAAGGTCATGTCACTTTCAGAGCAATTTGCTTGGCAGCTCGTAGTATCAGCCGAGCAAACAATTTCATGGAAAGCCACAACACCTATGACGTCAATTTCTAAGAAGGCCAAGGTTCTGTGAACTGTTGGGTATGTGTGGAGATATTGACAGTTCAAGCACTGCTGGCTATGGATGTCAGGCAGGGGAATTTTGTTCTTCCTTTCATTCCTTCTTTGCTTTTGTCAGCCTTTTTCCTTCGCCTTGTCTTCTGTCTTTTTTTTTTTAATGTTCTATCTCATTTTTTGTGTGTGCGGGCTTCCTTGTCTGCCTTATTTTCTTATCTTTCTCGTCTTCTATGGCTTTTCTGTTGTCCTTCTTTCTCTTCTGTCTTGTTTTCTTATCTTTTTTATTTTCTGACCCACATTTTGGCAGGCTCTCTCGTCAGTCGTGTCGTGTCCTCTTATCATTTTTTATTTTCTACTAGATGAAGTTCCCGGCATTATCCGAGATAAACCTGTGAAACCACCGTTCGATCTCCCTCTCTCTTTGGGTCTACAAAGCGTCTACAGTCTTACCCGAGACACAGGATGTCGAGACGGACCAATTCAACATTTTCCGTCCACCGGCTTGTGCGCGTGCCATCCATGTTAACAATGCAACAATTCGCACCACACCCCCTTCATAATTGAACGAAAAAGACTAGTACCACAGAGCTCTGTGAGTAGTACTCACTGTATTTATACGCGCACAAGCTGTGGACATATAGTGAAAGAAGGAACGGTCCGTCTCGGTATTCTGTGTCTCGGGTCTTACTACAGATTCCATGCGCTCCCGTGCACTACTCACTCATTTCTGATAGGGAAATTGTGCGCACGAAAGTGAAAGCATATGAATGTCGTTTCCGGTGCCATGGACTTTCTACAGGGAGCCAAAACAGAGATCATTGTATTTTACATTTTTACAAATTTTTATTTAAAAGTACCAGAGACTTGAATGAACACAATCGGTCGATACAAAAGCGATTGGACTGGATTTGTTAACACTTAAGAAATTCAATTTAATAATTTTTGAATCTGTCATTTAGGCTGTAGCGCCGAGCCAAAAAAGGGTCAAAATTGCACCACAATGAATTACTCCCGCCACAATTTTTTGTTATAATAAGATATCTCTTCTGTTGTCCGGATTTCTCTTCAGGCTTGTCTTCTTTTCATTTTCAGTTTCTATCTGGCTTTTTTTTTTGCAGGCTTTTGTGTCTATCCTGTATTCTTATCTTTTATTTTTTATACCTTTTCTGTTGTCCGTCCTTCTCGCCTGCCCTGTCGTCTTATCTTTTTTATCTTCTATCTCACTTTTCTGTTGTTCGTCTTTCTAGTCTGTCTTGTCACACCTTTTTTTATTTTCTGTCCTGTTTAATTATATTGTACCGCCGTTATTTCCTCGTTTATCTTGCATTGCAGACATTTATTATTATTTTTTTTTTTACTAAATAGTGTCCATTTTGACTTTGCTGACATTCATTTTCTGTAGTTTTCTCAAGAACAGAACTAGTTGTAACGAATTTACGTGGCTTGCCTGTTGGGGTATGGTAAACACTACCTTAAGTATCACTGACATAAAAGGGAAATGAAAAAAAGCAATGTAAGAACCAAAAGAAAAGTTGAAAAAAACTTAAACTTCGTTTTTTTTTCTTCAAAACTTCAAAAATGTAGAAATCCGGTTCTTGCACGAAACCGTCTATATATTAAAAAAAAATTCGTTTGATGGTCCATACTTTTGTCATTCCTATGTAGACCAGTCCATTAACATTTGCCATGATTGCTTCAGTAGGGCAATTTTCTTCATTATGTCTCATTGTTTCTTTTTAGTCTGTCATAATGTTCGTCTTTTCATCTGTTGACCTGCCAGCATGATTGTTTGTCCATCTGTCCGGCCATCGGAAATCCACTCGTTCTGTCTCTTTGATGATCCATTGTTCTGTGACATGCTTCAATTTTGCTGCAGACGTCACACTCATTTAACAAGTTGGTCTCTCTCTCTCTCTCTCTCTCTCTCTCTCTCTCTCTCTCTCTCTCTCTCTCTCTCTCTCTCTCTCTCTCTCTCTCTCTCTCTCGCGCGCGCGCGCGCACCCATTCAGCAAACATAACGAGGAGTATTTGCCATAATAGTTATATGCGACATTTTGCTGATTTCCAGCTTTTGTCATGAAAGTGGTTCTCTCACCCCGAATGCCATTTGTATAAAAGTGTCATCCCAATCGGTTAAAAACTTTTCGAGATATGTGTTTGTGATGTAATGTTTTCTGCGCTTTAGCCCTTTTGCCGACCAAACTTCATATTCTTATTTGCTTGAAAAAGGCAAAAATGCACATACAACAATATGGCAAATACCCGACGATAATCTAAAGGGGAAAAAATTGATTTTTTTCCTCTTTCTTTGGGTTCCTTGTGTCATCGTTTACGCCCGACCAGCTGTCATGACGTCACATGACCCCCCCCCCCCCCCGAACAAAAACAACAACAACAAACAAACAAAGAAAAAAGGTGTTTTTTTTTTTTTCATGGATACGTTCTGCGATTGCTGATACAGTATTGAGTATAGCAGCAACGCATCAGACCACTGAATCATTAATGAGATGGCGTAGGGTGAAGGGACCGATATAGTCAATATCATCAAAATCGTATACCCAGTGTCCCTGGAACAAAATGTGGCAACCTTTGGCATTAATGAAACCATACTTAGTTGCTGCTTGACTAATTAGACACAGAGATCGTGATAGGGAAATATAATACATAATGACATTTTTTTCCCTTTAATTAAGCTGTGAATGTAGTCACGAAAGCTTCGTGAAGGATTAATCTTAAATTGTGCCAGATCTTTACACTGAGATGAAATTAATGGTACATTGTCTAAAGATAATAATAATAATAATAATAGTTCGTCCATCAGGTATGATGATGACCATAACAACACCAGAGGAATAAAGAACAGAAATTGTTGAGAATTTCAACACATGGACAATAAAGAGAACTAAAGGACACAGAGGACAGAATGGAAAGACTGTTCTTTCATGACTTATGGCTTCTCATGTGACTGATAAGTCCTATTTTTGCCCTGCAGACCCTTCCGCATAAATGACAAGAGTGCTCCGTTGGTTCAGTACCACTGGGCCTTTTCTTGCGCCGTTCTCTTTTTTTGATAGCCTGCTGGACTCTGTCAGCTTCCCATGCTTTGCTGCCTCTGGTAAGGGCCGCCCTCCAATTTGCACGATCAAGCGAGAGCTTTTCCCACTCACTCACATCAATGGCAAAGGCCTTCAGTGATTGCTTGAGAGTGTCTTTGTAACGTCTCTTTGGGGCCCCAACATTCCTCGTTCCATTGGAGAGCTCAGAGAAGAAGATTTGCTTAGGGAGTCTGGAGTCGGGCATTCTGACAGCATGTCCTGCCCAACGTAGCTGAATTTTTTTCAGGTGGCAGAAGATGCTCAATTCCTTGGCACGATTGAGGACCTCAGTGTCTGGAATTTTATCCTGCCGTTTGATCCTTAGGATCTTTCTAAGGCAGGCCAGATGAAAGTGATTTAGCTTTCTGGCATGCGATTGGTACACTGTCCAGGTTTCAGCCCCATAGAGTAGGGTGGGAAGGACCACAGCACTGTACACTTTCAGCTTAGTGTCTGTGCGAATGCCGGCAACATCCCACACTCTCTTTCGAAGCCTGCCAAATGCCGAGCTGGCCTTGCTGATTCTTGAGAGAATTTCAGTATCAACACGAGCCGCGGAAGACAGTGTACTGCCAAGATAGGTGAAGTTCTCCGACACCTTCAGAAGACTGTCATGGACTTTGATATTTGGGGTCACAGGATACTTGTCGTCTGGAGTAGGCTGATGGAGCACTTCCGTCTTCTTTGTGCTTATTGTGAGGCCAAAGTTGTCACAGGCACTAGAGAACTTATCAACACAGTTTTGCATGCTATCCTCATCGTGTGCCAGAAGTGCACAATCATCAGCAAGTAGTAGGTCACAGACTTGAGTACTTTTGGTTTTGGTTTTTGCCTGGAGTCTCCTGAGGTTGAATAGACTGCCATCAGTTCGATACTTGATGCTTACCCCTTGAGGAGGAGAGCTAAAGGCTTCTTGTAGCATTGCAGAGAACATGATGCTGAACAGAGTTGGGGCTAAGACACAACCCTGTTTTACCCCATTTGTGACAGCAAAGGGCTCTGAAACACTGCCGTTGCTTTTGACTGCAGCTTGCATGAAAATAGTACATTGTCTAAGACACGATGCAATAAGAGAGCCAAATATAATACCGCTGCAATTCATCAACGTTGGTGGTTCTCAACGTGGGCAATATCGCCTCCTCCCTCCCTCCCCTTTCCCCTCTCCCCTTTTTTCTGAGGGCAAGTTTGATTTCCAGGGGGGGGGGGGAACAGAGAAAAGGGCGACGGGGGGCGTAAACGATGAAGGGGGCGATGTTTGGAACAAATTTGGAGCCTAAAGGGGTGATTGCCTGAAAAAGGGCGAGAATCACCGATCTATGGTAAGTTGTTTGAAGACACAATGCAGTGGGAGAAACATAGTACCGTTGTAATCATCTATTCGTATACACCAAGGCAGATTCATGGCCAGTCTGTGATGACCCACTTTTCGTTCAACCTGCGAACTGTCTTCTCGGAATAGCCTTGAAAGTGTGACCCCGCCCTGGCGCCTCCATAGAGAATAAACAGTGTCAAACCTGGAGGCCAAGCCTCGGCGGTGCCCGAAGGATGTCTGCGGCCTGGTCGTTTTTGCCTATGATAATGTACTAAAGTTCCAGTCGCTGGATAAATGAAGTTTCATCTAACTACCTCAATTGTTGACGATAAGTTACATGAACACACCTTCTCTCTCTCTCTCTCTCTCTCTCTCTTTCTCCCGGAGTCTTAGAAGACCGTCGGGGCGCCACAGAAGACTTTGCAACCCGGTCCCCCATTCCTCCCTGTTCTCGGGCCCTCTTAGGCAGCTTGCTGAGAGTGAGGCCAATCCATTCACTAATAAATTATCCTATCATCTTTCTCTGGCTTCCTCTCCTTCTGCCTCCTGGCACTGTTCCTTGTAGATGGATTTTTGTGAACACATCCATTTTCGACAATAATCCGCATTTGACATTGTTTATTATGCGCTTTTTTTTGAGCCGCAAAAAGGAGACGCGCTGCTGTCGAAGTAAAATCGAAAAGCATGAAGGGAAATTTCGTTCCTTTTCTCGTTCTTTACATATCCCTGGCCGAAAATCTACGAAATGGCATCTGTGTATTCTGCAAGAAATGTAGCGTAACGATAAGTTTTCATTAGTCTTTGCATCGAACCCACGTGTCATTATTAATGTGACCAAGTTCTAGATGTACGGCTGAGCTTTGTACAAAGAAATTGCAAAAGTTGCCTTGCCCAGGTCGGCTAGCCTTAATAATAATAACAACATAGGTACAGTTGTCAGATTACAGAACGATGGGCAGAGGAGAAGTAGATCTAGTGCGTATTGAAATTTAGAGTGCTCATCAAAGAGCAGGTTGTGATCTCTTTGGCATTTTAAAGAAAGATGACACTTGTGCTTAAATCCGTACATTGAGTTTACAAATGCGGCATGGGCTCGATCTGGATCGACGTATCTATCATTACAGATCTCATTTCAGACGTTTAATTCCCCCCCCCCCTCCCCCTTTTTTAAAACGGGAATTACGGCCCTTCTTATGTCTCGTGGAATGTACAGGAATTGATGCACGTGAATTATTCAGAGTAGTGACGCACGGACATATCTAATATTTCCATCTTATTCTGCCTCCGAAAAAAGACGAATTAGATCAGTATGTGACGTACAAACCATAGGTAAAACTATGGGTACTTAACTTTAGTGAGATGAAAAGTGCAGAGCTGTGACGGGGTAGATGCAGTAATTGAAACAGGGATCGAGTATCAACAACCCTAGAGTAAATTGTTGGTAAAACTTGGCCCGTTGTCTTCAGGGTACAGGACCAGGTCATGTCATTGATAAGAAAAGGATACCGGAACTCAAGTATTTCATTTCACTTGGGACATTTATGTCTTGTTTAATGGCCTTAAGGGTTGTTTGATGCAATCCAGAGAAACATTGTACGTGTTGAATAATTCTCTTCCTAGATAATTCTGTTTGGGCGCTGTCATGTTGGGCTGTTTTTGACTCACGAGCGAGATGTACATCTTTATTATTATTTTTTTTTACCTAGATGAAGAGTGGTGTATGACGTAGTCTACTATTGTACAGTATCGCTGAATAGCAGTGAGCAGTTCAGTAATGAGTAATTACAGTATGCACTCACTTTACGCCACACTGACCAACATAATAACATGGCAACGTTCACCCCCGCGTCTGCTGGATCTCATTTAAATAAGCGCTTGTTTTGATTTAGCAGAAATTACTTTTTCTACCATGGCAAATACATGACTTTAGTATCTGTTTGAATGTGAACTAATATTTATATGATTGAATGTGAACTAATTTTTATCTGTTTAAATGTGAACTAATCTTGATTTAATATTTATTTCCAATTGATTTCACTGATAATTAAAAAAAAATATCTTATTGAGCAATAGTTCCAAGTTTTGAAACCGAACTATTAAGATCCAGTCCATTTCATCAGTGACAGAAGGGAGACCTTGGCAGAGGACACATGACAAGAATGTTATTTCGAGTTGTCAGTTTGATGATGTCGGCAGACTGACAGGAGGAAATGAGCAAAATTTGCTTCAATACTTTATGGGAGTTAACACAATATTATGTTGGCCTTCTGTGACATCCTTAAAACGTGACGTCCAAGCTTTGTGATGTTGAACTAACATGGTCACTAATGTATTCATTTACACGTCATATCTCAGATGTCTCCCTGCCCCGCACTGTCTGTTATTTTTGTCTCTTATTTTGTATTTATAACTTTAAAAAAAAATATATTTTTCATTGTTTCTCCCTTTTTCTGATCCAGCCTCCCACCCATCACCCACTTCATCTTTTCTCCCACTGGCAGATTTTTGAAGTCGCCATACGGTTTTGTTTGTTTGTTTTTTTTTTTTTTGTATGTTTAGAACATAGTCTCTCAACCTTTTTTGGTCCCATGCCCCACTTCAATCTCCCTCTCCCCCCCCCTAAACAACAACAACAACAACAACAAAAACAACAACAAAACAAAACGTGCAAAAGACCATGATCCGACAGAGTTAGTATACAGTATATATCCCTGTGTCTCACTCTGTAGTCCCACGCCCCACCAAAATATTGCCATGTCCCACCTTTAAAAACCCACTGATTTAAAAGGAAATGAGATGGTCGCAGTCCAGTTTTACCTCTCTGAAGTTGGGGCATAGTCGTCCCTAATTGTCGTTTGCCCCACATTCGTCTCCTACTTGTGACATCGGTTCAGAGACCTCCAAAACGAAAAATAAATGAAAATTACCTCGTTTTGTTTAAATGTCCGAACGATTTGCTCGAATTCCGAATCTCCAGGCTTTGAGTTCACGCAGCGGTGCCTACTCACCCATAGGTTAAGGTAAAGGCTTAATCAAAAATGCAAAGTCCAAGATGTATTGTCAGTGAACCTGACGGTCCTTTTACCTTTTACCGATTGACCCTCCAAGAACATGGATTTGGTGGCTACACGCATTTGGCCTGTTTAGGCACAGGCTTGTAGAAAATACAGTTGTGCCCATGTAAGTTTAAAAAAGAAAAATAATTAAAAATGGGTATCTTCGGGACCAATATTACACGAGAAATCCTCAATATGGAAGGGTAGGCTGCCGGATACAAAACTTTGGTAGAAGTGGAGGTGGTTCATATAAAGTCCGCTTCTTTATGTTTACCAGAGATAAGCTGTAAACCTATCAGTGTTCAGTGTGAGGTGATTGTGAACTATAGAATTACGCGATACCTCACGCACTGGCGAGGCTGAAATCAGACTTGTCTGAAGAGTTTAGACGCAGCAAAACTGTCTGGACTGAAGCGGTGGAGAGAGAGAGAGAGACACCCCCCCCCCCGCACTGAGTAAAACAAGACGCGAAACAGACTCGACTCGGTGCTCCACCAGCGCAGCCTTGGGTAAGGCGTGTGTCTCAGGTATTGCTTTTCCTAATCATTGTGTGTACAAACTCGCCAAGAACAGTTTAACAAAGTTGCATGTTTTATTCTGTGTGGTCACTGGGATTAAAGTTGTAAATAAAGACAATTTGCCTGCAAACTCTGCAATTCTTGCCCCCCCCCCCCTCTCTGACCCTTCTCCCTCCTCCCCCCCCCCTCTTTCGTGTTTCGACCTCCACCTTGTACCCTGCTCTTTTAGAGCCAGTTACAAGTGCGAGTGTCGGTACCTTCTACAGAAGCTGAACGATTGCGTACGACCCTCGCATCGTGCCAGCCTGCCCTACACCAGCCGCTCCTTCTTGTCTTCGAAGTCTGGCATTCAGATCGATTTTATACACGCGTGACGTAGTTGGCCCTCGATCTGAGCCACGAGGGATGAGGTGAAGCGGCAGAGAACGAGAGAAGAGAGAGAGAGAGAGAATCCCCGCGAGGAAGAGAGCGCTTGAGACCACCAGGCTGAGTGAAGTAAAAGGAAAACGGCGCCAAAACAGAGCCTGAAAAAATAGGTCGGTCATGGTGTGACGTTTTTCTCTTGACGTCATCGCTGTTGATTTTCCCGGTGTTGTTCGTCCTCCGGGGAGAGAGAACGTGTCTTCTGGAAGGTTTGTGAGCCTGTGCATTTCTGCACCTTGTATTGGGGCGTGAGAAGAAATGCAATTTTACATTACATCGTTTATCATTATTTGATGTTCATCATGTCGATTGGGTTTCACTTCCGTGTGTCCGTTTGTCTTTGTGCAATGCATGTTGGTTTTGATCGGGCTGTCCAGGAAAAAATTAGTTTGATTAACAAAGAGGGGGTTTAGGGGAGAGAGAGAGAGGGAGAGAGAGAGAGAGAGAGAGAGAGATATGAACAAATAGGATTGGAGAATTATTATTATCATTTTTTTTTATTTATTTATTTTTTGCTAGAACATGGATTTGAATATTGGCAAAGGAGCAAGTTTTTGCATGCAGGCTTGTGTGAGGTGTTGTGGGGTGAGGTGAGTTGGTTGGTGGTGGTGGAAGTCAGTATAGAAATGAGTAATTAGGCGTGCAGATTGCCTCCATATGATGTGTGTAATCGCTGCTCTGCCCTCGTGGATATATTTTTAAAACGCCAGTGTAACATTGCGAGCGTTGTGTGTAAAGCATTCGGTCAACTAGAAATGAGTACAGGATGCGCCTTGTACGATATGTATGTGGCGTATGATCAAAGTAATGCTATAGTTGAAGTGCGAATGTTAAATGCGATATTTTGATATGCCGTCAGCATCGTATCTCTCTCTTCCTTTCTCTCTCTCTCTCTTATTCGCATGACTACATCTCAGATAGTGATATAGGTAGGAGCAGTACAGTTCTTATCCAGCTCACGTGTCACGAGAGAGAGAGAGAGAGAGAGAGAGAGAGAGAGAGAGAGAGAGAGAGAGAGAGAGAGAGAGAGAGAGAGAGAGAGAGAGAGAAAGAGCCAGAGCCAGACAGAGAGACAGAGAGAGAGAGAGAGAGATTCACCCAGTACTTTGAATCCGATATCCACAAATCCCCTGGCAAAAACGTTTTCAGATTTACAACAATTGCTTGAAAACATTGTCTAAAAAGCATTGTCACTTTCATGATATCAAATTAAAGGGACAGGCTGACCTATTTCACAGTGGTTAAAGTACAGGTCAGACCTGGGGTTTGAGGCAGAATGGTGTCAGGGCGTAGATGATCGATACGTCTTAACCTGCCAGGACCGTCTGTCAAACGCCCTGATTTAGCATGTGAGTTTAATCCTGGATTTTATCGCAGTTGCTGACAAAGGCAGTTTACTGACAGCGCCTTTGCTTATATTTAGTTGGTTGGTTATTTACAGCGCCGATGCTAATGTCAAACATTGTTTCCACGGCAGTCCAAATTAGCACATGGTTTGACGACTGAGTGTTCGAGAACTTATACAAGGGATTTAAAGATTGATGAGATCATGTACTTTCTTCAAACGTTTCTGTTCTTTGTGTCTCCGATGCCCGGGAGTATAGCGACAGAAGGCAATAATATTGTTTGCACAAAAAAGGACCCCATTCATTTTCATCCGTCCATCGTCCCACTCTGGGCATGGCATCCTCCGACCTATCTGCATTGAAACCCGTTTATAGTTGCTGTTACACAATACCTGAAGAAAATTAAGTGCTTAAAATATGGGTATACATTGTCATGTTAGTGGAAGAAAGATCTACTTTGTATGTTTTAATAAATGATTGGACGTTTCAGTAAATGGTTGGACGTTTTAATAAATGATTGGACGTTTTAATTGCGTCACATCCGAGTTTTGCTTGTGGTAGTGACTTTCATGTCCCCGTCTCTGGTCCTGTGTGGGTTTTTAAAGTTGCTTCTAGTGCCAAATGCAGATTGGACGTTTTAATAAATGATTGGACGTTTTAATAAATGATTGGACGTTTTAATAAATGAATCGATCCAACTGCACAGTAGATTATTAAGTGATTATAGAGGTTCATGAAGTTTGATAATGTAAATCTTTTTTTTTTTTGGAGGGGGGGGGGGTCACATGTAAAACGTTGGTTTGCATTTATTGTGGAATAGCATGTCAGTGTATGTTTCGTCGTCCATCTGACATACTGGCGTATCGTTTATTTTCTCAATGTGCAGCAGAGCCTTTCAAACTTTTGGCCACTTTTGCTATTCTTGGATGTGGCAAAAACGCCTCTGCTCATAACTTTAGTTAATTGAAAATATGGCCACGACACTTTTGCAATTTGTGAGAATATAGATCTCACCATGAGCAGTGATAAGGGAATCATAACTCCACATGACCAGAATCGTGGATACGCCAGTACTTGAGAAGAACCACGCTTTGGTAAGTTATATAGTGTTTTCATTGCAGACAGCAACTAGATTTGAACGTTTCAGCTACATAATACCTTTCATCCTGTATTTTGCTGAGATATTCACAATCTGCAGTGTCTAAACTACTGCAGTCTTGTGTTTTGGCGACCTTTGTTTGTTTGTTCCAACTCCACTTTTTGCACAACTGAGAAATTCAGTGTTAGTCGTTTGGGGCTTTAGTATTATGATGAAGTTACAATGAATGAGAACTTTGAAACAGCTTGATAAGTTCCACAACGCATGTTAAGCGCGTGTCAAAGTGTGCAATGGGTAACAACATACCCCTTCTACATACCGTGCCAAAAGATCTCCAGGTTTTCAGAAAATGGAGATAGAATAAACAAGAACTAAGCTCGTGTTCTAAGCAGCTTGACGTAACGGTCTACTGCTCGTGACGTTGGCCTCCTCTAAGCGGACGCCTCTGCAGATTCTGTGATGTATTTCTGTAATCCCATTCAGTCACTCATTTAGGTTTCACTTCCTGGTTTTATTGTTCAGAGTACAGGATTGACCCACTTCCCGGTGAGGAAAAAAAAATAAAGGGATGAAGAAAGAGGCGTCTTTTTGTAGTCGGTTTGGACTTGTCACATTCATGGCTGTTTTGAGGCCGCCACTACAAGATCTTCTGTCATACGGGTACATAATACGCTCTTTTAATACATAAAGTGGTCATGGGAGGATAAGACCTGGTGCACGCGAATGTGACATTTACGGCGTACAATATGCTTCTATTGATGGCAGTGGATGAAGCACAAGGCCAACTTTTTATTGGTTGACGGGGCCACGGATTACTTTGAATGAAACATGACAACCGTGGCACTTGAAATAGCTTATTTGAAAGGTTGAAATAGGTTAATAAGGATAATCACTGGTCACTGATCCCATAACCCACCGGGGTCGTAGGGGCGCTGCAGTGATGAACGCTGCACCAGCTGGCTCCATTTGTGGCCGTTGTGGGCGAATGTCTGGGTGGCAGGAACGCTTATCTTGGTCCATTCCGCAATGTTATCTGCCCATTTCTTCCTCGGTCTGCCTCGTCTTCTGTTCCCCTGCACTGTTCCTTGTAGTATGGTCTTAGAGAGCCCATCTGATCTGACCTGCTGACCACAGTCAATAAGGATAATAAGAACAAAAAAAAACTTGTTGTACAAAATAGTCAGTGATTAAATTTAGACCATAAAACCTCCTGGGATAAGCAGTTATAGCTCATCTGACGTAAGCAATCAGTTTATAAAAATCAATCGCTTTTTCATGCCTCTCATGTAATTAGCTCACGCTTTTGAAAATGCAGTAGGCTAGTTCAGTAATTCTTATGATTGTCTAATAGTGTCAAAATGTTACATGGGGAGAAGATTTTGGAAGAAGACGAAGCGCCTCTGTGGAGATCATCATAATAAGGGTGTGTGGGGGGGGGGGGGGGATGGGTTACGTGGAACTTCAGAAATGTTGTGTTCTGTAGGTGCATGTGAAATACCAGTACAGCTTTTTGCTGAAATGAATGAATGCAAACATCGGGCTTTTATCATCTGTCATAACCTACTACCTTTGTACATATATGATAATATATAATTATATTACTTATGGTATAGCACGGTTTCTCCCCTTGCTTATAACTGAGCAGTGGGTACACTTTACGGGTGTCCAGTTTCAGCCTGACATGTGCTATCTAATTGTGGATTTTTTAAATTTTTTGTTTTGTTTTGTTTTCAGTATGTTAAAAAAAAAAAACAAGAATAAAATTGTGTGTTTTGAAAATCATCGGGTAATTTTGCCTGTCCAAAGTTCAGGTATGACGCAATAAGTATTGCGTCACATCCGAGTTTTGCTGGTGGTAGTGACTTTCATGTCCCCGTCCCTGGTCCTGTGTGGGTTTTTAAAGTTGCTTCTAGTGCAAAACGCAAAATGTATGAAATAGAAGTCTCGTTTTGAGCCTGTTTTGTTTGTTTGTCTGTTTGTTTGTTTGGTCTTCTCATTTTCTTGTTCGGGAAGAAAAGAGGGGTAGGATAGGGGACGTTCGCAAGAGAAAGTCTCTGTATAGATTATTATAGCAGTCATAAAGTCATACAGTTTGTAATGAAGATTTGAGCTTTTTGCTACCCTGAGAGTGGCAGGCTTCATCGGTAAGACCGCTTTGATGTGATTATGTTTTTAAATCACACAGAGTCGTCCTCAGCTGTGATAATGCTACGTGTGTGCCATGCACAGGTCAGTGAGTACTTTGTCTAATGCGACAAGACAAGGCACGCTGAGAAAAGAAGGAGATGGGGGTGAGAAACTAAGGACACAGTGGTTGATGACGTCAGTCTAGAAGAAGACCTCGTGTGACCGGTTTCATGAAAAAGTGGCCAAGGCAAAGTTCCCACTTAAATGTGGCGACAACGGCCCCATGAAAACTTGTGTCAGCGGTGTCGACGAAATATTATAAAAATCACAGGCCATTTTCTGTCTTCCCTTATAGTTTGCATTTCATTGTATCGTTTGGGTATTATTTCTTACGCGAGGTTTTGCTCGACACAACTTTTTCTTTTTGCCAATTTTTGACTTTGTTTCAGTGTGTTGTAGCGTGAAATTGGAGCAACAAGGTTCAGCACAGTATGAGGTTTCAGCCAGTCGGGCCAAGTGTATTGGCCGGTTCTATCTTGCCCGAAATGCTTATTAAGATCTAGTTCATTTATGGGATCAATAGAGCTTGAATTAAGGATGACAAGGCTTTTTTTTTTTTTTTCATTCAGTTAACTCCATCGATTCATGGGTTATAGCCGTTTAAAACTTTCTTGCAAGACTAATGGGGCCTGGTGTTGATAAGCCAATGGTTTTTGGTTTGCGAGTGTAATGTTCCTTTCACACTGCTTGTCCATGTCTAGCTGTACTCATGAAACTTTCAGGGATCGGATGGCTATGACGAAAGAATTCAGGGCGCTGTGATGCTTTATATTCGATAAAGCGCCCGCCCTTCTCACTTGTCCGTATTGGAGACTGTCTTATATCAAAGAATTGGGGTTTGCTGACAAACATTCCAGCAGATATTTTGTTAGTACACATTATATATATTTATTTATTTATTTATTAAGCGAATTTCTGTTGGCGGCACAAATTTATGTTCAGTCTGGCTTCTGGAGCCATCGGGCATACAATACTGAGACCTGATATCCGGCGTGTGCGTGGTATGATCTTTAAATAGTGTGCTTCCGTACTCAGTCATAACTTGTGTGAACATGAACATCACCAATGTTCGCCCGAACAGTTAGCTACATTTAGCATCTCTTGGTTATATCACGTTTACCTATAAATAATCATCCCGAGTCATGTTTGGCAAAGGTGATTATGTTGCAATGCGATGGGCGGATGTAATCGTTTCCCGTACTGTGGTACCGGCCATTGTGCCTAGGTTAACTGTCAGTTTCCAGTGTCATTGTTGCTTTTTGTCGCCGTGCGCGATTTGGCTCATCATTGGTTGTGAACTCCCAAAGATGGCTTTTATGATATTTCATTGAAGGAAATCAAATTACTTCAGCATTGTTCCGTCTAAGATTGTCACAATATAAAAGTGTCACAGGAGTGTTTAAGATTGTCACAGTATAAAAGTGCCAAAGGAGTGTCTAAGACTGTCACAATATAAAAGTGCCAAAGGAGTGTCTAAGACTGTCACAATATAAAAGTGCCAAAGGAGTGTCTAAGACTGTCACAATATAAAAGTGCCAAAGGAGTGTCTAAGACTGTCACAATATAAAAGTGCCAAAGGAGTGTCTAAGACTGTCACAATTTAAAAGTGCCAAAGGAGTGTCTAAGACTGTCACAATATAAAAGTGCCAAAGGAGTGTTTAGGATTGTCACAGTAAAAAAAATGCTTTATGAGTAAAATTGGAGAACAGCCTGGCAGCTCGTAGGCGGTGCATTTGTAGAATGTACTATCCATTGACCAATCCTTATGACTCATTCTTGGTACCTTACAGGCATCATGGGGAAGGCGTCCAGATACAGCTTGACGTCCAATTCGCGTATTGTGACATCGACATTTTTCATTTTTATGGGGAGCTTTTCAAAGTTTGGTGACTTTCGTTATTTTTGGCTGAATCAAATACTTTTTTGCTTATAACTTTAACACTATAAAACGTCGATATGCTTGCCAGACTCCCGTAACCAACTTTTTTGGCCAAAATCACTTTTTTCGTTTTTTGGGTCTGAAAATCAATAGCACACCTTGTGTCAAATGCTCGTGCCTCAATTCCTATAAATAACGGTCTGGCAATAATCAAGTCCGTTGTCTTTAGAACTTGCTGGCGGCAATAAGTCAAAGAAAATCAGTTTGTTTGTTTTTTTAGCTCTCTTGTAAAATTCTTCAAATGTTAGTTACGTACCGACGAAAAGGTATCGATACTGTCACCTTGTGGGAATGTAGAGCTCACCAAGAGCAGTGATAATGTCATACGGGTACATATGAAACAAAACCATCAGACGCCAATACGTGAGATCGACACCGATTTGTGGATTACATTTTAGTGTGCACAAAATATTATTGATGTCGAAGCTGCGACCTTGAAACACAAGAGGGATGAGTTTGGCACACGGAGACAAATCACAAAATGCTCCGTTCAAGTTAGATTACTGAGGGCACGAAATTAATATAAGCAAGGAGAAGACGAAAGGAAACAAATGTGTTGTGGGCAGATAAAGAATGCGAAGCGCCGAAGAAACTGGAGTCTAGTACATGTATCTAGAAACACAAAGACATCAATTTGACACACACACAGGCAATCACAAAATGCGCCTTGTTAGTTCATTTACAGAGGGTACCAAATGTGTGAGCCAGAAGACAGAAGGAAACAAATCTTCTGTAGAACAGATGAAGAATGTGAAAGCTGAAGAAATTACGAGCTAGTACAATAATTAGTAGAAAACATTGTGTGAATCTGAAAGGCAGGCATGCATGGATCTGTCCCTTAGTTTACAAGATTGTCCTGTATTTAGGGTGTTAGGAAGGGCGTGACAGGTTAATTCTTTCTTTCTTTTTTTTTTTTTTTTTGTTGCTTTTCTTTAACAAACGGAAATTTCAAAGATGTCCGTGAAGTCCATGGGTGAGAAATCTATTTCTTTCCAGTTGCCTCAGATTTAGAATTCTCTGTGTCCGTTTTTTTTTTTTTTTAAGGAGATTGAAAATTTTATAACATTTTAAACATCAGCTGAAGAGCCATCTTTTTACAACCTGAGCGTCCATCAAATGTTCTTTCCTGAGCATGTGTGTGTGTGTGTTGTGTATGTGGTTTACGGTAGATCTGATAAAATAATTATGTAAAGTGCTTAGAGCCTGGTTGGTAACGGGGATGAAGCGCTAAGTAAATGCTACGTGTTATGATTGTTATTAATTGAACTTCCTTTGAAACCAGCAAGACTTTCGCTCTCATTAGTGAGCGAGGTCTCGTTTAACTCCATAATTCACAAAACTGAAACATAACAGATTTGACTTAGTTGCGCTATGGGTCTTGCTGACGCATGAAGAAAAAAGCACAGACGTGTGTACACTCGAAATACAATCATCCCGTGAATTTCATATTAGCAGTGTTATTGCAACACAGTTTGTTCAACATTTCAGTGCCGCGCAATTTGAACCTGTAGGCTATTATTCATTTTTTTCTTGCTATTTGAGTGTCAGATAACATGATTTCCACACTAACTTTTCAGTTAGCCTAATATCTCATGGCATCTTGTTTGTCTGCATAGTATGCCCGCCTACCTCTCTGTCCGCCTACCTGTCTGCCTGCCTGCCTGTTTACCTGCCCGTCTTACACGTGTTCACACCTCTAGGTACATGATTCTATAGTGAACAGCACCGGTGGGACCGAGGTTAATTCTGGGCAGCGCTTGCCTACTCATCGATGATCGGTCATCATCCCTTGTACCCCCCCCCCACACACACACACTGACCACTGGCCTTCCTTCCTTCCCTTCAGCTTCATGGAATTGTGGCCATTTCCCCTAACTGACCCGCGGGTGGTTGGTGAGCGCCTCTGATATGGTCCCCTTCTGACCTATCGTTCTGTTATATTCTGTCGTCTCTATCGTCTTGCTGTGTCCTAGCATAGGGGTTCCCAACTAGCACAGGGGTTCCCAACTAGCATAGGGGTTCCCAACTAGCACAGGGGTTCCCAACTAGCATAGGGTTCCCAACCAGCACAGGGGTTCCCAACTAGCATAGGGGTTCCCAACTAGCACAGGGGTTCCCAACTAGCATAGGGGTTCCCAACTAGCATAGGGTTCCCAACTAGCATAGGGGTCCCCAACTAGCACAGGGGTTCCCAACTAGCACAGGGGCTCCCAACTAGCACAGGGGTTCCCAACTAGCACAGGGGTTCCCAATTAGCACAGGGGTTCCCAACTAGCACAGGGGTTCCCAACTAGCACAAAGGTTCCCAACCTTGTGGTCGCGAGACGATATTTCAGGGCATGCGAAAACTTGGATTTAAGAATTTTAAAATTACGTGTACATGACATCATTCTTCAAACCAGATATTACTTTTGTAGGGGGTGCGAGAATACATCAGAAATTTTCTAGGGGAGGGAGGGGATATAGAAAAGGTTGGGAACCGCTGATTTTTTTAGCACAGTGTGACTGTTTTTATGTGGACATGCTTTCCTTAAACCTCAAACTCTAACTGACCCCGGGTGGTTGGTGGGTTCTTCTGGTGTGGTCTCCTTCTACCCTGTCCTTCTGTTATATATCCTATCTTCTCTGTCTTCTTGCTGTCTCCTAGCACAGTGTGACCGTCAGCACCTCGACGTGCTTTCTCTTGAAGTCAAAATCCAAACTCTGAACTGGTCCGCGGGTTGTTGGCTGGGTGGGTGGGTGCTTCTGCTAGGGTTTCCTTTTGTCCTATTGTTCTGTTACATTCGATCGCCTTTCTTTCTCCTAGCACAGTGTGGTCGTTATCGTATCGCTTTCTCTACTCAACCTCCAAAATCACCCGCCCCCCGCCCCCAAACCTCCTTCAACACCCCAATCATCATTATGTCATGCGCCATGCCAATGAGATCGGGGACAAGGTGGTCTAGAGGCAAGGTGCTCCCCTATCATGCCAAGGGTCCCGGGTTCAAAACCCCGGCCGGTGCAGGCGTGTTGGAAGATTTGGGATTTTTCTCATATTTTCGTGATTCTATTGGGGGGGGGGGTAGGATCGAGTACTTAGTCTTCTTGGATAAGGACGAAAAAATTCGGAGGGCCCGTGTGCACGCTGCGCACGTTAAAGATACCTTGGCAGTTGGAAATCGTAAAGAGCAGACCGAACGGGCCGCTGACCGGGCAAAATTAAACCAAATCCATCCCTACCATTCTCTCTCACCCCCCCCCCCCAAAAAGAAGCCCCGCCGACCGGCGCTGCACTGTGGCGTCAACGCGCCTGCCTGCTCTAGTTGTAACTGAGCTGCAATGGCACAAAGGCAAATTTCCCAAATGGGAGGAAAGAGTTATACAAATACGAATTCATGCTTGCATGGCCATCGTGTGAAACTGACCTAAGATATCATCAAAACTATTGGCGCAGCTGAAATAGTCACAGAATAGTATCATTTGAAGTTAGAACTTATTCATTCGAGAATTTCGTGTATCTTTTACCCCCCCCCCTCCCCCAAATGAGATGACTTCACGAGCAATGTTGCAGTGGTGCCTTGTGTCTGAATGTGAGAGGCTATGAAAGCGTGTGCATGGTCGAAATCAATGAACATGGTACTCGCCATCTCTACCCATCTGGTTCACATGTTCTTTCCCTCACTCCCCTATTTTCCCTACAAAATAAAGCCCCCACCAGCAGGTTGGTTGTGGGCATTTAAAAAAAACAACAACATCAACCCCGTGAGACTTTCGTTCGGTACATTATGGGCGAGTCAAGAGGATAACATAATAATATACGCGAATAGTACATACGTGGACCTAACGCGCGCCAAGGAAATTAAACCACAAGGGTAATAATGTAGTATGCAGAAGTCTTTACCAAAGGTTTAGACCAAGAACGCGCGACCTACAAGTGCGTAACCAAAAGCAAACTAAGAAGTTCAGCAGCTGAGACAAGCTTACGTCTTCAAGGGTTATTGAACCGCACCTCCACGCTCGTTCAATCCCGCTGCCCAAATGATAAAAAGAATAAAAAGTCGGATAGGGAGAAAAAATGCAGTATAACTAGGTAACCGGGTCATGGGTTTGAGGCCCTGACGGGGATTTTCCCAGCCGCGCGGGTTCGGTGTTACACTTTTTTCCCTCTCACTCTTTCTTTGGCCTCGTCGTTTTACGCTCTGCTAGTCGAGTACAAGGGAGAGAGGAGGAGGAGGGGGTTTTGGCGTAACGCATCGGCGTGTTCACGCAATGTTTTGTTTGGTGCGCCAGCTGATTCTCACAACAGTGTACACTGGACTAGGTGTGGAGTGAGTGGCGTGCATCAGCCGACGAGGCGTTCCCCGTGCGTACTGCTGCTCTCTCCCTCTTGTGGGAAAAACAGAATCTGCTACTTCACATTTCCACGCCAGAACCTTCACATGTTTACTAGAATCCGATCGGTCTACTACATATTACACTGTGTATGTTCATTCCAGCGGATTAAAATTCACCATAGTGTTTCCCTGGCCTGCCTTGATCAGTGAGGGCTCAGGTACCGGCGTTTTCACACTACTACGCTAGCCTGTTTGAGTGCATGTGTCGAGCAGAATCGGAAAGCCGGGTGAGTAATGAACTATGCACATGATTAGCACCGCCAGTAGTATTTCTTTCTTCCTAGTATAGGTTAAGGTAACACGTTGGTTATTAAGGACAGAGAAATCATCGCGTTTGAGGATGAACTTCTACCGTTTGGGGCGAGACATAGACAGTCATTTATGAAAAGACGGTGTTTAAATGTAGATGTTGCTTGTGATTATGGAGAAGTCGGACGTTGAGTATTCGAACAGCGGATTGTCACAGGAATGAATACGCTGCTAGTCAGATATTTTGTATACACCCTGTAAATGTGTAGATCTAGATACTCTCGCGTGTAACTTATTTGGCCGACTAGCATGGCGTACTTCTCTTTTCTCTGTCTGGCATTCTCTCTCTCTCTCTCTACCTCATCCCTTTCCCCTGTTCACACAGACCCATCTCTTTTACAACACAAATACAGGGTGATAGTTTGGGTTTTCCGATTTATCAAATTCAAAATAATTTTGACTTGTGTTTTTAGGGGAAAGCTCATGTTTACTCTCCGAAACAACAACAACAACCACCATAATATTTCCCCCTTTTTTTGTATGTCTTAACAGTAGTGTTTAGGGCAGGTTATATAGTTTGGTGACATGGAAGCCAGCTAGATAGATTCATTGCATTGTAATGTTACTTGTTGCTTGTCAAGTAATACCCCCACATCTATTAAAGAATATCATTAGCCACGTTAATTAGACAGTAACCGTGCCTGACAACTGTTACAAGCGTAAGTCAGGTCTGGGCAATTTACTTTAGCAATTCGAAGATGGCACGGAGTGCATTGTTGTGCTGTAATAATGCAAAGTGCATGGTGATTATTTAGTCTTGTTGAATCAAACATTTGTTGTCTCTTCATCTGACCTGGATCGAATTGTCCTGTGGGCACGGAAGAGAAATATTTATACTTCATTATCAACCGCTTTTATGACGCCAAACACCGGACTCCCTGGTGTTTGGTCGTGATTGTGATACCTCAGATCGATTGCTTATGTCAGTTACAAAAATGTACACAACACACGGCGCCTGCGAGTGCGGGAGTCCTGAGCGTGTCACTGGGTTCATAGGTTGATAAGACTTTCAGGTCGGCCTTTGCTGACCGTTTCTCAGGCAGTGCAATTAGACATGCATTGTTTCTAACAAGGGAGCTGTGATCGGCGATATTATGCCGACCTTATTCTTTTGTTTGTTCCAACACACTTTTCGCACCACTGAGAAATTGTGACGTTAAACGTTTGCGCTATCAGGATAACGAGTTAGAATAAATCGGAAGTGTGAAACAGCTTGATAAGTACCACAACTCATTTAAACAAGTGTCAAAGTGTGCACTTGTTATAGCCAACCTCTACTGTGTACTAAAAGATCTCCAGTTTTCTCAGAAAATGGTGATAGAATTAGAAGAAGAAAGTAAAAACTGAGGTGGCGATATGATGAGTTGGTGAGCAGGGACGCGAATGAATGCAGGAAGAGGAAAGACAGAAATATTGTCCGGTGAGGGTAGGGGAGTGGAAGGCGTCTTGGAACTTTTTTATGGGTGGAGGGGGGGGGGGTTTAAAAAAAATCCCCCAATGTCTGTATAAATTATGATTTTATGAACAAGCGCAGATTACGATTTGAAGGTAACAGAGTGGTTCGGTGACTGAGTCTCAGCATTTCCCCCAGTGAGACTTCTGAAGTTTTTGAGGAAGGCAAAGGATTAGTAACAGCCCTTGATCTGACATATTTATTCTTGTGCCCCACAGCACTAAAGGGATTATCGAGGGAGAGCCCTGTATATAGGTCAAATACGTCACCGTGATAACCACCACCAGCCAGTACTGTTGATAAGTATTACATCAGCCAGGAGGATCATCTTCATTTATAATTGTATTTCACTGTTCGGGCCTGGAGGGGATCAGAGAATATGAAGAAACTTCTACAGGTCTTCAGTGTTAGACTGGCCGTGGAGAAAATACCTCAAGCAGGTCTTCACTCCGAACTACAATAGAAATAGTTTCACTGCTGCCGCCGTGTGATTTATGCTTGGTTCACACTGCATCCGTTCCTGTGCTTATCAGTCCCATGACTCAGATCAGATAATATCGCCGGTGAAGGTCGAGAAGTAGCACACACACACACACACACACACACACGCACACACACGCGGAAGACAAGGTGGTTTACAATGAACTTAGCCAGTTTTCGGAAATGGGGCCGTCCTTAAAAGTGCAGACCCTCGATCGAATTTGGCGTTTTTTTTTAACCCCATACCTTATGTGCGGCTTTTATATGGTAGGCTCCCCACCCCCATCAAATGCACGCCGTAGACCTGGAGCTTCCTCCACCCCCCCCCCCCCATAGGGGTCATCGTTAAAGTGTACAACGTGCATATCGATTTTAGCGATTTTTTTAACCCCGTCCCCTTATGTATGCAAGATTCACATGGTAGGTACCCCCCCCCTCTCAAAAGTACGCCGTACGCGTGTGGCTACCCCCACCCCCACCGGCCCACTTTATGTAGGACCCCAGATTCTAGGTCTGCCCTCTCGGGGCAGGTTGCACTTGGCACTATAGTTAGTCGGACAGTCACTGTGGTTTCTGTATCTCCCGTCCCATTCATTCCAAAGTTCGCACAGTGGTGGGGCATTGAACACTGACCTTCGCATTAGCCCTGTCGGTGTAATACTACTGTCAACCTCAGTCAACATTACTAAACATGGTGCATGTGTAGGGATGGAAGGAGGAGTTGCGGATTTTTGGGGTTGGTGCACTTCCTTCATCGGTCACCGAATTTTTATCCGCGGAGTTTGGCCCAGAAAATCTTGGACCTTTTTTAAGGAAAGCAATGGACCGAATTCGCAAGGCAGTTGACTCGCCTCCCCCACCGCCACCGCGAGCCCGGAAAAGAAAGAAAGAAAAAAGAAGGAAGGTGAACATTCAATAGCACCACACACACACAAGTGGAGAGGAATCACGTCATCGCACTCTTGAGATAGTGGCGTGAACCGCTTATCAGTTTATACAGCCCCAGTCAAGCGGTAGGATCTGGGCCAAAGATTTTACTCTCTAGTCGAGTCTCCTTGAATTTTCCATGTTACAGAGACCTCAGTCTTACCTTAGGAAACCTTGTGCCGTCTTTGCAGATAAAAACGTTGAGAAAATGTATCTTGTCGCCAGTATTCTTTTGTTCTTACAGGGATTCTTCTATGTCCGTCACTACTCTCTGCATCGTCCTCCAAGCCCCCCTCCCCCTTGTTTATAACATAATCTGTGTTGGAGAACAGTACAATGTGGTTCAAATCCATCGCTGGTTTCAGTGTGACGTAATTCCCGTCTGTTTGCCTTTGCCTTTAAAAGATAGTTTCTGTCCGAACCGTGTAGTGTACACACATCATTGGCTATGGTTGGATTACCATCATCAGCCTCATACTACGATGGCGCTAGAGGGTAAGCACTAAAAACGTTTATGCTTATGTGACCAAAACTGGGTCTCCTGTACTAAATAAAAGTTGTTCTGTTGATGTGCAGACTAATGCCGAGCTTACCTTGGCGCAAGAAACTGGAATGGAACGGGATCGGAGTAGGTCATAACTGCGTCAGAGACAAAATCATTGCGGGCGTTAATGAGCTTCTATGATGTCACCAGACGTGTGGTTACATGTAATACTGTTAAGGAGTGCGATGGTTAACAGGAGGCATGCACTCACTTCCAGCAAGAGCTCAACATTAACGATTTGGGCAGGAGATATTTCACACTCGCCCAAGTTGTGAGTGGAAACATGGAACCTCTCACATCAGTGTCAAGTTCTGTAACCACTAGGCCACTGTCAGTGTGCAACAGCTATGAAACAAAATTCTCATAGACATACTTTACCGCACGGGCCTTTTCCCGTTAAATTTTTACTACGGGCCTTTTCCCATTAGATCTTTAACTTCACTTTTATCTGATCTTATCTAAAGGCATTTGAGGGCTGAAGGCTAGCCCAAAGAGAGAGAACGAAAAAACCGTGAGAGGCGCTAAGTGGCCGTTACCGTGCCGATACGTCGTTAAACTCAAACTCAAACGCAACAGCCATGAAACGAGGAGAACGTGCGAGCACGTGTGACGAACACCGACTGTGATACTTGGGGGGGGGGGGGATTTTATTTTATTTTAGAAATAACTTCTGTCACCTGTGACGTCCAACGTTAAATGGCAAATCATACACGAGTTTATCTGCAGCTTCCTCATTATATGTTACTGTCAGATTTTCACACCTATGGAGGAAATAATTGCCGATGTTACGCCAGTGCGATAATTGGTGATAGTAGTGGCTGATCGGGCATTCTCACCTTGTGTGGATTTGTGCATGATGCATTCCGTGCATGGCTCAGAATCCCAACATAGTTGATAAGTGTCGTTTTTTGGGGGCAAGTCTGTCTGTTTGTCTGTCTGTATGTCTGTCCTCTCACCCCACCCCACCCAGTTTTTTGGGGGGGAGTAGTGTCGGTGTATAGGAGTGATTTTCAGGAACACGTCCGCTGTAGTTCTATGTGTCGATCTGAGATAATAAATTTTGTCCGTGTTTGAACTCTTGATCTGGGCTTAGGCAACTGCTGCCTTGTAAATATTCTTTCGTAATAAAATCAAATTGAGATCTCTCTCTCTCTCTCTGTCTTTCTGACTTTCACCCCCCCCCCCCCCCCCCCAAAGGATGAAACCTATCGCAGAGATACCGGTGCCCTCGATGAACCATTGTTTTAAAACCCCTCATATAGATTTGTTGAGCGGGTGCGTACCAACCAGGACCTGGAGATCTCGCGGTTGCGTAAGTGACGAAAATAACGCTATTTAAGCAGGAATTTGATACTGCGTGTTTTTTTTTTTCCTTTTTCCTCGTGTCCTTTTGACGCCATCTATAATGTGCACCATTAAATCATATTTAGAGAGAACAATGACCCATTTGCTCAGGGAATATTCACTTACATCTGTGATGCTGGTGCTCTTCACCTCCCAGGTAAGCCTATACCTGCGTGCTGGGGGATTTCGAAATGCAATTTTTTACTTCAGCCTTACGCAGTATTCAGGGAGGCCACTTTTGTCGTTTAGAAAAACAAACAAACAAATAAAACAACTACGTGAATTTGGATTGATGAGAAGATCAAGTTAACCCATGAGGTTTCTGGAAAACCTTGTGTATAGAGACGAGAGATGAACAATCAAAGTGCCGTATTAGAAATCCATTTCACATTGAGTGATATCGCTTGCTGAGTGAATGTGTACATGGTGGCGGATCTATTGTGAAGCTAATGAAGCTTAAGCTTCAGAGTCCTAATCGCTGAGAGGCCCCGAAGAAACTTTTTTTTTTAATGAGTGAAGTTTGGATGTTGTCCTATTGTTACTGGTTGCGAAGGGGCCCCGTAACAGTTCAAGCTTCAGGGTCCCAAATGTGTAGGTCCTCCACTGAGTGTACATTACATAGTTTAGTTTAGTGTAGTGTTGTTACAAGTACGTACACTCCCCAGGTTGTTTTTTTTTGCTAGGGGTACGTATTTTAAAGCCCTTTGTGACCCCAGAGCAAGAGAGCTCCTCCCGAAATACTCTGAACAACAGAGAGCCTTAATTAATTATTCTTTCAGATTTTCTTTTTGTTTCCCACCTATTTTTTGGTTGAAAGGGTAAGGGACAGGGTTAGGGATTCGATAGGTACGCAAAACGTTTAATATGCGTACGCGTTTATAACAACAGCCCAGTTTGCAACAGATCGTTGATTCAGTCCAGGTCGGGAGAATAGTGCAGTTGTGGGCCTGTGTGATATCCGGATCCAATATTCTTCGAGGCATGCTGAATTTCAGTTACAATTTCGCGGATGCCAACGGAAATCGATAAATTAGTGTTTAGTAGTAGTGCATGCTCCATAAAAGTACAACGCGTGTGACAGGCAATGAAGTTGAAACAGGTACATGGTGTGGCAGCTGTTACTAGGTAAGACGGTGGGATATGTGTGTGTGTGTGGGGGGGGGGAGCTGGTAAAGTAGAACAGTACAAGTGGTGGGGGTATGTCAGACGTGTGTGTGTGTGTGTGTCACGCTATATGAGTAACGCCCGTCCCTGAACTACAAATTGAACCGAAGGAATTGTTTTGACTCTCCGAAGACAGTGAGTACCAAACAGGTTTTCCCCACTACGGGGCCATGCATAATAATTAGGAAGTGTATATCCGTACAACATGTTGTATGGATATGGACAGTGCATATAATCCGTACAACATGTTTACCAAAAGCGCGACTAGTGAAGGTTTATTGAAACAAAACTTGGTATGGTGTTTACGAATTTGAAATGACAACACATGGAATAGTCAGATGGACCTGGGGGCGCGAGGGTCTAGTCAGTTTGTATCAATGGGCGGTAGTCAGATTGACTAATCAGGCGAAAAGGGTTGGGGTAGCCATTGGTGATCGACGTACACTCAAGTAGAGTGCAGATCACGCAATCTCCGAGCAGAAGTCGGATTGTCTTGCTACTAAGCCGATTCACATTTTTAAAAACTATGCAAATTAACAAGGTCAGTAATATAGTATTCCGGTGTGTGTTCTACGTCATCGAATTGTGTGCATTGTACGGAAATGCACTGTCCGTATCCGTAGAACATGTTGTACGGATATGTGTTTCCTAATAATTATGGTCCCCCCCCCCCCCCCAACCAAGCCCCATGACCAATTTACATACCTTTTGAATCAAGCCTCAATTAAACCAAACCTTTTAATTCACCACAATAATTGAAGAGCATATTACGTACGCTTCTCAAACGCTGGGATCAACACCCCACCCTACCTCAGTTTGGAGCGTACGTACTTCATGGAATTGGTCTCATCTGCAGCTGCTGTTGGCTGTAATGTTGTAAATTAAACATTTGAGTTGAAAAACTGGCAAGTATAACAAAAGGCATGCTAATTTGCTAACCAGATGAAGTATAGGTACCAAGATGAGTAATACATTATAATTACTGTCAGTATAGTTGTTATTTTTTTCTGGGGTTTTTTTTTTTTGTCGGCTATTCTGAGTGACCGCTGGTACTTCATCAAATTCACGGTGCTATAATTTCGAAATGTACATATATTTATGGACATCTGCATAATTTGAAAATCGGACGATTTTGTTGGGCGTGTTTTTTATTGTAACGTGGTGCTCTTGGGTTAGGTGTTTTTTTTCTTTCTTTTGGGTTAGGGTTGTGTTTTTTTAAAAAAAGGGGGGGGGGAGAAAGAGGAGAAGCGAAGTTAAGTAAGAGAAATTGTCTAGGCATCGACATCAAGAAAGTAGATTGTTTTGGCCGCAGAGCGTGAACATAAAGTGGATTCCAGTTGTTGATTAAAGCTCAAATAGTAATGCGATTGGTTGTTCTTTGTTTATACTCCATCCATTGTTCTAATCCATCTTACTCTCTATCCGCCCATCCATCTATCCGTCCATCCATCCATCCATCCATCCATCCATCCACCAACAAATCAATTTTGTATTCCAGAGATATCCTGGCTGATTAGTGGCGACACATTGAAGTAAGAGACTGACCCAACACAGGATACGCGTGCTGAATTGTCCTCCTGGAGATCTCTGTTGTCGGCACAGAGGATTTGTGATTGCCCCAGATTGTGATGATCAGCGTTCCGACTGAATGTAAGTGGCTTAGATGTCTTGTATATTTACCAAACTGGACCACTTCTCCTAAAGGCACAAGTCTAACGAATATGCAGACGTACCAATACCACAGTAGTATAACGTCACACAATGTGTCGTCACTAAGGACCGCCTGTTGACATCCCTTCCTTTGCGACTAGTCACTCCCATTCGCGCTTGAAAACTTTTTTTTTAATTCTTAAGACAGCATTGAGTGAACGTGGTTTACGATGTAGACTCCACATACTTGTTTTTGATCTGTGGTTAAACACCCAAACTTCAGGTAAAACAAGATGGCCCCACGAGATTTGCCAAGGACACCCTCAAAATCCAGTTGGTAGGTCTGGTTAATTGTTAGACTGTGTCCAAAATGTAGTGTAGTTGTCACTGTGTTTAAATCACAAACTGGGCGAATGTGAAATATCTCCTGCCCAAATCATTATTGGCTGAGCTCTTGCTGGGAGAGCGCGTATTTGGCCTGTTAACCATCACCCTCCTTTAACAGTAATACATGATTGTAATCATACTTAAATGCTGGCATCATAGAAGCTCTTTAACGCCCGCAACGATTTTGCCGCAGACGCATTTTTTGCCGTGCAAAGGCAGAGTGACCTGTACGCACATTTCACAGTTATGAGAAAAACACAATAAACTTTTGTGACATTACCACTCTACATAATATATAAATGCTTTTACTTATGAGTTTGCCACACTAAAAACTACTATTTCGGTAGCAGATAATTTATGTCTGTCTGCCTTTGACATAGAAGAATTATGTGTGAGACAGGTTCATAGACATAATGAAGTGGAAAAAGGCCATACAGTCAGTGTCGTCGCTCTGCCTCTGCACGGCAGGGTTCTTCCCAAACCTATCCCCGATCCATTTCACAGTTTCTTGCGCCAAGGAAACCCGCATAAGTCTGCGCATCAACAGATTAAATTTTAGTACAAGATACCCTGTTTTCTAACCACATTTAGTTTTTTGCTTGGGATCCCAGCCGGTTGACCTGGGCTTGTGGTCACCTCCTTTCAGTTTATGTAATGGAGGAGAACTTACTAGAGTCTGCCAGAATTTTCTTGCATCACAATAAAACGCATAATTACAATACATGTATCAAAGACATTTAGTGAAAATGTTGAGAGTAAGTGTAAACTTCTCCCATGATTGTTGGCCGTAGCTGCCCAAGCTTAGTCAAGACGGTTCGTAAGTCTCCGGCAATAACGTAAAGTCACATAACCTATACATGTATCTCTTCAGTTTTCTTTTCCCGCTTCCCACAACGCGATGCCGCCAGGGTGGTCTGGAACCCGTGCCAGTGGTTCATTTTTGCTCGTAATCTTTATAATATTTTTTAATTCCTTCCTTATGTCAACTTATTCACCCCGGTCTTGGCGTGAAGCAGTTCTCATACTTGGCAATTAGCGCTCATTTCCGTCGCTGCTCAAATTAACACCTTCTTCTCTTCCTCCTCCCTCGCCTTTTTTCTCCCACTTTGTATCCCTCTCTCCCCGTCTTCTCGACCATGTTCTTACACACTCGCTGCTGTGCGTGAGCCGCACGCCCATTCGTAATGGCAACGCACCCTTACAGACATGCGTCTCTAGAACTTCCACTCGTACTTTCCCACAGTTGCTCACCGAGGGTTGTGGCGAGAGAAATGAATATTGAAATTATGTCTGTGGACATCTTCACCTTCGTCTTATCAAAGCTGTCCAGTTGTGTCGCAATTCCGTTTAATTTCACTCTGTTCATGTACTCAACGCCCCCCCCCCCCTTTCTTTCATGTCACGACCTTAGTTCTTGTTTGTTTTATCTCCATTTTCTGAAAAACTGAAAGTCTTTTAGCATGTAGAAGAGGTATAACAAATGCACACGGTAACACTTGTTGCGTTGCGGTACTTAATAAATCTGTTTCACAATCATGTTCCGATAAATTATTATGATAGAAGCTGGTAAGACAAAACGTCGCGACCTTAGTTGTTGTTTGTTCCAACTCCACTTGTTGCAAAACTGGGAAACTCTTTAAGTAACGTTTGCGGCTTTGGTCTTATGGAAGCTGGAATGTTCCTTCAGTTATTTTACCCAACCTCAATTATACATTATCTGCCTGCAAGTCTCTGTGTGGCTGGCGCAATCTTGTACCGATAGAACTACGAAGATGTTCCAGAAGTTCGTAAACATACGTAACTTCACTCAGAATTGGCCCTGATCTCCTCGCACTAAGACTGTTCTCATGTCAAAAGCACTATCACCACCTTTTTGAAATTTGTATTCCCGCCTTGAACAAATACATTATAATGACTCGGGATACACCATTTAATAGTCTACATCAGGAATCTATGGGTCAATGTTGGATGATGCCAGAATTGGTTATCTCCAAGCTTAACCGACGTCACACTGTAGGTAAACTCTGAAATAGCAGTGCTATTTGCCAGTAATTATGTCGAGAATTACTTCAAATTTTGTGACTGCCGTATTGAAATAATTACCTGCAGCAATTTGAGTCGTCTTCGGGAACTTGTTGGAAGACATTTTACCAGTAAACAATGAATCTTGAAAAAGGTATGTCGAAATTTTTGTTGACATCAACTAATTCCCGGGGTTAATATTGGGAAATCCAACATAATGGTGTTTTTTGTGGTACCCCTCCAGACGTCATAGGGTAGATGTAAACGTCTTGATGACCTTGTTGGAAGGCAGTTCAGTTTTAAACAGTGACACATGAGAAAGATGTGTCGAAATCATTGTTGACACCAATTGATTCGTGGGTTGATGTTGGAAAATTCAAGATAGCTTTGTTCAGTATTTCCAGTGTTTTTCATGCCCCCATTCCCCTTCAGACGTCACAGAGTAGGTTAAGTTGTTTTGGAGAACTTGTTGGAAAACATATCAGTTGTAAACAGTGACCCACGTGAAAGATGTGTCGAAATCATTGTTGACACCAATTGATTCGTTAATACTGACAAATTAAACACATTTTTTTTTACAGAATTTCTAGTGTTCCTTATGCCCTCCCTCCACCCTTTCGGACGTCACAGAACTAGGTCCAGATATCTTGGGGAGCTTGTTTGAAGACATTTCGTTTTTGAACACTCATGTGAATGATAAATATGTCGAAATCCTTGGTGACACCGATTGATTTGAATTCTTGTTTTTAAAATCAGGAAATTCAGCATGTGTTTTCCAGTTGTTCTAGCGTTTTTTACAGCCCCCCTCTCAGACGTCATGAAGTGGGTCTAGCTGTGGTATACTAACGTCCTGGTCATATTTGCATGTCTCTCTCCTGCTTTGTCTCCTGCTGATGGAAACGAATGTCACGAATCATCAGGCAGTATGGAGGAGATATGGAGACTGTCATCATGAGTATTTACAACAGAAATAAGAGTGAACCAAGTTTTAAAAGGTAGATGCAAATTCCGAAATTAAAACTGGGAGGGATTTTGTAATATTTTGCCAATAGTACAGATCTCAATTGGACATAATAATTAATTGGACAATAGGCGTACGCTGTGATAGGAAAACCACATTTTTCTTTTAAGTAAAGTCCCAAGAGTTATGGACGGTAAAGGATCTTCATCACAGTTTCATAAAGACTTAACGGGGAGCCCAGAAGAATGTCAGACTGAAAGAGGCAGAGAGTTCCACGTGTAGTAATTTCTAAGCTAACGACCTCCCACACAATCAGTACAGAGCAATATACAGACATGCACACAAACATTGCGACAACCATGCAGGTCTAGGATTACACTAGTGCAATCACTCGCCACACGCAAAAGCTTCTTAAGGAGTAAAACTAACAGTGGCTGCCACAGTTGCCACATGAAGATGAGCCACGTCTTCATTAATTGGTCCATAGCGAAGTGCATGGCGTTACAGAGGAAGGTTATGTTGTTGTGAACTATTTGTAGACCAAATAGATTACAGGTCTCATGTGCACCAGTCTCTCTGGTTTGGCAGAGACAACTGGTGATGACACGGTACGTGAGTTCAGCGCCTCAATGTGGCCAGTCTGACGCTGAAGTGGAATGGTAGTTGAGCTTTCCCCACCTGTCACTGTGCCTGGCAGCCGCTGCATGGAGACTGCTCTCTATACATCTGAACAAAATTCTACTTAATGAGAAGTTGGATCATCAGTTGCCATCCAGTTTTTAATCCTGAAATGTATTGTTAAACCTTTTAACCAGGGATGTAAGGCAACTGATTTGACTATGATTTCAGTAGGTCTAATAATCTGCCGAACGTGTCACAAAATGGCCTATTAAAACTTTTCTCAATGTACGGGACTGCGTTTTAAAGTTGGCCACTTTTGTTATTCTCTGATGTAGCAAAAACTTGTCTGCGTATAACTTCAAAGCGAGTAAAGATATCGATACGGATTACGGCTCTTTGTGAGAGTATAGATCTCATCACGAGTACTGATGAGGTGGTCAGAACTCAAAACCACGTAAAGTACCGATACGCTAATACAGGAGGTGAACGACAGATTAATGTACCATAATATTTTAGTTTTGGTTCTAAGTGATAATTATGTGATTGCTGTTGTCAAAGCAGTTTTTGGATTGATGGGCCCGAATACAGCGGTTGCACATTTGCGAAATTCCGAGAAACAGTGAAAGAAATTGTATTTTTAACCTAGAGATTGGTTTTATTAGTAATTTAGAACCGCCAGGAGGGAGAGAAGGAAGGTCAATTGTATGGCGATGACTGGACCACAGAAAACCTTAGTCACGGTGACAAAACTTGGTGGAGAAGAAAAAAAGGACTGAGATTGGTGACAGTATCAACGGTGAGAGAATCAAGAGATCAGTATCCATACAGCATTCCTATTCCTGTGTAATAATTATGTTAATGACTTGAATGTAGACGTGATTGTCGGTATGGCGGCCGTGTCCATCAGTGGTGAGAAGTTTGGTCTTATTCGACAACTCCAATAGAGTAACATTGTTGTAACAGTAGTGAGTGTATGGACATTTTCAACTCAGACACTGCGTGGTACATTCTAACATTATCTTCATTTTATGATGCAGCGAGTTTGTTACCACAGAGAGGAAGAATAATTATGTTCCAGGTGTGAACGTTAGCTCGACGTGTCCGTAAAATGAGAAGGTTCTAACCCCCTTCTGTCAACTTTAGAGAAATTGATTGATGATCGAAGTTTCATGCGCTCATAGATTTTGACGATCGACATTTTTTTTTTCTTTAGTAATACTCACGAATTACACACCGAATCCGCTTGATACAATGAGACACAATGGAGAAGGCCAGTGTAGAGGGGTGTGTGGTGGGTAATTTAGCTAGATGGGTTTGAAAAATAGTGATTCTTCATTATCGCTAAAGCTTATAGCTAGCAGAATAATCGTGAACTGTGTGACTTGAAATGCAGTAGCCCAGGTGGTTCATAGTCATTTGGCATCCTTGATACTTGAAGAGATTCCGGTATCAGCCAATTAAAAAAAGAAAAAAGAAAAAAAAAAGGAATATCTGCACCACTGTTTCCACTTTGAGCTTTATTTTACTGACGCAGGAAGTAGGGACGTTCATATTGTATTTAACGATCTTTATGCAATAATGTAGGAAAATGGAACATTTCTAGTCTTTTGATTTGAACGGGGAAGTTATTTCATGAAGGCACTTTCCCAGGATAGAGGTCGAGTTTCGGCTAGTGAGCAGTGGGCCATCGTTGCAGTTTGGCTATGGTAGCCTGCGTGCCTGGTGAGTACTGCAGGCTGAAAGCTAATTAGGAGGAAGTGGTGATGAAGACATGGGGGCGGTGCCCCACTTGGGATGTGGTTGATGAGTTGGCAGGAGATCACGAGTGGAGATTAGGGGAGAGCAGGGGCGCCGTCAGCTGACTCCTTAGTTTGCCTTGACAGTGGAAACAACAGGAAAAAGAAGAATAAAAAAAAGTTTGGGATGGAGGTGGTGGGAGGAACAAGAAATACGAAAAAGGGAATATTATGGAGGGGTATTTGCCATATTGTTGTATGCAACATTTAGCCGATTTGAGGTTTTGTCATGAAATTGGTTCTCTCTCTCACTCCTAATTTCATTATGTATAAGTGTCGTCATTCCAGTTGGTTAAAACTTTTCGAGATGTGTGCTTTTGATATAAGGCTGTGTGCGTTTTGGTCTTGGTTTTACGCAGCTCCTCAAACTTTCAGCCCTCATTTTCTCAAAAATAGCCAAAATGCACATACAGCAATATGGAAAATACCCTGCCATATTATCATGATTTGATTTCTTGATGTTAGAGAGACAAAACAAAGTCATAATATATGGTGTGGCATCATGATCTCAGGATTCATCATTTTGTCAGTCATAATGATGGTCGGTGGATGTAATTCTTGGATAAGGGATACGTGACAATTTTTATGGTTCTGCCAAGTTTCTGGTTGGGAGGAAAGACACTCTCTTATTATTACACCAAAAAAGGTTCATAATTGCTCGTCAGTAAATGGATGCATTATAATGTGGAACAAAAAAAACGTGGGGATAATGGGGAGGGGGGGGGGGAGGAGAGAATCTTAGATTATTATATTTTAAGACCACATTAGTTAATTTTACAGTTTGAAAGAGCAGTGTAATGAGTCATCAGTGTCAGCGTAGCCCTTCAGTTCATTAAGGATCTTCAAGATAATGAACCCACCGTAATTTGGGGCAACATGGCCGGGGAATTTGGAGGTAGGGAAGGGAGGAGAAGGCGGATAGAAGGGAGAGAAAAAACAGTTTTTGGCAAAGTTCTCATCCAGTATGTTGTGGTTGGGCGGTAGGTTGTTGGAGATGGTAATTAATGTTGGATCATGGAAAATATTGACCCAAAAGTTAGGGTCACTAGCAAATAATGCACCGTAGGAAACGATGACAAATAACAACAAGAACGAATTGTAATGAAACAAACATTATGATCGTGGCTCCATAATGTGAGTGAAACAGTGCGAAATAATGTCTCTCTGTGTGTCTGTATGCAGTGGCGGGTCTTCCATGGAGCTTGCCCTTCAGGCTCCTAATTCCGGAGGGGCCCCCGAAGAAAATTTCTTTAATGAGTGAATGTTGGATATTTGCCCTACCGTTGCTGGTGGCAAAGACGCCCCCATAACAGTTCAAGCTTCGGGGCCCCAAAAATCTAGGCCCGCCAGCCTGTATGCACATACCAGTATTTGTTTTAGAATTTTATTTATTTATTTTTAAAAATCAAATTAAACAGTAAATATCACTTGGATCTGTCAGTGCCAAATGACTGTCAATTTGAAAAGAACAAGATAAATACAAGAATACTCGTACGTGGCATTGTACATCAGTTAGATGTTACTTGATGGTGCGGATACAACTGTTGAACCATGAATTCCCCATAGAAAACTTGAGTACATCTAAAGTATACATGGAATATTTCTGTCAAACCCATCAAGCGGTTAGGGCAGAGCGTCGTCTGGTCTGGACCCTTTGTTGACAGCCGGAAACTGCAGGATGGAAAGAAAGCCACAGTTTATTATGTCAGCACATTCATGTCGATCTGTCTGCGAGTGAACTTACAGAACAGTTTTAATTGTTGTGACGCGAGAGCCAAATTGTATTTAATTTGCAGAGCGCAATGTATTTTACTTTTTTTTTTTTTTTTTTAAGGTATTAGATAATTATTTAGATTGTTAGTTGGATGATTATTTTCCCCGAGGGATCCTAGACTGAGCAGTGTTATTTCGTGGTGTTTTTATTTTTTCTGGGTTTGCTTGAATTAAGTCAAGTAGTGAAAGTGCATGATCGTTGACACGGACTCAGTGATACAAATCAAGTGCGTCACGTACAGAACTGAGAACTTTGTTATCAGGTCAGTATAGTGGCTGTATGTACATCTTGGGTTGTTGTCTTTTGTCATCTCTTTCAGAGGATAATGAACTCGGGAAAATGTTAGCGCCTCCTCCCCCAAGAAAAAAACACTAAAGGTGCAGGGGCTATCGTGCCGGCGCGCCGTTAAACCCAAACTCAAACTCTTTGAAAGGGAAATGTTAGGAAGGTGCATTATTTAAACTGAGTACTCTATACGGTAAGGCATGTCGCTATGGAAACACTGGCTCAGCTTTAGTCTGTATGTGTGCACATCAGCGTGTTTGGAGAAAATCACTTGTAAAGTTTAACAGTAAAACTTAGGACTATTCAACACTGTAACATCGTGACTCCCAGTGGTGAAATAATAATATCCTCTTCATTTTTTGTGGGAATGACAGAATACAACTGCGCTGTTTTTCACTCCGACAATCGAAGATGTCTGAAGCAAAAGCATAAATTGTTATGCAATAATTTGCTTCGTGAAACTTCCCCGCCCGTAATATGCCTTCTGTCATTTTTAAACATGGTCCTGCAGCTGTCGACATTCCAAAGCTTGTTGCATTTTTGCATCTCAACCAAAATGATTAAGGAGGGAGAGAGAGAGAGAGAGAGAGAAAGAGAGAGAGAGAGATATTTTACAACAGCACTCGCGAGCACTTTACTTTCCTGGAAGGAAGAAAAGACTGCAAATCACCGCGGTGTAAAAAAAAAAACAACAACAAATATTTGCGAATACGTTTTTTTTTTTTTTTTTACATTTTTTGTTAAATGTCAGAATCTGACGTCAAGCAAAATGTTTGGACTTCTGATCATTTAGATTGAGTGTGGGAGGGGGTAGGATCTGCTTAGACTGGCGGTAGTGGGCTGGAGAGAGAGAGAGAGAGAGAGAGAGAGAGAGAGAGAGAGAGAGAGAGAGAGAGAGAGAGGGGAGGGTTTATGACTTGGCAATTGCCAACATTGTAATCGACCTTTGCTGTCCTGATTTTGCCCTCAGAAACCTAACTGATGACTCGATTACGGACTGACGCCACAGACAGTGGAAATGAAAGAGATTTGAAAATTGAAAGGAATCACTTCCTTTTTATTATTTTTTTTTTCCAAGTTCTGTTTTGTCATGTTTTTTCTCTCTCTGTTAAATTTGAGATTAGATTTTTTAAGTTAACATCATCAATAGCAACAACAAATCTGATGTAGAGTAGTTTGGGAGGGGAAAATATCCCAGGGGTAGCCATTACATAGCCGCCACTGATTGCCTTAACGTGGGTTGGCGGGGAGGTGGGGGGGGGGGCGTTAAAGTCAGACAATGACGTCATTTACTGCTGTTGGATCATAATCATCCTGGCACCAGGGGGAAAAGGAAACTGAAAGGTTTCCAGCCATGTTTAATGAAAGAAAACGGATGGAAGTTTCGCACTTGCAAAAGTGGATTATATAATAAACTTAAATGTATTTTGATGTTGAATAATGCTGAATGTAACCTTGATCCTGTGTTGTTTACTGGGAAACTTTTAAAAAGTAATAATAATGAAACAAAAGTGAACATAACCGAGGCGAAAATTTAACAAAATAACACCCCTCTCTTTCTTGTCCCCAGTCCTCATCATTTTTCTACTCTTTCTCCTCCTCCTCCTCCTCTTCCCCACCCCTATCCGCCCCCCCACTCCTAGTTCCTTCCATTCCCCGGCCACCCAGACCTGGGATGAGAGAATTGAGAAAGGTGCTAGGGGTACTAGCTAGAGCAGGGGTCACCAAACTTTTTTCACAGAGGGCCGGATAACTGACAGACTTACAAGCGCGGGCCGCATAGGCAATCTGTCCATCCCGTAGCTCTAGATATCCCTGGTTTTATCAAACAAAATCAAGTAACATGGCGGGCCGGATGAACTGACGTCGCGGGCCGTAGTTTGGTGACCCCTGAGCTAGAGGGTGAGGAGCATACCCAAGGTATATGCTGTGGGATTCCGAAATATATCTATGTGGTGACGTCAGTATTTTTGGGGGCATAGAATAAAATATTTAAAACCTTTGTGACACTGAAACTCCGGGATGTTCCTGGAAATAAATTTGACCGAAAGATCAGCTTAAGCAAAATTACTAGTGATCTGGATCTTGAACAGAACGTAATGTGTTTTACCTTCGCGTGCATACGATAGAGTTTATGCCTTTTTTAGTGTACACTTTGTGTCAATCCGACAAAGCATCCTACCTGCGCCTGCATTTCGTCCCCTTTAAACGACAAGGTTCTTACTCCCGTCTGTCAAGATTTTGAGAATTTGATAATTGAAGTTTCATGTGCTCATTCATAGCTTGTTTCTTTTTAGTAAAACTTACAAATTAGTCACCGAATCCGCTTGATACTTTGATTGGAGAAGGCCTGCAGAAATAGTGTGTGTAACTGAATTCAACCAAAAAGTCGAGATAGAACCTTGTCATGTCAAGGGGATGAGTTGATGTTTCGTAAGGAGGCTGTGGTACGTGATGAGTGTTTTGATCCAGTCAAAGATATTGTGTGAAAAGCCCTTTAGTTTCTATTGGCTGTTTATGGCCTCATCAAAACAAGATTTCATACTCCCACACAGTTGTGTAATAGATTTAGCTCAAAGCACCGAAACCTCAGCCTGACATATTAAATGCATTCGGGGGGGGGGAGGAAGGGAGGGAGGGAAATAAATTTAATCTTAAAGTTTGGTTCCCTGTGTTCGGTTGCAAGAGAGATGTAGAAAATCCTACCACCCATCCACCCACCCCACCCACCACGTTAAGGCGATTAGCAACGGGTATGTACCACTGGGACATTTTCCCCCCAAAACTACGCAGCATCAGATTTGTATTACAATTGATGGGATTAACTTAAAAATCTGTTTTCAAAATTCCTTCACCCACACACCCACACAAATCAGTGGCACACAAATGACATCACCTGTATTAAGTAACATCGTGAGCTGTCTTATTCAGACCTACCAACTGTCCGACATTTTATCAGACTGTCCTGTATACTAGGGTGTTGAGAAAGAAGTTAGCAAAGGATTAGTTTTACTAAAAGAGACCCCCCCCCCCCCAAAAAAAAGAGGAAAAAACACAAACCCTCCCGGGTGTGCAGATAAAGGCCAGTCAAATAAAGTGCACAAATGTGACACGAATATGCACGTTCTTCAAAATGGATTTTTCCCTTTCTGAACAGTCTGGTTCAAATCGCCCCGCAATGTGCGAATCGGTATAATAAAATATTGTACTCTTTTATGAGCATATTTGTGCATTAAAATGCAAATTAAGGGTCCCATGACCTGAACAGGGAGGTCCGGGGAGAATTCATAACATTTCTTGAAAAAATTCCAAGTAACAAAAATTTTTTTAAAAATCACTATACACTCCTGGGGTCTTTTAGACCCGAACTTACGAATCTGGCTATTACCATTCGCCATTGTATGTTTTTTCCATGTAAATCATAACAAA
>OZ007583.1:15357047-15419547 GCA_963931925.1 Onchidella celtica | reverse complement strand
ATACAATAGGCTATCAGATGCCAAGAGTCTTTGAACCACTTCTTCGTGGCATTCTGTAAGTGGACCACTTTGGGTCATGAGTCCGACTGAAGATCGCATTTTGATGTGAATTGGTGCATTAGCAGCGAAAATTCCCACTGTGGTTTTAGGGAAATCGTGCTGTGGTTTTAGAGAAACCGTCCTGAAAGTATCAACAGCACTAAACTGCGTTGAAATTGGTGAATACAGTGCATGCTGAGTGCCATTTACTATATGTGACAATAATGGTGCACAATGCTACACCCAGGTTTTTCTGACACGGTCTTGTCAGTTATAAATTTCAAAGAAAATAAAATGTGGAGCAATTTAATGAAATAGTAGTGGGTTCTTAACAGACAAAAAGCGTGACAAAACAGCAGGGCGTACTTCGTCTCACATAATTATTTTATCAGCCCGGCGACTTAAGATTTTCAGTGAATGACCCTAATTTTGTCCCGAAGTTGTGGAACAAGGTCGGGTGTTATGTGTAATATTTGCATTATTTGATATCGATTGTTGCACCCAAAGGTCATTTTATGACATTACAGCAGAGCGTAGTATCGAATTGTCACTTTTTGCCACTACCGTGCATTATGTCGGATCGACCTTGAGCGTCACACCCGCCGGCGATGGAAAATGGCAGAAGTAGGTCGGGCGGAGGTTAGGGGGTCAGTGAGGCTGCAGTTCATTGGCCCAGAATTTTTTCGCTGGGAAGAAGTAAAAAGTACGGGGATTGGACGAGATACAAGCGCCTGATGACGCAACTAAGACTGGGACGAGGCCAATGATCAGGCGGGGCCGCGCACGAGAAAAATGATACAAAGAACGTAATTTATTTTTTTCTGACGGTTTTTCTCTCGCCTGGTCGTGGTGAGGAAGTTACATAGCGATGGCGATGGCAAGTTTGGAGATAGCCTACTTCATGGCAATAAAAGTATATAGGTCCATAAATCCATTTCACTTGTGGAAACTTCAAACGGGTTTTCGAGTGCCATACGAGGTCAAATTGTCCCACCCCGCCCCACCTTTTTTTTAAAAGGGGGCCGTGGGGGGGGGGGGGCGCGGCGCTAGAAAAAATAATCCGAGCAAAATTAATCGCAACGTGAATTGTCGTGAGGAATATCGGCAGTATTAGTAAACAGATTAAGAGTTTTTTTTTAGGGGGTGGAGGGAGGAGAAGCACGTGTGGGATAAGATTAGCCACAGAGAAAGTGGGAAAGAATGATTTAAAGGATGCATCTACCTGAAGGAACGGTGCTTGGGTCTCCGAAAAGTAACGAATCATGAGCAGTTGTTTCCATAAAAATGCTCCAGTCAAACAGTGTTAATTAAAATAGGCTGGCAGTCCACCCCTAGTGGCCCCTGTGAGAGTGAAGACATCCCGATAGATCAATCTGGGGATTAATTAATGTGCACTCAGCGACTCCTGAAATAAGAGCAGAGATACAAGACCAGTCTTAGGCTTTAGAATAGGAAGTAGAAATGTGGTTTCACCTACTTTTGTTTATTATTATTGGTATTCGATTAAAAAAAAAAAGTTGCTACGAGTAAAATTGCGTCCTGAACCAGCTGTCCGCTTTCGCGATCACTGTGTGAGTGGTTCAATACCTTTTTAAAAAAAAAACTAATTATTCGAATTTCTGAGGGAAAAAAAGTAAGGAAAATGTTTGTAGTTCTTATGAGGCTGGCACGTGCTTGTTCTTTTGAGAGAGAGAGAGAGAGAGAGAGAGAGATAGAAAGAAGAACAGGATAGAGAGAGAGAGAGAGAGAGAGAGCGAGAAGAACAGGAGAGAGAGAGAGAAAGAAGAAAGAGAGTCAGAGAGAAGAAAGAGAGACAGAGAAAGAAAGAAGAAAGAGAGAGACAGAGTGCGAGGCAAAGAAAGAAGAAAGAGGGACAAAGGGAGAAAGAGAGAAAGAAAGAAGAAAAGGAAGAAAGGGAGAGAGAGAGAAAGAAAGAAGAGAGAGAGGAATAAAGGGAGAGAGAGAGAGAAAGAAAGAAGAAAGAGAGAGAGAGAGAGTGAGAGTTAGTTGACACTGCTTGACCAGCGATCAAACTGTGCAGATTACATATCTTCCAGCAAGTTCTTATCCAGTGCTTCTCTTGTTTGGAACTGTAAAATAAAAAAGAACAAAAATTATTGTGCGAGTCAGTCACGGCTGGAAATCAGATCATCCTTTTTTCATAACATACTCAGTTCAATTCCCACTTGGAGCTCTGATTTTGATCGCAGCGAAGATGGGAAGATAGTAACAGACGTAACTATTTCCTGATCGATATGGGAACAAGCAATCTGTAGTACTATGTCTGCCCGGATGCAGATAAAGAGTTTATACGCTAGACTAGGTCAGACTCACTTCTTAACATTGTCTGGAATGAAATTTTTAATGCGGTCTATCTTTCTGGTTGGGTGTAACTTATGTATTATGGGTTATAGTTTCTTTTGGTCTTCACAGAATGGAAATTGAGCAACGAATGCAGCCTGGTGTAATGTGGATTGTCTTTGTTTTCGTTAATTTTATGTTTTGAACATACTGCTTTCACCATCGCGCGGCAGTATTCTTGTGAGAGATGACCGGCGCATGTTTATTATTGTTACTATTATTATTATTATCATTATTATTGTTGTTTTTGACGGGCGTTTCTTAGTACGTGGATAACCACCATTGTCCTAGAAATGAGACAAAGCTGTGACCTAGTGTCAGCAGTGCACAGTGGCGTGAAGGCCATTAAAATTGTACTGTTACCTGACAGGTAATATTATTAAATAAGTAGGCCACCATAATGTGGTGCCTTTTGAAGTGTGAGGGGAGACAGGTGGCAAGAGAAGTCCTGCTGGCGACTGGGTTTTTCTGGTTTGGAGGCAGTCATGGAACGACTGATATAGTTACAGTTAGATTCGTGCCTATCAGTGAAAGAAAACAGTGGTCTAACTCCACGTCTTATGGAAACTACTTCTGGGCAGCGACTTGCTATTGAGTGATCCGGATTTTGGCTCATCCACTTCGAAATATCTGGATACCCGGATTATGATCCAAATTTAGATCGCATAGTAAAAACATGTGTCGACCCTCGATCCAGTTCGAAGAGATGAACTTTTTTATGTTATTATTATTATTTTTTTATAATTGCTTTTAAGGCGAAGATAGGGCGGAAAGGCAAACTGCTTCATTACAGAACGGAACTCTAATCTAGATCTCTAAAAGCAAGTCGCCAGCGGATCATCCCCTCGTATCGGGATAACTGGATTTATCCGTTTAACTCGATGTCCAAATCTAAATCTAGTGAAGTCACCCTATGAGTGTGAGCATGACCTCCCAGTCGTTGAATGGAATAATTAGAGACAAGAGACGAAATAAACTAAAAGCTCCGTGTATTTGCCTTCAGGCTTGTTTGTTTTTTAACGCAACGTTTTTTCAAAGTCAGTTTTCTCAAAATAAGTGAAAGAAAAAAAAAAGAAAAACTGGAGTTATATTACTGTTTTATTCTTCGGCGCATTTCATTCGTGCCACGATGTTTTATACATTAGCAATCCTGATAAACTCGTATGACCTAGATGTATTTTTGGACGGAGTCTGTCTGGAGTCTTGTATTTCTGAAATTATGTATAGAAGCTGCTGTTGGTAAAAAAAAAAATGACTTTAGGTGGCTGTCCTCTGCCCCTATACTTCTACTCGGCATTTGTTTTAGACCTGCTGGGATCTGAAGGTAAAGAGGATAAGTGTCATCAGCCCCGATGTCGTCAAATTAAGCCCACCTTGTTTAGAATAAAGCTTATCATTAAAATCTTTCTTTCTTTCCCTCTTTTTTTAAACTCTGTTTTACACTCGGGGGCCTGATAGACACCAGACACCTTCCCTTGTCATCTGTTGTTAGGGATGCGTAGTCTGATTACCAAGCCAAATTTTAATAGAGAAATACCGAGTTGTGTCCATTGCACAGCAGTGGCGTATAGCTTAAACTACCAGGCTCCCCCTAACAACAACCCCTTCATCCTAAGCCCAAATTCGGGTTACGGGTTTCCCACTTTCTTCTTAGCAATTGACATTATTATTGCACTTTGTCTTTTGTTTTTCTTTCTTTCTTTTCATCGTCTTTCTTGCATTAAACCTCCACTTTTCCTTGCGCCATTCTCTGTTCCCGCCACGTGTGTAGGATTCTCCCGCTTGTAGGACTTTCCCGCAGCGTTACCTAGGTTTTATTGTACGTGCAGTATAAAGATGTGGAGAGACAGATTACAAGAAGGCAGGTGACTAGCTTTTCAATTAACCCACATGTCAATTACTGTATCAGTTCAGTAGGTCATTAAAATTTCTTGTTTCTTCTTTTTTTGCTCGAAAAGGTTATTGTCTTTGCTTTCCTACCCACACCCTTCTCCTCTCCGTGTTACCACCATAGCTCAGCTCCAACCCCCCTCCGCACACTTTTTTTCTCGCCCTTAATTAACATGCCGCTACAAATCGATAATTTTTTATGACCTACTCCTGTATCATAGCACACCAGACTCGCCCCCCTCCTCTCTTTCCCCCTTTGTCCCCCGACCACCAACCCGTTGAGCACTTCTGGCTGCTCTGAATGGTAACATCTTGTAATAGCCTGTGGCCCACATAAACATAAATTGTACCAATCCTGTTACCAGCGATTAACATGCAGTCCAACCACAGTCTCGCCACCTCCTAGAGCAACCAAGCTAGAGTGGCCTCTTAGATAGAGTGAAAGGTTAAATTCGGCCACGTTGACAGAGTAAAAGTGCAGCATTGGATAGATTTTGCTGGTGTAGAGTAGAACGAATAGAGGCATCGTAGTGTGCCTTTTTGGTTGTTGTTTTATGTATGGGATTATTGTCCGCCCTGATCTCTTGAAGAGACATTGAAGCTGCTGTTTCGTGTGCGCGCGCGCACACACACATACACACACACACACAAAGAGAGAGAGAGAGAGAGAATATCTGTGAGGTTGTTTGCCTTTTCATTTCTGGTTCATTGTGACGTTTCTTTATAGTTTCTTAGCGAGGCTTTGTACGACCTTTTTTGTTGTGTCTTTTTGTTTGGCCACATTTGTAGTTTGTAATGTGTATTAATTAAACCGTGAGTGCCACCAAACAGCACTGTAAACATCCCCGTTCCTAGGAATCAAGCAAAGAAAAAGCAACAGTAACTGGCCTGACTCTTCAGCCAGGGAACACCCAAGATTTTTGTTATAATGCACAGTAGTTAAGGGAGTTTTGGCTGTAAAATGATGGAGGAAGACTGCAATTCATGCAGTGTTGTCATTACGGTCACCATCACCATCATCTCGGAATTAGTCAGACCCAAACTCTGACATGATACACACAAAGACAGTTAATGGCAATCTGGACCAAACTCATTGTTATCGTATCGAGGGATATTACTTGCCATAATTGCTGTGTGCGACAATTTGCCGATTTTAAGGTTTTCTCATCAAATTGGTTTTCTCACTCCTAATTTTATTATGTATAAGCGTCACGTGGGTGTATTTTTCGTGGGCACTTCTAAGCAAGTTTCGTTTTTGAAAATTATGGAACAAAATCGGCCCGAATTTACACAACTCTTCGAACTTTCAGTCCTCATTTTCTCGAAAAGGCAAAAATGCACAAAAGTGGAAAATACCCGACGATATTATAGAATGAATTGTGCTCAATCTTTCTATTTCAATCATAATTTTATACGACTGATTGTTTCTTATGGTCATCACAAAATGAATATTGAACAGAGAACAATATAAAACAGTTTTGCGTCTCATACATTATAACGTGGCGTTTGCGCGTGCGGTCTTTTTTCGTAAGACGGCAAAGCTGTCGACCGTGGAACTTCAGTGCTGACGTGAACATACTGAAACGGAGAGATTTGAGACACAACTTCATGCTTATTAACTTGCTTAAAGTCTCATGCATTTTCTCCCCATCACTTAGGTGTGAATTAATGACCATTTAGAGACCCTCGTTAGCCTCCTCGCACTTAATCCACACCTTCGCTTGCAAGAGGACAGAAGGGGAAATCGATCAGATAATTCGCACTTGTGATCCAAGTGATGAATTTGCTTGAATGTTGTTAGACCCTTATCGCCGTCTTGGCTTCATTACGTCTGATAATGGTCGTCCCGGGCAAAGCGTACAGTGTACGTTCAAGCGGCATTTCGACATGCCAAGTGGCACAGGCGGAAAACGGAATAACCCACAGCACAAGATAAAGGCGAGGTGGCTGACTTTCGCCTGTAGCTGTTGGCCCCAGTAGGTATGCATTCGTGTAAGTAACGAAGTAACGAGAGGGTCGACCTTTCAGCAGGGCAGTGTGGGAGGGTGAGTGGGCGGCCTCTTGGCCAAGGTCATACTCGCTTGGCGAACTCCGGATATTTGGAAGATTGATTTATTTGGGACGGTGACGAAGCGATCGTATTGTGATACTTACTTACTGATTGTTGCTGTTGTGAGTGCTACCTTTAAGCTGTGTTTTCAGATGTACTGAAACGGAAACGACAACGGAAACGTCAAAAACCCCTTCAAATAGTGAAATAGATGAAATATTTACATGTGTGCGGAAACGCCATACCGCGCACATGGAAACAATCTGTCTTTTCACTGCTTGATGGCTATTTTTGACGTTTCCCTTTCCGCACACATGAAAACACAGCTTTAGGGTTGTTAGTGTCGCTCTTGAGCATTGGCACGCAATTGTAAGTCAAACCCTGTCCATAATGTCACATTTTAACCCGCAAGCGAAAACGAACAATAGCCCGTACAAAACAGCCACATCCGGTGATGAGATGTTGACGCGGACCAATCATTCCTTACCCTCAGAACATGACTGTAAAAGCAACCAGGTTTCAATCTGCAGGACAGATTAATTAAAATATTAAATATTCTTTCTTTCTTTCAACTGTGAAGGTCTTTCGTTCTAGCTGTCAAGGATGAGTGCACATTACCTCAGCCACGAACTCAAATGAAATCCAACGGAAATCTGACGGGTAGGAGTGATGTGGTTTGCACATAAGAATGACATCGTTCTTACGTAGATCCATTGGTTCCGCATCGCACGGATGTTGGTTTGATGTAGCGAATCCGCCCCTATAGTAATCCTACCAGTCCTACATAGAGGTACGTTGGATTGACGTAAGGTTGCCGGCTGGAACGTTTCCGATGTCTTCATAATTTTTCCACCTGCAGGTGGAAGCTCTATTATCGCATAATGTGTGATAATGGTGCTGATGTGTCAGTGTTGCAACTAAGCGGTCTGTGGAGTGACCGAATTGCCCACTGGCCAAGCAAAAGTACAGGTCAGTGGGAAGGTAGGACACGGTCAGGTATGTGTGGCAGTGTGTGCCCCTCATTCCTGTCAGCAAGTGGATGTTTATTATGTGTGACCGTTCGGCGAGATGTGAACACATTGAATAGGTAGATAGTTGGATTCTAACAGTGTGGATACGTGTGGTTGTAATGAGATGATGTGTTTACTGAACGTTTTTTAATAAGTATGTTATAATGGCAGTGTCAGCAATCTGTGGTAATGTTATTTAGTTGTGTGATGTGTCATCATTGTTGGTAGAGCTCCTACTGTCTGTCTGTTATCTTTTGTTTTCTGTCCATATCCGTTTGTTGCTGATTCTTATTTCTGATAATAGTCATTATCATGTTTTTGGGGAGGAGGGGGGGGGGGGACAAACAGACTGACAGACAGGCAGACACACACACAGAGTGAATTGCCCCATACTGCGCTGTTATGGCCATATTGTGATATGAATGACATAAATTATTGCAAATTCTGAAATTCATTGTACTTGACATTATATTAACTGTCTTAGAGCCAGAACGGAGTTTCTTTTGGAAACTGAAAATAATAGACAGCCAGCACTGAATTTAGCTAGGGTGTGGGTGGATGGGTTGGCGGGGAGGGAAGGCGTTGCAGACTATCTTCGTTATCATTATCGTGTCACTGGGGAGTTGAATGTTCACTGTACGTGCATGCATGCCAAGGTATCAAAATTAGACGGACGTTTCAAAGTTCCGTGTTTATGGTGGGGTCACTCCTAAGAAATGGACAGCAGGAGTGCCTGTCCACGGAATCAACAAATATTAATGCCGTTGTTTGTTTGTGTGAGTGCATTATTTTGCTCATAATTTGTGTTTTGTTGACATGTCATTTGGGTGCGCGCGCATACGCCACTGACTTACGTCGCGTTGTGCCGCGGCACGTAAGCAACATTGTTTTCTTGAGCTTCCCCTCCAGTTACATGACATATTTTGCAATCCCATTATCGACCCACACAAGCGGAAGACAAGAGCGTTCATACGCACGAAAACAAAAATCGATATATTCAAAAACAACCCGAAAACACTTTAATTTCACACCTTTTTTTCCCTCTCTTTTGTTTCTGCTTAGATTTCCTCGTACTATTTAGCCCATGGTGTGGTGCTAGAGTCAGTCACATTTGCCGTGGTGGCGGTCGCAGTTAAACATTGCTCTGGTCTGTTCACTGATTCTCTTTGCTTGGATTATCATTTATCAACAAGTTATCGGTAGGTAATAAGCCGTTTTGTTTCATTATGTGGAAGATGTCGGTGTGTAGGACCAAGTATGGGCAACCGTTTATGTAGCAAGGGCTAGGCGCGAAGATTGGGACGATGTATAGGGCTGGATACAATCACTTCTTATGAAAGTCTATCTCTTAATGACATAATTTGCGTACATAAGCTAGTATCATGCAAAAGTCGTATTGTTGAGTGAAAGTGGTAGCCGGGTAGGAGAATGAAAGGAGAGTGAGAAAGAGAGAGTGGACGCGCTTGTGTGTTATGTTTTCGAGGGGTATTAAATTGCCATTGTTGTATGCGATATTTTGCCGATTTTGAGGTTTTGTCATAACAGTGGTTCTAATTTTTTTTTATTATATAGGCCTATAGTATAAGTGCCAAATGGGTGTAGTTTTTGTGGGCATTTTTATGTAAGTTTTGATTTTGAATCTTATTGAACAAAACCCAGATTTCATACAACTTTTCAACTTTCAATCCTCATTTTCTCAAACAACCAAAAATGCACTTACAACAATATATGGAAGATACCCGACATTTTTACAGTTATGGGACCGGTGTGTAATTTTCACCTGTGGAAAATTGTTGGCCAACATTTTTTTTTTGTCTGATTGGGAATGTATAATTACGTCTTCATTAGAAGCAGCGAGCAAAAATTGCCGTCAGTGTTTGACTTCAGTAACAACTACGGAATAGATCGTCAGAAGCAGTAACAACAGCAGCAATTCTCCCGTTAGAATGACAAAGTTCTGTTTCCCATTTTTTGGCTGAACGTAGTTACACACTACTTCTACCAACCTTCTCAGTTGTGTGTCAAAGTATCAAGCCGACTCGATGTGTAATTAGTAAGTATTGCAAAAAAGAAAGAAAAAAAAAGTCTTATCTCGAAAAGCTGTGAGCACATGAAACTTCAATCATCAATTTCTCAAAAGTTGATGGAACTGAGTTAAACTTTGTCAATGTAAGGAGACGAATTCTCTGGGATTTGACAGGTATAACAGCTGTGATGGGAGTGGTAGGGTGGTTATGGTCGTCCTTGTGGGAGGGGGCTCGGGGGGAGGGGAGAGGGTGAGCATGCAGTGGATATACGCAATTTGTGAATGAATCATAGCATGATATCAGCAGTTTACGGGACGGACACCAGCTGGCTTAGCCGCTCAACGCGTGCTCACCGACTTCAATAGATGGGGAAATAGGTTGTAGATCCGTTTCACAGTTTTGTGTTTTTCTGCCCGTCAAGATATCAGTGCAGCCGTGATACGCCAAAACACAGTATACGCCAATTTAGGTGAAGTTCATTTTTAAGCATAATTTTATAGAATGAAATGTGTTCTGTCGTTCTGCCCGGGTTCTAATTCTGTACGACTGATAGTTTAACTTTGATCGCCACAAACATGGAAATTTAACAATGAAAAAATAAAACATTCTGAAATGTTTTTTTTGCGTCTTTCAAAAAAAAAAATGTTATATGCATGTACGGTGTTTTCCGGGAGTGGACCTGTCCACCAGTGTACGAGCTGTCACCATTATCAGGGTCATATCAGCCAACACCTGTTTGTATCATGCCGGATGGCTTCATTTCTGCAGAGATAGAGGTTCTGAATATGAGATCATTTTCTTGTTGTTACCGGAAGATCTGGAATTCGCTGCCTCAAAAACTAAGAGATACAAAACACTGAAATGTTTAAGGAAACGCCCGAAAACACATCATTTTAATTGATGAAATGCGATTACAGCTGCTTCTGTCCTGCCCCATGTTTACTCTGTTCTTTGTACTGGTGACTTGAATGTATATTGAAGAATAACTGTAATATAAAATTGTAAAGCGCATAGAGCTGGCTTTTGACGGGATGAGCCGAATATAAATGTTATTTTAATCATTATCAGTATTTTTACACGGACTTCCGATTCACTCATAATGGACTTCCTTTCAAAGACTTTCAGTACAGTTTAGAATGAAGCATCTCCAGTGTGTGTGTTAGATAGAAAGTCCGCAGTTCGGTGTGTTGCCCAACACAGGCAGGATGTGGAAAATATTATTTTTTTTAAAATGTGGATACAGCAAAAACTTTGCTTCAATCGTCGATGCGACCCCACACATTTTATAATATTTTGTCAGTTGCCCAACACAATGCACTTCAGCACAATTTACTTCAGTCAATGGTAGCCCAGTTTCGCACACAATCTATGTGGTAAACGGGGAATTAAATAGATTAATTACTGACGTTTCATTCGTTGCTGTAAGTAACTTGCCTACACGGGAGATTAATTCTATCATTGGAGTCAAGTGATTGACAATGTTCAGTTTACAAAGTCCTCCATGAACTTGTGCACACGTCCCCCACCCTGTAGTATCAATAGCATCGAACAGAACTGAAGTATTAACAGTCGCTTCTGAAATGCCACTCATTGTCGGAAGGACGGTTTCTGACATTTTCAAAAGAGCATCTCAACAGATGGAATAATGGTCTACAAGTGTTGCAAAAAAACAACAACAACAACCAGACATAAAAACAAACATAAAAACTATGTATTTGTGAAGGAGAAATTTTTTAGTGACTCTCAGTGCAATAAAATCGTACCGCAACAGATGTGGCTATTAAAAAGACAAAACACAAAATAAAGAATACTCAGATAGATTCTGTGTCGAGGTCGGTCGCATTGGTACATGTATCACTCTGATACCCCAGTAGAGTTGTTGTCGTCACTTTTGTAATTGTGTAACACGGACAGACAAACAGACAGACCATCAGACAGACAGACAGACCATCAGACATACCAACAGACAGACAGACAGATAGATAGATAGATAGATAGAGAGAGAGAGAGAGAGATCGGTCTCAAAGGAATTAAAGTTTGGTCTTAAAGGAATTAAAAAGAAGTATTGATTACGATAAATATTGACATGCCTACACATCATCATTATCCATTTAATGGACAAAAATTGCAGTCTTCAGCCACTAAGTTAGATTCCATGTTTGTTTAGCCTTGCAATTTCTTTAACTGTTCCCTATCAAAGCATGCATGGCTAGAAGCAAAACATGATTATAGTGATGATTAGAAAAAAAAAAAAACAAGAAGAAAGAAGAAATCGTTTGTTTTGACTACAACGTCATAATTTATTTTGTGTTAGTTTTCATCGTATTTCCATCTGTTTCATACCAACCACACTGTCTCGTCAAACCAAAAACAGAAATCGATGTGGGCCGTAGTGGGTATCGGAGAGATCACCTTATAGGACAAAATTTGAATACTTCACGTGCTCGTGCACCTAGCTGTACTCGTACTCCTGTACTCTAGTAATCGAATGTACACACTTTATTTCCAAGCCGGTGTCGTCGGCGCCCACCCATACGTGAATACTTGCACACAGAGGAAAAAGTACACTTAGGTATAATGCTTTGATACCGAGGACTTTCATTAGTCCACTCACAGAATGATGACGTCATGTATCAATCAACATTACTTTCAATATTAAAAAACTAATAAAATATGTTTGAATTGGGATGAAAATCAACACTGGTTTGAATTATTGCAACTTTATTTGAAAATTGCGAAAAGAAGAAAGGAAATACATAGATTATTATTGTCCTTGTCAAAGCTGGAAACATGATAAATGGATTGTAGAAATCACATCAAGACAATTGCAGTTCTGCAGCAAATCTTCTTTGTTATGCACCATGATGACGTACTCCAGGCCATTAAAAATATTGTAATGTAAATTCAGGAAAAGGAACATTATGGTCGGGAAATTAATATGGAAGTTGTGAGTGACGCGAATAGTTGACATATTGTGGAAGTCAGTGCTATTTGTGAATGAATACAAACATACAGAACTGAGGTCACATCGTTTTGTTATTTCCTGGATTACGGTGGGATGTCTTTAGATATAAAACACTGGGTTGGGACATATCAGTTAGCCATCTTGTGGAAACAGTTCATGGGAGAACATCCACCTAGGATTTTGATTTGCGTTGTTAGCCAGCTAGAAAGGAAGCAGGACTAAAAGATTTGAAGGAAGGTGCGTCATAATGGTAGATTGTGAGCAGTCAGTGGCAGATCTGCTATGAAACTAATGAAGCCTAACCCTATTTCACACTACTGGGGCTGACAGACCCCAGACACTTTTCATCAGCTGATGTTAGGGGCGCGTAGTCTGATGAATGTTGTTGTGGGCGTGTACTGTAATTACAAAGCCAAACAGAGAAAGGGCCCCATTACAGCTCAGCCTTCAGTGTCCCAATAACATACTAGGTCCGCCACTGGTTGTGAGATCTAGCCTAAGGCTAGTTACGTCACTGAATGTCAAGCCAGTGTCCCCGGATCGTGCCAGCTGATGGGCGACGTGTTGTGGGTGAGTGAGTCATGCCCTACGTATTCAAGAGATACTGTGTACTTACTTGACCCTGGGCCGGCTAGGTAAGGTAATCTAGTGTAGACAGTTATAACAGAAGCTGTTGTTCGGATGGGATTACTCTCTGTCGCTGATACAGCAGGGTAATATTTGTAACTTTCTATAGGTCATTTCTGATTTTGCTTATCAGCGCGACCGATCAGATGGTAATATTACGTACTGACAATATTTGCTGTTTTGTTTTTTTTGATTTTGTTTGGTTTTAGTTTCCTCATGATCGGTTTACTCTTTGTGGCTGATAATCTCAATACTTCACTTTGCTTATCAGGGCGACCTTTTCAGATGGTAATATTACTCAATGACCGTACTTTATTATAACTCGTTGTTGCTGATACTTTCAATAAGGGTGCACTTGACGTTCACTTAGCAGGGTGACCGTTTCAGATGGTATTGCTGCTCACTGAGAATACCGTTTCTTGTGTTCAGTTTGCTTATGGCGTTTACAGTCTATAATTATTGTAAACTCGGCTACATAATGTTCTCTCGTAATTTATGACTGATAGGCCTCTTTCATCAAGAAAAATAAAAATAATAAAGCCTGGTCAGGTATTTGTTGTTGATACAATTTGCTAGACTCTGTTATTAAAAATTCAAACAAATTTTTATAGCATTACAATGTCCATGTCACAGGTAAGTTAGTGGTGGCTGACATTGCCAACGGCAGACCGATACGTTTGTGACCTATTTTAAGGACCGGTGTCTAAATATTTCATAATAAACTAGTGGTCTGCGCGTATTTTGCGAGAAAGTGCCGGCATGACATCATTTATTTTCTTCATGAATTTACAGACCCTCAGAGAAGTTCATAACTGAACGTGTTACTGAGTAATTTTTTTTCTGCAATAGAAAATTGTATTTTCGGGAAGCAGAACAACTTTTGAGGTTTTGCTATGGATTCTGAGTTGGTCTAATCGTGATGTTTTTGCAATTTACATAAGCCGGAGAAGGAAGTAAACGCAGACTTACTTGAGCAGAGTCGTGACAACACCACTTGCCATCTGCCGTTTGTTTCGTTGTGTGTGGTTGTATAGAGCAGCAGACAGTGTCATGCCTGGAAAAGGTTTCTGTCTCACTGTCGTGGTTGACAGCATGGCAGCAGCTCGCAGGGTCTTCTTTACTTGATGTGTTTGCCTTTTTTTTTGTTCCTTTCCTGATACTGGGCCGTGGTCATTGGTAGGAGATACATGGGCTGGTGTGATTTGGCAGATGATCGGACTCTGAATTTTGCAAGTATATCTCTTGAAATGTGTCTATTTGATGGAGAAAATAATTATAAATGTAAATGTGAAGTAGGAAATAATAAATCATAAAGAATACTGTGTGTGGACGAGGGCGTCCTTTGGAGAACAGTTATGTCTGGATTTGACTTTGAAGTACGTAGAACAATAGACAAACTGTTGTACGTTAAATTAAAATTTGGCAAGAAAAAAAAATGGCTTGGTGATTCAACTGCATGCAGGTATAGGTTATAATGTCTGTAGCTGCACGGCATGCAGATCTTTGCTAGATGTGGTCATAGTAAATCTCCGAGGTTACATCAAAATAAATAGCACTCTGACAGATTTATCAGCAACAGACAGTTCAGTTGGTAAACTGGACACTGAGCATGTAAGTTAGCAGACCGACAGATAGGAAGTCAAGACAGTTTATAAATAGTGACTGAGTACACGGAAGTGAAGTTTTCCACCGCAGACCAGTGGTCAGAGCTGAGAACCGGGAGGTAGACAAAATAATTTTGCCAAGAAGAAAGCTGAGTAAAATGTGCAGGGAAGCAGGTGGTTCACCACTTTATTTGCACGGGATACCTGGCTGAAATGAATAAAGGAAACTGGCCCTCCCCGGACGCTTAAAATAGACGACGATGTAGGTGTTCTGCACCAGTTCTTACTTGAGCTTTGAGCTGTGTCAGTACTCACGTCCGGTGTGGAAAGATTCATATCAACATTGCCCGCATCTAACCGTGGGGATTACTGGCTTGAGTCGATTTGTACTCATAAATGAATGGGAATGAATGCACGCGCTTAAGGTCTTTGTTTGCGTTTACAAGTTCACGATTTATGAGTAGTGCAAAGCCATGTTGCGGCTTCTCATGGTGGGTTCATTTGTCGCTGAATGAATCTATTCGTTTTATGAATACTCGGTAATGCTGTCTCAAAGTTCACAGTTTGTGATGAGTGACATCCGGAGGGTCTAGATACAGGAAAGCTCGTTATATGACACAACATTCTTCACTTTAACCCTATTTTTCTTTCGGTTGGGGGATGTTAGAATGAAAAAGAAAAAAATAAGTGTCTGGGGGCTATCAGACCACGAGTATAAAATAGGGTTAAGGAGGTGGAATACGATATTGATAAACTAATTCTTAACAAAACTGACAAAACTTGACAAAACCAACTCTTAACTAAAGGGTGAGTCTTAATGAAAAGTTGCCTGGAGAACTTATAATCATTCCACTGATGAGACATTGAGGTGGGTGGGGAGAGAAAGGAAATGTTCAGCGTACACTTACACTTCCGTCTGATTAACTCACTCACTCTCCATGCATATTCCCCCTTCCTGCTGGCACCATAACATGTGTGAGCAAAGGTGAAAGAGCAGAGAAACACTGGCGCCAGCCAAAATTTACACAAATTAAGCACTTTAGGCGGGCTGAGCGTATTCTGGTATGGCAGAGAGCAATGCATGTTGGAGTGTGAACCTATTTTATTAAAACCTGAGATACGATGAAGTATATACACCCCCTCTCCCAAAACACACACACACACACACACACACAGAGAGAGAGAGAGAGAGAGAGAGAGAAGTTCTTGAAACGATCAGATTAAGATTTTAATTAAATTATATTTCTGTGATATGTATATCATACGAAAGTAAATGATTCCCAAAAATAAAAACAGTAATTAAATTCTCTTATTTGATGATACAAGATTGTTTGGAAAAGAAAAAAAAAAGACAAAAACGAAACAACAACAACAACGCTGAACATAGATAGGAGCCGGCCATTGTTGACATTGTGATTATTGTCAGTTTTATTATTCTTGAAGTTAACATAGTATGATAGCCAGAATTCCCCATCATGACCTTTTGTCATTAAAAAACCAAAGATGGAGAAGGATAGAGTGACCTTGCCGTTGTCTGAAGATCTTGGCCCAAGGAAATAACGTTTAAATCTTCCAGACAATGTTTTTCACAATAAAATATAAATATGTTTACTGTATTGTATAGAAACAGTGTTTGCGAGGCGCCACTTGCAATTCTGAAAATTCCCACATCAGTCAAAACCACCAGTCCTTGGTTTTGACCCTTCCAAACTCAGTTATTGTCCTAGTTACATCCAGGGGTTCTCCACTTTGTTTGGTCGTATTTGCCCCCCGGCGACTTTCCCCAGAATTTTCTTGTTTTGTTCAGTAATATGAGTTTACACTTCTGCCATAATCAAGCAAACGACAAAGGGGAAATTATAAAATGGAGATCGTTTTTTTCCAAAAATTGGTAAGTCAAATTTTGCATGAGTTGTGGCCACCTTTCAGATAGTCATTCAAAATTAGTATCAGAGGCGGTGTGAGTCTTTAAACGTTTGCGGCTTTAGAATCATGATAAGGAGCTTGATGATTCAACTGCATGCATGTCAAGATCTTAACTCCTTCCGACAACTTTTGAGAAATTGATGATTGAAGTTTTAGGTGCTCACAGCTTTCAGAGATACGCTTTCTTTCTTTTTTCTTTTTAGTAATACATGTATTAAGAAATTACCCGCCGAATCGGCTTGATTCTTTGACACACAATGGAGAATACAGAAGGCCTGTTGAAGTGTAAATTGTTGAGTCAAAAAGTGGAAAGATTTTAAGTGAACAAAGTGCCAACAACGCGTTTTAAACAAGTGTCAGAATGTGCATTTGGTTAGGCCTCTTGTACTTACTAAAATATCTCCAGTTTCTCAGAAAATGGAGATGGATCAAATAAGAACTAAGGTCAGGACATGGCATGTGTCATCATCCGTTTCAGACTCCACGAGTCCCACCTGTTGATGAGTTGTTTTCTAGTTCTTTCTCCTGTTTCCGCTGACACCCCCCCCCCCCTCTTTAGCAGAACAGCGTGAACGTACAAAGAACTTTGCCCTACAAAAAGCCAAGCCAGACTGATAACCAATTTTGTCAGCAGTGTCAGACAAATAATTTTCTCTTTCATTTATCCACTTTTTAAAAATTATTATTATTCATCTGTTGATTTATTTCCCAAGCTGTGAAGGTAAAGAAAATAAATGCCATTACCGTGCAAATGTTGTAAGAAAATCTAACGTCACCATAACTTTTGTTCGGGTCATTTGGTCAGGAAATCAGATGTTTGCAATAGCAGTGGACCGGTTGATTATAATTCAGGCTGTAGCCAAGTGTGGGCCGTCTCTTAAGCTCGGGGGTAGGGGCACCGTTCCAGAAATTGTACCTGGTGTGTTTATTTGTGCTTAATCTTGAAGTTTTAGCCAGGGATTTCTTTGGAACAACAACAGCAATAAGACAACAACAACAACAATAAAACACTTTTTAATAGGTATGATACCCCAGCATCATTGTCTGAGGACGAAGTTTACATTGATTATATACATTCCCGTCCCATGAACTTTTTGTGTGCGTTTATACAAACGTGCGGGTTGAAAGAAAATGATCTCTGTCTGTCTGTCTCTCTCCCCCCCCCCCCCTCTCTCTCTCTCTCTGTCTCTTTCTGTCTCTTTCCCTCTCCCAGTGATATTTTACACACACAAACGTAATTTGAACGCAAATGTATTTCATGCAATTGTAGGGTTGTTAACATCGTGGAGGAAATGGGGAAAAGGGGGGGGGGGGTGTTAGGGAGTGTGTTCGTTTAAATACATGTAATTCATATCGTGGTTTTCACCCATTGCCACCCATATTTTTTACTAATTTTTCGATTCTGAAGTTCACCAGTATTTTACCAACGCCACCTCACTTAGGTGATTCCCCTTCCTGTACAAAGGTAGCTCGATATCCCGCACTTTACGTGTTTACTTTTTACCTGCTGACGCAGGCACCTATCCCTTACTTTTGTGTGTGCGTATAATAATGTGCCCTTCCCTTCCTATGCTGTGTGTGTAATGGCATATTATCAACGGCCTGTTGGAATGTAGAAAGTGTACATATTATGTGTGTGAACATGACTGTGTAGGTGTTGACTGTCCTCTATTGGTTCTGTACAAGTGGTTCTTTATATCTACGGTATAATCGTTATGACCTCGTGGACATAGCAATTATTATTATTAATCAGAGGAATCACGTCTTTCTGCCCTACTGTTTAACATGACTTGTGATTGAACTCTAGGGCTTCGTGTAGAATTAGGTCAGCAGACAGAGGAAGCAGTTTGCACATTGCATTTGAAGGGGTGAGAATTAGACGGGGTCCAAGTGCCATTGGTACTTAAATCCCGTGTAATTCTAACACCCACGGGTTAAAGAGAGAGAGAGAGAAGCAATTGCAGGTTCAAGCTAACTACCCAGTACTAAAACATTTCAAAGAAAGAAAAAAAAGTATTGTGAACATTTTTGAATCAGCGGTACAAAGTAAAGTTGAACTCTACGGACAACAATGCACGTCGTATCAAATCACAGGCCTAGAGAAGTACAGTTGTATCAGTTTGAGGTCTCTTGTACACTCTGAGACTGATAGAACTATATTTCTCTAAAATAAAGAAAACAACAACAAATACATGAAAGCTACTGCCCAGAATTATTCCATTTTTCTTTAATTTGCCGACCCTGTGTGTTTGCTCAAAATATTCCCTGTCTTGTCCCATTCCCTCTTTTGCATGCGTTCTTTTACGTATGTCTGTATCATTATTATTATTATTATTATTATTATTATTATTATTATCATCCATCAAATATTTAGTATTTTTACAAATCCCCCCCACAAGGGCTGTGCGTGCCCATTGCCTAAGGGAGGTTTCATACTAAGCCCTGTCAGACACAGTCAGATGCTGCCAGTAAAACGTACACCCCTAAAAAAATAATTGCTAAAGCTGGCTGGTTGTCTGACCGGTAGGTCTTGGTATGATAAGATCTTCCCGGATTTACTAAGAACATTCAGGAAATTATGGTGTGCGCTTCTTGTCTGCCAGCATCTGTCTGTGACCGGGTTTAGTATGATACATGTACCCCCCTCACATAACTGTCTTTCTTTCAGCAGTTTCTTCTAGAAAGAGAGTCCAACAATTATCTTAAACCAGAAGACCCCCCCCCCCCCCCCAAATATCAGTTTTGCAGGATTATAGGAGGCAGTTCACCCTCACCGTTCTGTCTCATTTTCCCCATAGCATTTAAGAAGAAGAAAAAAAACCGATGCCGGATACTTGCAAGCTCTTCAAGTCGTCTCCCCCTTTCTTTCTTTTTCCCTTCTGATACTCGACAAGGGAGCTCATTACGTAACCCGATTTTTGGTCCAGTTTTTTTTTTTTTTTGTTCTTTCTCTCTCTCTCTCTCTCTCCCCGCTGTTGGTCTGTGGTCATACATCGGCAGCGTGACTGTTTAGACGTTGAAATCTAGTTCAGTGGCGAATGATTGCCTCCCTTGACGTACATCCTCCAGCCTTACACACACGCCGGGCTTTTTTGTCTTTGTTGGATGCGTAATGTTCCTTCACACACGCGCAACATGTAATTTACCCTTGTATTTGATGGAGGTTCCTCATGGTTAAATGCAAAATCAATATTGAATTCAGTTGTGTGACTGGCATATTATTTTACCATTTTACAGAAAAAGACCGTGTACAATGTGCCAGGTCAGATGTACTTTTTTTTTTTTTTAGCATAATCTTATAGAAATCAAATGAAATGCCTTTTACCTTTCTGTCTGCGTTATGATTCTGGAGGTCAGGTTATTTCGATTGGTCATCACAGAATGGACATTGAACAAAGAAAGAGTCTGGCGCAAGGCCAAATGTAAACTGTAACATTTAGTCTTTGGCGTAGTCGGCATTTTTCCATCAAATGGCAGTGTTGTGTAGCAGTAAAATACGCGCCAAATTGCTTGTTTTTGTCAGTGTTTGTATTGGTCTTCAGTGAAATGTCTTGTAGATCACTCTTTATTTTGATCTGTTTCTTCTTGGTTTTCTTCATTTCAGATTAGAGCCTGTGGCTATTGACGTAGTTGCAGCTGCTTTCTGTCTGTCTCTCTTGTTGCGTCACCTTGTGATCTTTCCGTCTATTCTAATGGTACCGAAATGTACCTGAAAATCCCTGATCTAGTTTCTTTTCTCCGTCATTAAACAACAACAACAACAACAACAAACCCATTCTTTTTGAGTTTCTTCTCATAATTTTGTTTTATCTATTCCTTTCCCAGATATCATGGATCCTCATCATCAGGGTAGCACAGCCACGTGTCATACAAAGCCATCCAGTCATTGAAGAAAGTCTGTAGCTGCTGTGACAATTTCAGGACTTACCTTGACGTGTCTGTTGTCTGCCTCAATAGACCTTCAGGAGTGTGGGAACAGCGCTGTATCTATTGAATTGGATTAGCTCATACATTTTTCACTGACAGCTTCTTGTGAGAGAAAACCTGAGGGTTGCGACGAAGAAAAAAGTAGTCAAGATCGAGGAGTGAAACCCTGTAAAGATTCTGCACAACTAACACTTATTTACAAATCGGGATAATTGTTGAATCTGAATATTTGCCCAGTGGCCTGATGAACTGTGTGCATGCTACAGAAAACAACAGGTACGGCTGGTTTTTGAAAGACTGACAGCTTTGATGAAAGTGTTGGCCAAACAACAGGTGCCAGGAGCCCCAGGAATACACAACGGCTCCTTTCATGCCAGGCCCCCATCTCTCTATAGCAATGGAATTAAAACTGAACCAGACTCAGATGAATATTCCTTAGCTAACGCGGCGTTGGTGGAAGTCAGTGCAGAAGAAGTACTTCAGCCACATGTCTTAGGGAGCTTCCAGATTCCACAAGATCGATTTGATAGTGGCTATCACTTTGGTATTCATGATCGTCCAAATCTTAGTGGAAGTAAACATAGATCTGACACTGATTTCAGTGGGGGTGTAGAAACCTATGTGAGAGTAAAGGAAGAACCAGAACCGTTCTTTCCATTCAGAGACTATGCTAGCATGACCCATTCTCCCCGTGATCAACACACAACTAGCACAGGTCAGCCTCACCAGCAACATCGTCATCCTAGCCAGGGAGAGCAACATCTCCCTCTCTACATGTCCGCCTCTGGCACTCAGCCACACAAGGACGAAGAGAATACAGCCTCGTACTTGGCTCATGAAAGTGGACCCCAGCCTCCACTTGTACCCTCAGCCCAACCAGCGGGCAGATCTTCAGGACTGAGCAGCTCTACTGCCCCGGACCAATCAATTTTCTTGCATCCAAGTCCTGCACAACCGAGCCAGGTACATGCTACACAAGCACACTTGCTGACCTCACACTTACAGCCTGGCCTGGGTCAGACCAGTGTAGAGTTTCATGGATTGCCTCAACCATCCATGATTGTACGCCCTCGGCACTTCTCAGGAGGAGAAGTTGCATCCGAGGCTCAGAGACTGCAACAGCAGCATCACCATTACCAGCAGTTTTTGGGAGCTGGCCATACGTTTGCTGCAGTATCTTACCAAGATTATCCAAAGCAAAAAGAACAATATGCTCACACTGGCCATCAGTTTCAGAGTTCTGTACAAGCCGAGCAAGCAGCTCACCAGCTACGTCTGAGCAAGTCAGAGCACATGATGGAGCACACACGTCCCTGTCATCAGCCGTCTGCTTCCGAACGTCAGAAAGGTGACCAACAAACTGGCGGCAGTGAAGAGATGGAATCTGAAGCTCAGGCAGCCACACCAGGGGAGGGAAGAGCCAGAATCATGCACGCACATCTTCCCGTGGCTGCGAGCCTACCAGAAATTCAGATGACAGAACTACTGTCAGAAGCAGAACAAGCAACGCCCTGGTTATCTCATACACCGGACAATCTGTCACCCACAGTTCAAATCGTCCAGAGACTGTCGCAGGCCACTGTCAGTGATAGCCGGGGCCTGGACAGTCCTGTGACCACGTCTCCAGGGCAAACCTCTCCCAGGACTTCTAAGTCCATGATTCTTCAGGTTCCAACACCAGAGCGGTCGCCGTCTCTTAGCCCAACCAGCGCCACCAAACACAGACAGCTGTTTGTGTTCCCTGATGTCAGTCAGCCAGCTAGCAAGTCAAACGTACCCACATTAGAAAGCGCAGGGCTGAATGTCTCTATACCTGGGATCAAGGCTGAGAGCCAGCGATGGCGTCATGTGTCCTCGGGGAGCAGTGGGGACTCGTCCACTGCAGGAGATGTTGGAGCATTTTCACGTCAATCTGCAGGCTCTGGTAGCATTGCCAGTCCGGGTGCTGGGAACCAAAGACAAAGATTTCTGAGTGGTGACACGGATATAGAGGATACGCCCATTGATTCAGAGACTGGCTCTAGTGTAGTTGAAGACAGTGGAAGTAGTCGAGAGCAGAGCCCATTCTCGGGTGTGGTGGAGACAACTCATATACACTCGCCAGGTACCAGGAGAGCTTCACCTCACGGGCGTCGAGGATCTCCCCTAGGCAGGAGAAGTTTACTCAGGCAGCAAGTTGTTCAGGGAGAGGATGATGACAGCCATATAGGCGCAGCAGATTTTGATAGGAGCCAAAGCGAAGATGATAAACTTCAGCCTCCAAAATTTAAGCGTAGGCTCCATGAACGCTATGTATCTAGTCTGAAGGAGGAACCGGACCGATATGATGTGGCAGGCGGCGATAGTTCTCTGGTCGCCATGCAGTCTTCGTCCTCGGATTCTGCAGGAGATGTCAAGCCCTGTCTCAAACTGGAAAGTGTCAGCGATGAACCAGATGTTGAGGAAAGCTCCATGCCCAAAAGTCCTAGGAGATCCCTGGCCGATGAGAGTTACAGAGGTGACTCACATGAACTCAGCGCCGATGAGGGCGATGTCTTCATGGAACCAGTGGGCTCTTCTCAAAGAGCCAAGCCCAGAAATCAACAGCAACCGCTGGACCTGTCTCGAAGTATAGCAGGACCACATCCTTACCACAGCATGTACCGAACCTCCTCATTGCCAGAGTCAGACACACCAACCAGCTCACCGGGACCAAAGTCTCATTACTCTCCCATGTTCCGTTCCCCCCACCGACTCACCTACTCTCCACATGGGCTGATCTCCCCGCAGTCACAGTCTCCACTTTGCTCTGTGCCAGAGGGAGGTCGGATCTTCAACTTCAACATGCCCAGTCCCTACGAGGCGGCCGGTGCCCATTCTGATACTGACATTATCTCCCCGAGTCCCATGTCACCACGATTCTTTACATTCCCATCCATCGCTCCGTCCCACTCGGCCACGCCTCTGTTGAACCCTATGTCAGAGGTCAATAGGTTGGCAGTGTCACCCCGAGCCCTATACCCAACATCCCCAATTCAGTTTTCTCTCAGATCCAAATCAGTGGCCCATGTCAAATGGGAGAACATTTCCAAACGGTCATTCTCCGACTCGGATGTGGCTTACCAGTGTCCAGTCTGTGGGCAGGTGTTCCCTTCAAATGACAATCTCGCTAAACATATGGCTAAACATTTACCGACAGAGACCATCCGCTCAGCAGACAATAATAAAATTCACTATTGTAAAGTTTGTGACCGCTCGTTTTCTCGGTCCGACATGCTCACCAGGCACATGCGTCTTCATACTGGACTGAAACCGTATGAATGCATGGACTGTGGTCAAGTGTTCAGTCGCTCAGATCATCTGAACACACACAAGCGGACTCATACGGGAGAGAAACCGTATCGATGTCCCCAGTGTCCGTACGCTGCCTGCCGGAGGGACATGATCACCCGTCACATGCGCACACACGCCAAGCGCACACCTAAACGCGGCCGATACCTCTCCGTGCCGGATGAAGGAGTTGATATACGAAAAAGTTCCGTGTCTAGCACGGAAACGTCTGAGTCTCAGGAACAATCTGGAGGTCGCACCTGCTCGTCTTTGTCCAGCATAGACAGCCTGGACCTGGATGTAGGCCAGGGTCACCGCCGTCTGATGCAGGCCAGCGTGGAGTCGCTGCCATCCACAGATGACCCCAGTCTCCAGCCGCGCACCTCCACCAGTAGCAGGGAATCAGAGGACCCAGAGGATTACAGCACAATCTTTTCTCCCACGCAGTGGACTCCGACTAGAAAAGGGACCGAGACTTTGTCTCCATCATTCCAAGAGCGGGGTGGTCCAGGAATCATCCGTCACGGAGAAGATGACGCATATCAACACGGCGATGTCGTCATAGAGAAAAGGCCACGCGAGCCCAGTCCTCACCCTAGGGGCTACTTCCACCCTCGTGGTCCCCCGCATAGCCACCACCATCATCATCAACAACAACAACATTCACACCAACATTTGCCACCTCCAGCCATCCGCTACATGGGCAGCAGCAGCAGTGGTGGTGGTGGTGGGAGCGCTAGCCAGGGGTCACAGCAGCGTGACACAGCACATACCAAAGACAGTGACTCTTGATGATAGGAGTAGTTAAGAACTTTCGTCTATCTGAATGTCTCATGAACCCAACCATGTGTTGTCATTGTTTGCCATGTTGTATTTTGTTGAGTAGTTACAGCTGTATAGGCGTGTCAGAAATGATGAAGAAATGAGAGAGAACAGGATTACCAGTAATGAACCGGTCAGTGTCAGAAGAACTCTTTCTAATCCAGTATCTACTCACATTAAGAATACTTTTCACTAGATGTAAATTCCTTCAGTTGTGGCATGTCTGTCCAGTGGAATGTCACCGGACACTCATTTGGGATTAAGGAGCTGCCGAACAATCCTGTCCCTGTGTGGAATTCTACAAGATTAGTAATTGAGTGCATGGATACGTGGCTGAAGATAAGTGTAGTTGGATTGCTAAAGAAAAAGCAGGGTACCTGACTCTCCTCAGAGACATGGAAGAAGTGTTACTAATTTAATGTAAGACTTGGTCATGTCACTTCTGAATTGAAACAATCAGAACGATAAACTTTGCCCATTTGGCATTTTGTTTTGGCACCTGTCAACATGGTAGTAAATTCTGGATGTTTCTGATGCCTTCATCAAGTCACTGTCTTTATGTTCTTGGTTGTTCTTTTTTCTTATTACACACCGAAATTACGTGTTTTTTGTATACATGTATGTAATGGTGTATGTCCAGTCCAGGGACAGTTTGTAACAGACAGCTCCTTGTAGCCACATTTGCAATACTGAATCAGGATTGGCTCTTGTAATATCAACACATCATTTCATATGTCTTGGCATCCTCGCTACAAGGTGCGAATTACTTTTTTTTCTCTATGAAGAGGACATTTTTTTTATGTGTCTATGTGATAGTATTTTCAGCGTCCTCCTTTACTGAACAATGTGATAAACAAGGGAGCCACTGAAGACATAGAAAGGATCAGAAGCAGCGTTATTGTGGCCTGGTTTTTTCTTCCTAGGCTGTTATAAATTCTACTTGCGTTTCAATCGTGGGCCCAGCGGCCAAATTTCAAATGAAAACTGGAATCCTGTTGGGTGTGCTATTGTCCTCTGTTAAACTTGCCTTGTTGTAGAGCATCATCAGTAAATATGTACAGCCTCATACCACTCGCTCATTCATCCATGTATTATTTTGTACTGCATGTTTTTCCCTTGCTCATCCACGTTCATAGAATTATATCCATATAATCTACTTTCTTGCTGTTTTCATTTCACACATTGTTCTCACACACCTTGTTCACATATAGAAATCTATGAGATTTGGCGTGATTGTGACAGAAGGGCGTTGCTACAAAATGCTGTCCAGCATTACATTACTTACATGTAAAGGGTGTGAATCAAAATGGATGATCTGTCCATCATAGTTAATTTTGTAAACATTGAACCACAGATTTCCCGTGATATTTCATAAGTTAGAGTGGGAAACATGTTGTGTCCAAAGTCACATTGGCAACCACGACCTCCTGTCACAGTGTCAAACTGTTGGTTTTCCCTGAGACTATGACATCAATGTTTGTACTGTTCATCAATATGGTTGATCATATTTTGTGTGATAAAACATGCCTTGCTGTACTTTGTATGTATCACTTCACCTGCCACCACACATGTGGAAAAACCTTCACAGTTTTCAACATTTTTACATGGAGTCTTGGCTGATATTCCTCCTCTGTTTCTGGTGTGGAGTTCGTTCACACCCAGATAAGGACGGGGTTGGGGTATCGAGGAAAAGTTTTATGCACTTAATTATTGAGACATGAAAACAATGCTGGAAAGAAACGGCCTTCATCAAGATTGATATCAGCAACTGGAAAACATTCTGGTCCAGTTCTTTAAGTGACTGAAACGGCTATTTACCATTTTGATGTACTATTTTGAAGTGCCATATGAGCATCAGAATTTGATATCCAAAAGGTTAGTTGTAAATTCTCCATCGGTAACCAGTTTGTAAGAATATTAACTGTTATTGGATTTAGTGAGTGTAGCCGTGAAAACGGGGAGAGTCAAGAGTTGAATCATTATGTTTGTGGCCAAAGTCAATGTTTGGGTCAGTTCTGGCTGAAAGTTTGACGTGTTCTCAACAGTGTATTTCCACATAAGAAGTTTAGCCATGATCATGACCTCATTAGTCTGTATCAAATCATAGCCTACTGAGATGGCGGTCTATCGTGTTCAGATGTCTTCGCTTTTGATTCAGTGACACTGTGTTTGAAGTGATCCAATGGTCATAGAGAAGTAGAGAAAGAATTTCTGGATCTAACGATTGAAACATTCTAGTGCTGATTGTAGATCTTTCTGTACCAGAATCCCCGAGATTCACGTAACACAATGATGTTCTTAGTTTTTATAACAAGTGATGCAGCTGCTAGATGCATGCTGGAATTGAAATGCCGAGCTTGAACCAAAGGTGAAGTCCAGTCTATGCATAATGCTGTCATTTGGCGCTAAATTGAGAGTGCTGACCCCAAGCGATTTGCAGTGTGTGCTCGAAATGACAAGGGCTACTCAGTGTCTGAGAATGACTCCAGAACGGACATGTTACATTTTATTTGTACAGATGGAAGGGGCAGGTAGAGAAAAGGGTACCCTGGTATTGTTGATTTGCTAAGTCTTTTCTGAGAGTCAAGCAAAGTCCAATGGTTGACACTTGCCTCATATTAAACTTGTTGTATGTTGTCCATGTTGTTCTATAAACTCTGCTGTGATGATGTGGTTGCCATTGCTTTATTGTTGAACGAAAGATCCAGCTTTTTTTTTTTTTGTTGTTGATATTTTCATTGCTCGCTTGTTACTTCATGTTGATATTGAATGGACTGGAAAGAATTTCACGTTGTTTGACAATGAATCTTTCCATATTTACCCATCCTGCTAAATTGTTCCCTACAACAGAACTAAATCAGACCTGGAGGCTTGCACAACAATCCTGATTTTACATGTGAGATTAAGATTTAATAATAATATTCAACCTGATTATTTTGTTTGAACCCCTGGACAGCCGTGGTGATAAAATGATGGGCCTTGCACGGAAGTGTATCGAGGTCACCAAGCTTAGAGGATGGACTCTGATCTTGGCGGCAATTACGCCTGTACTAGAGAGTTTTAGCTTTGGTAAGACGATTAACAGATACTAATCAGTTGACTGAAACTGTCCAGTTAAGCTGTAATATTCTGTAATTAAAACGTGAGATATGCAGCTAAGATCTGTCCGGGGGGGGGGGGGGCATTTCGAAAGACAAGACGATCGGTGGATTTTTTTTTCGTACTAATTGCTGTGATGTTGATTTTTGTAGTCACGACTCGAGAAACAACACAATTTTTAAGTTTAACTTGTCTAGCTTGCCATGTTTCGCTGGTCTCCAATGACAGTTTCAGTCTGAAGTCTTACACAAAAAAAAAGAAAAACATCAGCAAACACTTGCTTGATCTTTGTTTTTTGTTCTTTGTGCACGAGGGAAAAACATCATTTCTTAAATTGTTCTAGCTTCTTAAAATTGTTGTTATAATGATGAATTTTATTTGCAAATGATTTTTTTATTACGACTGTTATAGTAGGATGATCCAAACGCTCAATCTCTGTCAATTTCGTACCTGTAACTTGTTTAACATTGCCACCCTTATCTGATTTTAATACTTTGTAAAACTAAGGAAGTTATTGAATCTTTTAGAAAGTTGCTAGCTGGAAAACCATTGCACGATGCCCCCAAAGTGTAATTTCTAACATTTTTCGTTTTGCTCATTTTCGTAAAAATTTTTTTCGAAAGATTCCTTTCACAGACGTTGGGCTAGTCAGAAATTATAATTTAGAGGGTAGCAGTTTGTACCTTTTTGTATGTAAGAAAAAACTCCTTTGCAGGGGATAAAATACGAATAATACTGACTGGACTGGGATCGCTGTAAGCAAAGTTAGGAATTAATTTGTAGATCGGTCTTTTGAGGGAAATATATTCATTTCCTCCTGTGTTTGTTAGGATTTCAGTGAACTAAAAGGGTTAGCATTTCAGTGAACTAAAAGGGTTAGCATTTCAGTGAACTAAAGGGGTTAGCATTTCAGTGAACCAGAGGGGTTAGCATTTCAGTGAACAAAAGGGGTTAGCATTTCAGTGAACTAAAGGGGTTAGCATTTCAGTGAACTAGAGGGACCAGCACAACAAGGTTTCTGTAGGAGTAACATGCCAGAGTATCCACACTCAAGAATCCTAATCATGTTTTACCTGGTTGTATGAACTGCAGACATTGGAGAGGGTGTGTTCTGTACATGATACCTCATGCGCCTTGCAAATCTTGCCCTGCTGTTAGTATTGTGGGCAGTAGATAATGGCAATTTAGTAAATAAACTCCCATATTGACATTTGAGCAATGGGTCAAATCTAGATACCAATACATTTAACACAATTGATTGTCAGTTTACGAGTACTGAGTCCTTCGTAACAATTTCAAACGAGATGCATTACAGGTATTGTCCATTGTTATTTGTTGTTATGAATCTGTATCGTTATGTATTATGATGCCATGAATGTTTTGCAGCAGGAGACACAATGAAATCCTATGTAAAACCCCCATGTCTGTAAGGAATGATACCTGATACATGGTATCATTGCTGTAGGTAACTGTTGTCACAGACCTATATATGGCGGGTTTCTGCTGTACTCAATTCACCGTCATGTTATGTTGTTTTCATCTTCACTCGCTTGTTACGCCCGGTTACGCACAGACTATTTTTATGTGTAATGTACAAACTTTCAGTTCATGTACACATTACATTTTCTACAGATGCATACCTCACCAGGTCAGTCTAGAATTATTTATGAGAACGCTCAAGTAATCCCAAAGTTTAAGTATTTAAGTGTTCCATATTTTAAGCTTTTGAAAATGCCTGCATCAAGCTGAACCATTAATATCCATCAGTTTAATAGTATTTTGGTAGTTGACGTGGTAATAGCACTTCAGATTTGAGGGACAAGAAATCTATAAATTCTGATTTTACTGACCTTTTCTAAAAAATAAAAATCTTTCATCATGCAGTTGTCCTGAAACAGCAAGCATTTATTTTTTCATATAAAAGATATGGTGTTGACCTTTTACTGTGAAATAAGCCTGGTGAAATAGCCCTTTAGATTAGTTTTTGAAACACGAAACCTGCAAAATCTGATGTTATTGGCTCTTTTTCCGCCCCATAATCTTTTATCATTTGGCCATTCTGAAACAGAAAACAAAATGTTGTCATCTGAAAGATATCTTGCTCTTGACCTGTTGACTGTGAACGGCGACGTGCCAATCTTCCATGTAGCAACCACTACAGCTAAAACTGAAGTAATTCATCTCTACCATTCATGGCGAGCAATGGTGTTTTTTGTCACAGGGATTCAGAGCATTCTTATTACAAAGAATATGTCACTTTTTATGATAGGCCATTTATCATTTCCCAGACGTGGCCCGTGATGGCTTCGTTTTACCTTCGCTGTTCTCGCAGGCCAAATTTAACCTGGTCATTTCTTTCAGTATTTCATTTTTCTTCTGGTTTCACCAGAACCAGAGTGATAGACAGTTTGCGCGTCATTTGATATGATAATAAAATGTGATTTTGTTCTATGGGCGTCCTCGGTAACTGCAAATCAATGACAGATTATAGAATGACTTGGAACTTGTAGGAAATACTCCTTGAGCTGACGGAGTGGGTGTCTCACAAACTGAACTTCTTAACAGCAAACAAAAATTGATGTCGAGGAGACGGACGAGCCCCTCCCACCTCCATCCTCCTGCTTCTTTCTTTTCATTCCGACAAAGCCGGGAGATATGCCGATGCCCTTATTAAACACTGCCCAAATAATCAGCAAAGAGAAAAAAAGAAACGTTAAAAGATGGGAATCGAAATTGTGGTGGGAGTTCGAGGGAATGGAAAGGGCGTTTAAGGACACAGAACATCATGGTGGCCTATAGTCCCGTTAACGTTTAAAAATATTCTTTAAATGAATGAGGAGTTTTTGTGAACACCTGGCAGTAATTTGTCCGTATTCACACAGCCATTCCTGTACACCAGACAAAATTCTGGTCTTGTAGTAAGGTATCTGACAGCTGGAAGTTTCCACACCAAATTGGCAGAATCGTATTTTCTTCTTTTATTTTTATGATCGAAGGTTGTTTATGGTTGTGGATGTGTTTGTCAATGTGGTCATGATTCATGTTGTTCTCGCCCGCTTCTGTTACACGTGCTCTGATCTGATGCTGATCTGCCATGAGATAGCGATACATTCACATACCCCCCCCCCCTCCCCCTGCTCTGTGCTTTAGTAGTTGATACCTGTGACATTGTTCTAGTGTTGATGGACCCGTTTGTTTTAGACTTACCCGACAAAACCGGTGAATCAAATGTGATGGACCATTGTTTCATGTATTTCTTAACATTTCACTCACCGAAGAGAGAGAGAGAGAGAATTGGCATTTTATTGTCAACAACTTCAGCACTATATGCTTTTATCGCCCTGTAATGCTTTCATCTTATTGGACAGCGAGATTCTGGCTACATGACGCGTCGGAGAGCCATTGGTCATATTATTTTGATTGGGTTTTATTTTTCATTCGTGAGGGTTTTTTGCCAAATTTATGATTGCCTGAGCTGTTGCTGTTGTTAAAATTCATTATCATGTTGATAAAGTGCAATGTTGAAATTGTATGTAAACTCATGTCTTTGTATTATATATATATATACATACATATATATTATATCAGATATAAATGCATGTATGACATTTATATACGATCATTTTGGCATATTATTGTTACATACAAGGGTAGTGTGATGAATGCGTGTATTACACAGCTTTGATTGGTCCATCAGTCTCATTGACCTCTGGAATCCAATGATTTGGTAGATCTTGGCTGACTTGTCTGTTCAATACTTAACAAAATCTTGCTGGACCAGGATCCAGGAGGTGTAGACGCTGTCAGAACACAAACACATGCTCTACAGTGTAGATTGGTTATAGTAACTAAGTGTCTATAATGATATTTACATCCTTCCCCATATTATTTTGCTTGTCCCGTTCACGGAAGTCCACCACCCGCTTCCTTCTCTTTTTTTGGCCCCTCGATGAATAATTAAAAAAAAAGGCCTGGCTACCTTTTGGTTTATGTCTTTAAAAGTTACTAAAGGTACTGATAAACACGTTCTCCCCCAAACGTTCGAGGTTTCGGGAAAGAGAAGAGAGAGAAGGATGCTGAATGAATGGCATTTTGTCGCCCAAGTAAAGGAAATCAATATCATAGATTGATCAGATGAGATTTGTCGTGCTCTGTGATGATTGAGTCAATCGGCGATCTGGGTCCTGGACACAGCAACACGTCAGTGAGACTGTAAAGATTACCCTGCTGTATAAAAACTGTACGGTTGAGAACTAAGTCCAGATTTTGAATGGTCACGCCATTTCGCTGACCTATGGTTGGTTGGTCAATACCCCGAGATCGCCATTGTACAAAGTGATTTGGTGTGCAGTTCTGCCATTCTCTATTCGGTCTTGGGATCATGTTGAAAACGCACCTTTCATTTTTTTTTTTTTTTTCTCCAATCTAGATCTAAACGGTCTCTTCAAATTCATTTTGTTTTTCTGTTAGCCTCCTCTTTGTGTTTCTAAATCAGCCATGTTGTATTATTTTTGCTTTTGTTTTTATTTGAACGCGGAGCAACTATAATTCAAGACCACAATAAACAAAATTTTGATCGTAACTACACGAGAGAATTTGTTGTCATGTTGTAGTTTATGTCAAATTGTCATGTCAACTACTTTCTGTAACTCTTTTTTCTTATTCTTTTGGCCCAGACTATAATTATGGCGAGCTAGTTGCCCCCTCAAAATGGCAACGTTCTAACTTTCTTCCATCAAGTTTTCAGGAATTGATCATTGAACTTTCATTCGCTCAAATCTTTTAGAAAGACGACGTTTTGTTCTTTTTAGTGATACCTCTAAATTACACACCGAATCCGCTTTGATACTTTGACACACGATGGAGAAGGCCTGTAGAAGTAGTGTGTAGTGTGTAACTCAGTTCAGCCAAAAAGTGAAGATAGAACTATGTCATGTTAAGGGGGCGTAGTGGCGCATCGAACCCAGTCTATTTTACATCAGTTCTGACTCAAATCAACTAGCGAGACAGATTTATTTCATTCTCACTACTGGGGGGTGTGGGGGGGGGGTGTCCCTGGGGGAGGTTCATAGTCCATATCTCAACACTTAAATCAAGACCAAACAAGCTCGACTCAATGCGCTTTCTAGATTTAGAACTGAATCTCGATGGTCTCAGGTGCAAACCGACCAATTCAAAAAATTTCACATTACTTTACACTTTACATCGTACCCATTCATGAAGCTTGGAATCCTGCATCACATGGAAAAGTAGCTGTAACCATTATCTAGTAGAAATACTGAAAATAAGCATGTGATCAAACCGGTTAAGTCCATTTCCCATTAGTTTTAGCGGCAGTTTTTTGTTTGTCCTGTAAAATTTGCTTATTTCGACTTGGCCGGTTTGCTCCTGACACCATCGAATTATGTGGAGGCGCTGAAAGGAACATGTTTTTGATTCTTTATGGGAGAAAACCGTTTGAAAAATTTCCATTCCTGTAGATCATAACAAGAGGGTCCAGGCATGCAAATTTTACAGATAATTCTCCGGAAAAATCAAAACAAATCACGTTTATGGATCAAAGACAAAGTTTGACGGCAAGGGACAACATCTGATCAAAATTTCGACGAAGACAGCGAAAACGACAAGGCACATAACATAACAAACACAGAGCGTTATAGAAATTGATGGCGGGAGGAGTGTCGTCATACTGAGACACAATAATTGGATAGTTGGATAACACAACATCACCCACACCAATGCGCAAGTTCAAAAACTTGAATTAAAATAACAGTAACAAAAATGCATACATCAGAAAGATGTTGTAACCTCAAAATTCAACACGAAAATTCAGGTTGTCACGATAAAAATGACAACAAAAAATTGAAAATTAGATCTAGGTTTGAAAATTCAGAAATATAACCACTGTCAGCAACGTTCTTGCACCATGTGAGGACTACAATGCATGCCAACCGCACATGCTAAATGCAAATATAAAAGCAGATTTAAAAAAAGAAACACACACACACACACTTTTTACACGACGTAGGCCTATTTCTCTATAGACATCAACTCTCTCTCACAAAAGATACGACTTCGCAGTGTCAGGTTAGTAATCTGGTCAGGCACGCAAATTGTGTACACCCCTCAGTGTCAATGATCATTCCTCTTCAATACGCAGTTGTAAAAAGCCAAGGCTTTTGATAATTCAAACTTTGTTATTATGTCAAAGTGCAGCATGCATTGCGTTGCACCAAAACGCATAAACATGAAATTACATAATTTAGTGTAGTCTGACAAGTCAAATTATTTTATGGAAAAAGAAATAAAGTCCAACCTCACCCAAGTATCTCAGGATTCAAATCTAGATCATGATTTCCTTCTTCTGCTTTCTCTCTCTCTCTACCTCTCTCTTTTTCTTTCTCTTTCTCCCTCTCCTTCTATCTGGTTTTCCTTGTCTGTATGTCTGTCTTTCTGTCTGTCTTTTTCTTTTTCTATTCCCCCCTGCTTCTGTCTGGTTTTCTCTTTCTCCCTGTCTCTGTCTGTCTCTCTCTCTCTCTCTCTTTCTCTTTCTCTCTCTCTCTCTTTCTCTCTCTCTCTTGTAGCTCGCCATTTTTCCCATAAAGGAAGTAATTATGCTGAAACGAACGACGGAACGCTAAAATAAAAAAGGTTTCACGTATGAAGGGAATCAACCCATGTATTTTACACTCCGGTAAGTTTTATGGTTATGCCCCTTCCCTGGCATGATCGGCTTCTGCATGCATGTAAATCGTTCTTGAAATAATTACTACAATCACAGTAAAACTGGAAAAGAAAGGACAGAGGAATGAGACGGTGGGAAAGATCATTTACAGAGGAAAGGATATAATTAATACATATTATTTATTTTCTCTGATGATGGAAATAAGATCCCACAGCTGGAAATTTTACTCCAACTGGCCAAGATGTCAGGTTTCTTCGGGTCGACCTTGCCAGGTATAAATTTACAAAATAGAAGCAGAAGCATATTTGGCTGCGCGGTGTCGGGGGAACTGTTGGCCGCCCGCGGCGGTGATACCCTGGAGAGGAGGACGAGCCCAGTGCCAGCTTCGACTAGTCTGCGTTGTTACCCGACCCGGACTGGTATAACCGATGTTGTTGTTTTTTTTACCGAAAGACGTGTAAAAAAAGCCTATGGCTGTGATCGTCTCTAAGTAAGGTGTTACGATGTTGCTATCCTAAATGTTACGGATTTGGGGGGAATCCGTCTACTTAAGGTTTCGACTGCATTTAAAACGAGAGGTACTTAATATCTAATCTTTCGTACCATGCCACACACTAAGAACAATCTGAATAAGTTTCATAAACAGACCTGCAGGGCCACAAATTTAATTACAGTAATTACCTAAACAATTTTGTCTAGATCTATTATATAGTAAAGACAACATCAGCAGCATCAAATCCAAATTCAATAATACCTCACTAGAATTCTACTCTAGATTCCTATAATATTATTATACTTCTGACTCACTAACAATCTAAGTACTAATTATATATATCTCAGATCTGGTCTGCCTACTATATATCAATCAATACACTAATATGGTCTCTGGCGACAATGTCATCTCAGCTATTTGTGCCTAACGCTTATAATAATCGAGCCCGTCAATACAAACTGACGTAGAGGTCTACTCTAGGATGGGCTGGCAATGCCCAGCCTCATCCAGACAAATCAATCACAATTCACAGATGTGTATGCCATACATTCATACTAGTTGCAAGTCTATATATATCTTTATCTTGCATTCTTGGGTAGCACTCCTAGTATATGCGGCAATCCTGTCCTACTGGATAACTTATGTTCACTCCTCGTTCATGGTTGAGTCATCAATAGACAAACACTTACGATTATTCCCTGGTGTTAGAGACCAGGGAACGATGGACAATAGCGGTGGGCATATCTCATTCAGGCATATGGATTCATCTCAAATGTCTATAGTGGACTAGACATGAGTCGTACAAAACTTTATGATTCTTCAGGCAGAATCGTGCCGACGCCTGCACAGATTGGAGTTTTCTGTATGGAGTCCAGGATATATGTCTGGGCTGACTTTTATAATGTCTAGCCACCTGCAACTACCGTCCAAATCCCTAGATTTCATTGGTGCATCCATGCGAGCTCATCTCGCAGTATTAATATATTCTATGTGGGAGTCGGTCACGGCCTCGCATTAAAACAGACAAGGTCAATTTAAAATGTCAAAACAACTACTGAAATCTTTAAACCCTCGTGCTTTCTACATTTTATGCACGAATTTCTGAACGCGACTAAGCGTCTTAAACTATCTATCCTTATTCGCCCCTTCTCTTCCCTTCTAAGTGTTCATCAAAATCACGGGGTCGAGAACGGCTCTGTCACTCCTAGCTATACATTTATTCTATCTCGCCCCACTTTCTTTCCATCTCTAAAACAAAAGTGTTTCAAACAAACTGTTCACGAGAACAGCTCAAGGACAAATTACGCTGGTTAGAATTAACAAGTCGTGAAAATTTACTCACTGAACGTCGTGACCTAGCACGGCATTTAGAAGACATTGTGTTCGTGACACAAGGATCTTGAACCACCCACAACTAGAAACACCACCAGTCGCTCGTTTCAGCCACAAGACAAACTCCTGTTATTTTGCAAAAAAAAAAATTTTTCCCACTGTATATGTGTGGAGAATGTCAGTTTGAATGGAGACACCATAGATCTATCCAAAAAGTATAATATAAATATATTATGATTCTTACAACACACATAAATTTTATGGCGGCGTTGATTTCAAGACTAATTATTCTGTTAAACAATGGGAAATGTACTGGGATGTATTACTGGAGTCTAGCATGCATTCTCCCGTTTCTGGAGCAACGAAACTGGTGACCACCACTGGAAATTAGGTCGTCATAGTTTTCCCATTGGTTTTACACAATGAGATGTTCGGATTAGACACTCATGTCTAATTAACCATCAGCCAAAGAGGTTTTCCACCATTAGGTACTGTGTAGCTTGCGCCAAACCGCGCTTCATTTTCTGAGCTAGGAACGCCTGTGGAAAAGTTAACGCATTTTGTATATGCCGTTCATCGACTTTATAAGAGCCTGGCTGGTATTAATGATCAGTTACTAAACTAAGAAATATTTTATTATTCTGTTTTCATAGCCGGTTAAATACTAATTTCATAACATTACCGTATGTTTCTATCCCACCTTATTCCAGTTGTGAAATGTTTACCGGAAAAAAAACAACAACTGATTAAGACCAAAGATACTAAATACAACACGATGCGACAACTAGCGGGTTAAGCTTCCATAGACTTCGCACCGCCACCTTGCAGGGATGCGGGGCAGTCATGAACAATGCAGTATTTTACAAAACCAGTATAGAGAAAATATTGAATCTGTTCGATGTTCCGTTATCGCCGCAGGTCCTGATTGAAATCACTTTTGTTATTATAACCTCAATTCCTCTAGAAAAAAAATCTGGCAGTTCTTTTTTTTTTTTTAAGTGGCAGTGAAGGAATGAAAAGAAAGCTTGCCGGACTTGTCGTGGTGATCTACATGGACATTTGTGGTCGTGCTGCTTGTCTGCCTGGACCTCCGCGTGGACTGCTGGCCGGGTCTGGACTGCACACTCGTTGCTATACATCTGGTCGACATCTGGTCTGTGGACCTCACACTGGTGACATGGACACTTGGTCGACGACTGGATCTGCACACACCTGGTATACACCTGGCTGCCGTCTGCGGACCTCACACTGGACAAGACAACCGGGTCTGAGCACTGGTGGCTGGACACTGATTTTCCTGAAAGAAATAGGCAGAGAAGTAGAATTGTAAGTGAAACCATGTACCATCTTCATCTTGGCTTGGGTTGTTCGTTTCATCCCAATCAGTTGCATTATAACTGCAGAGAGAGAGAGAGAGAGAGAGAGAGAGAGAGAGAGAGAGAGAAAGAGAGAGAGAGAGAGAGAGAAAGAGAGAGAGAGAGCGAGAGAGAGACAGTCATCATTTGACTGTAAGGAATTTTGGTCAACTTTTGTGGGGACAGGGGCAATATAAATATACTCCACTGTTATTTAATGCTTAAAACAGATGATCATAGACTCTCCCGTCGGTCCGAAGGATGAGCAGGCAATCAGGTCATTTTTCGGAACGTGACCTCAAGTGGGATTGGATGCCAGTTTTGGAGGCTTCGTGTCTACCGCCTAAAACATAATAAAACGATTAACAAATTGCTAATTTCCCGTTTTCTTTTTTTCAGAGGTGCTTGAGCCTCTTTGGCCCTCCTGCAAAGTTCATTACTGGATCCCAAATTTAATAGAAAACATTGATGTCCTGAAATGCAAGACTTAATGGTCTTTACTAGAAATTGACTGCAGTGGGAGTTTTAGAGAAGCAAAGAGACTGGTATGAGATTAGAGGGTCAAACAACAGTAAAGCGAGACAGTTAAAAATGATTTACCGTAAGGCCTGTGTAAAATCTCAGACTGTTTACTTTTCCAGCCAAAGAGATTTTTCATCCCACCAGTTCCAAATGCTATAAATGTCACTGATGTCTCATTTCTGAGATTAAAACAAGAGTACTGCGTCATGTGCTCTCTGAAAACCAAATCATATCTGAAATTGGAGGTTTGCGGAGAAGCAAAGTAGCAGATTCTGAACTGTAGGGAAACCCTTAGAAAGTTGTATTTTTACTGGCATTCTTGATCTTCTACAGGAAACATTACGTCCCCTGAGAATGACAAGGTTTTAACTCCCTTCCCTCAACTTTTGAGAAATCGAGGATGGAAGTTTCATGTGATCAAAGCTTTTAGAGCAAAGAATGTTTTTTCAGTAATATTTTACAAATTACACATCGTCTCTGCTTGATTCTTTGACACACAATGGAGAAGGCCCGTAGAAGTAGTGTGTAGTGTGCAACTCAGTTCAACCAAAAAATGGGGATAGACACTTGTCATTCTGAGGAGCGAAGAGATAGTTGGACTACTTTTCCAATCTTGATGTGATAAAGTTAATCTAGACAACGGGTAATTATTGTACCACTTCAGCAAGCACATTATAACATCGTTTAAAAACAGTGGCGTGGCCGCAAGGGCGGCTGTCGGGACGCAAATGTTTTAGTGGCGCAGAATTTCTAAACCATCTCTGTTTTAACTGCAAGTTGTGAAAGCCGTTTCTCGGAACCTAAATTACCCAAAGCCTATCAGAGATCTACAATGAGCACAGAAAGACTGAGTAACTTGACAGTACTGTCAACTAAGAGACGCTACAATGTATGCTATTGAAAATTTTGCACACAGGCGAGCATTAAATGCGTTTTTACTTTGATTACACCAGTTTCTTTTTTAAATACATACCCTTGGCGGATAAGGGGTTCAATACCCAACTAGTGGAAAGGACTCAGAGAATGCTAATGGTCCATGGGTCAGGGCACAATACTTGCGTTTTTCCCTGGCTCTGGCAACTCACGCTACGCCACTGGCTGGCAACTCACGCTACGCCACTCGCTGGCAACTCATGCTATGCCACTGGTAAAAAAAGTAGCGAATCATTGTGCTGTTGCTGTTGCCTTTACGTTTACACCTGCTGTGTCCCATTGTATGTGGCAAAACTTATTTACTCACATAATGAACTATCTTCGTGGAGTGTCAAATTTTGGAAAAGGCTCACTGTTATGTCTTCCATTGAACATGACTATGTTCGAGACAATACTAAATGACTTGATACAATATCCCGCATAAGTTCTGCTGCCCGTTTCTCAAGACGTCTCTTGCGAAGGTTTCAGGGATTTCGTCATTCTTGAACGAAATGATGGGCACACGTTGGTCTATATTCAACGTGCTCGCCTCTCATGCCGAAAGTATCGGGTTCGATCCCTTTTCGGTGCAGGTAAGTTGGCATTTGGGAGGGGGGAGGGGGAAGTGTCTTCCTGACCCAATGGTAGGACTGAGCACCTAGTCTTCTAAAAACTCGGAGGGCCCGTGTGCACGTTGCACACGTTAAAGATACCTTGGCAGTTGGAAGTCAAGAAGAGCAGGCCGAACGAGGCTGCTGCCCGGGCAAAATTCTAAAAAAAAAAAACACAAAAAAACTAATCGATGCAGAACAAAGAAAAGAAAACAAACAGTGAGATGTAAACACCAAGAGCAGCGAACCTCCTAAAATAAAGGCCTAAACAAATGAACTAAAATGGTGCCATGAGCAGGGGCGACAACCAATAAAAAAAATATTACCAACTTGCTTACCGCCCCTATCACAGGGTAGGAATCAAATAAAACGGATTCAAGCTGTGGATAATTTAAGGATTTCGTGAGCATTATTCTTTTTTTTTGTTTTGTTATCCCGACACCACACTGAACGTTAGGTATTTCAGAAATTCGGGCAATAGGTATACGTTAGGGAGATAATTATATTCTTTGGGATCTCAATGTGGCAGAAATGTTAGGTTTGCTCACCCTGATTGGCAATAACTTGTTACCTACCTGTAGAAATCTGATAAAAGTTGATATGTTTATTAGAAGGGAAACGATTTATAAAATAACTAAACATGTAATCAGCTGTATGGATGCAAAATAATAATATCCGTGTTCTATTCTACGGGACAGGTTGGTCTGGACTACAGGCAAGATGCTCGCCTCTCACGCCAAAGGTACCGGGCTCGATCCCCGGTTGGTACAGCTATGTTGAAACTGTATGATTTTTGTTTTCATATTTTCCTGTCCCTGATTCTATGGTAAGTAGGATCGAGCACAGAGTCTTCTCGGATAAAGACGAAAAACCCGGATGGCCCGTGTGCATCATGCGCACGTTAATGATACCTTGGCAGCTGGAAATCGAGAACAGCAAGCCTAACAGGCCTAACAACAACAACAACTAATCCTTACCCCCCCCCCCCCCCTGTCGCGATGTGGGTTAGATGGGGAGAATTCGACTGACACTCTTTCGAGGTCCGCTCCCACAATCGACGAACACAAAAAAATACTTGCACTCTAAAAACTAAATAAATCAATTGCTTTGATTTTTAGCAGAACTGTGGGGCAGTTTAATTACAGGAATTAATGTAACAAATATAATTATAAATATAAATATCAATTCAAAGGCAACTGAATCTAACTAATGAAACTACAGCTTTCTATAAAGACTAACTTATTCACTCTAACTACTTGCAGGTCATATGAGTTATATGCCAAATAGAATCCGCGCACGTGGCGACGGATATAACAGTTTAAATTCTATTAATTCAATGAGACATGTTATGATATGGACATTTCCTCTAGACACGCCATGGAGAATGCTCTGTACAACCATGCGTTGTCTGGCGGTAGCTCTGAAACTGTCTTCAAAAGTAGGTAGAACGGTTCACTTTCATCATTACAAATTAGTATGGACTCTCACCATTAGGCCCTCACTGGGAGTGAGAGCGCTGGATGTAAACGCTGTGGGTTCATATCAAACCAAGTAGCTTAGGCTCTGGAGCTTTAAAATCATGCTCCTCACAATATGGACTGCTCAACTGCGTCTTAAATGTCTCTCATCTGGCTGAGGACTATCGCCGTCCACCTCGTAAATGGATTGTCTACATGTGGCATCTATCTAAGCTCTGCACGGGTTTAAATACTAAAGCTATGTCTCGACCTTCCGTCCAGATTCATACATTTGATTGGTGCAACCACCTCTAGCTCAGCTGCCGAACCGAGTTATTTTAAGTAACAGCCCTACGCAACGACCTTGGGTCGACATCAAAGGTCGAATCACTCAAGACAATAAAATGTAATTTTATAGCAATAAATTCTTAACATGTTCAAAACCCCGAGCTTTTACTCTGGATCACGGATTTTCTGTACGTCAACAGACGTCTCAATAACATTTAATTCCTACTCACCCCTTCCCTCTCTACTAAACCTAGTTCAAAACACGAGATATAAAAAGTGCTCAGCCATGCACACCTACGCTGTCCGTCTATCCTTCCCCACACCTTCTGTCTATCTATTAGGAAAAAAACTGTTCAAAACAAATTGTTTACGAGACCAAGTTATGCTGGCTCGCACAATAATTACGTTTGTAAAAATTACTCACTGCTCTCTCACAAAAATTTACTCAGTGGAAACATTTATGAATCAAATCTGTTCTTGACACCCCCTCCCCCCCATCCCAAAAAGAACTGCTGTGCTGCGGCGACGACGTGTCTGCTCCAGAGTTGTAACTGGGCTGCAATGACACAAAGGCCAATTTCCCAAATGGGACCAAAGAAGTATATAAAATGCAGATACAGATGACGCAAAATGTTTATGTGAAGGGAAACCATTTATAAAATAAATAAACGTTATTCGTGGCAACGCTTTCTCTCTACTGGCCAGTGTCGAAACTCATTGACTTTTTATGTATTGTTTGCTTTTGAATCATTTCTCTGTCCCCTTATATATCTTGTAAGATATTTGGACATTTTTACCCAGCTTGAGTCATATTGTTTTATATCCATGACCTCGATTTGATTGTGACAATTGTATTTGTAGCTTTTAGCAGTTTAGCCAGTATGTAACTGGTTTTAAGTCGGATTGGTATATATGTACATTAAATAATTATCTATTTTTTAAATATCATTAAGTAATATTTTGTTTCATTTGTTAAAAAAAAAAAGAATAAACATGTAATCAACTGTATGGATGTAAAACAATAAAACGCGTGCTCTCGTTTCTCACATTTTTAAAATTTTGTTTCATAATTTGATATTATTATTGTCCTTCAGAAAACGTTAAGCATTTCACAAGCCTTCAACCAATTCTGTCATTACTATCAAACTCTGCTGTGAATGTTTGTCCATAAAGTGGAAATAAACCCTGCCAAGTTTTTCAAGGCTATGCCATATAGAACGAATCCGTTGCTACGTAGAAACATCGCTCATCTTGTGGAGACCGTACTAGTTTGATTCCGAGACCAGCTGCGGGTCCCAAACTCCAACAGGCAATAACTGAGTCAAACATTTATACTGTTACTTACACATTTTGTTACAAAAATTCTATAAAATATGTGAGTGTGCATGAGAAAACCCACAGTAAGTCGGCAACATGACATTTTGAGTTCTGTACACATAATAAAAGACAAGACATTTCTGATAAATTGAAGTCAGTGACCCCCCTAAAACAAGATTTTGAGAAAACGGCATTTAATCCTAAAAGTGGCAAAAGCTAATTGACCCATTAATATTGGAGTAATTGCTGTTAGGAGACCGTAGTCTAATAACTAAGCCGTTATAGAGATCATACTGAGTAGTGTTCACTGCTCATCTACAGTTTACCCTGTAATATGCCACGGTCCCCTAAACAACAGCCAAGTTGGAAGTTTGTGTCGGACCCATATTTTCACTTCAAAGCCGTTTTTCTCAAAATCAGCTCTGTCGACATATTGTGGGTTTTCTCATGTACACACACATATTAGGAAATACATGTACGGAATAATATTTACTCTAGTATACAACTTTTTAAAATGTCAATTTGTATTAGTTTCAGTAATCACGAAATACACATAACAAAATGTTTTCAATCTGTTGACCGAATATTGTTTTAACTAGACTAAACGTGTTAAATAATGTAATGAACTAACGGAACTTCCAAGAAAAAAATGGGCGAACTAACCATGAACATTAAACGTTTCTTTGAAACCGGTGGGATCTCAGTTCATACCCAGTAAATAATTATAAACCTTGAATTTTTTTCTAGTAATTTACCTTTATTTATTAACTATGATGAAAAAAAGAGCTCAGCTAACATACAGTTTCCGCGAGCATATTGAAGGTCAGAGTGTAGGATGTGGTGTGGCTCGCGAGCTGCGGTTTGCTCACCTCTGTATTATGATGTCGTTCCTGAACATGAACAATGATGCCACAGAGCAGGGGCAACAACCAATAATAAAAACAGCACTAACATTCTTACCGCCCCTATCACGGGGTAGGAATCATAAAATTGATAGCACTTTCCACCCTACTGCCCCCAAAAGCCAGGAAGTCTATCCCCTTACTCTATCTGTCTATCTGTCTGTCTGTCTGTCTGCCTGTCTGTCTCTTTCTCTCTCGCGCTACTAGTGCTTTGACGCCAGCCCTAAGGGAAAACAAAAGAAGAAGAAGAAAAAGCAGCCCAATGGTCAGCCCTTTCGAGGGCTTAGTAAGACAGGGGAAAAAAGAAGACCAAGACCAGGACGAGGACAAAAGTAACGCCACTAGGGAGCCCTTCTGAGGGCTACGAAAGCCAAGAGGACAACAGAAACATCAAGAACCAAACAAGAACAAGGAAAATAATACAAGAAAAAAAGAGGTGCCAATGCCAGGAGCTGAGACTTTCCCAACACAAAGATCTTCAAAGAAAAAAACAACAACGAATATGGCATACTAAAACATTGCAGTTGATAAGTCATAACAAAAGTTTCAGACCCCCCCCCCCCACACACACATACACACACATATTTCCTCTCTTAATTCAACCAACGTCCATCTGCCTTGTATTTTGTATTTTGTGTACTTCTCTGATCCCATTTTGAGGAAATCTGCCTTAGTTTCATTGCAGCCCAGTTAGAACTGGAGCAGACACATTGTCTCCACAGTGCAGCACCGGTTGGCGGCTGGATCAGGTTGTTGTTTTTTTTGTTCTTTTCCGGGCAGCGGCCTTGTTCGGCCTGCTCCTCTAGATAGACTTCCAACTGCCAAGGTATCTTTAACGTGCGCAACGTCGCACACGGGCCCTCCGAGTTTTTCGTCCTTATTCGAGAAGATTAAGTGCTCGATACTACCTACCATAGGATCGGGGACAGGAAAGTGTGAGAAAAGTCCAAATATTCCAATATGCCTGCACCGACTGGGAATCAAACTCGGTACCTTCGGCATGAGAGGCGAGCACCTTACTTCTAGACCTTAAATGTCCCCCAAAGTATGAAAACGTACTTTCATGCAGGACAACTATGGGAGCTGGAAATGCCTACCAGGCAAGAAAAAGATCTTAAAAGGAAACAATAATTCGCCCTTGCTTCATCGATGGCCATATTGTTTCTATTCAATTTTGGTAGTCACGCCTTCTTTTCACTCGAGCTGCCGAAGTTGAGATTTGTCAACTGACCTATTATACTGCTATGGTCCAGAGCACTCTGGGTATTTTGAGATATTCAGTTGCCCGGCAATTTTCAGCTTTACATGTCTAAGAAAGCTCAGATCGTCTTCGTCATCATAAATGTCTCTATCATCATAATCACAAATATCATCACCATCATCATCACCATCATCATCACCATCATCATCACCATCATCATCACTATCGTCATCGTCATCACCACCACCATCATCATCATCATTATCATCATCGTCATCTTCATCATCGTCGGAAAAAATCGCTACCACAAAAACACACAAAAACATAAACAACAACAACAACAAAAAACAACAAGAAGAAAGGTGAGGTGTAAAATCGCTCAGTGTAGCAAAACCTTCTAATATAAAGACCTGAAAAGATCATACTGTATTGGAGACAGACCAAATTAAAATATTATAAAAACCTTCTAATATAAAGACCTGAAAAGATCATACTGTATTGGAGACAGACCAAATTAAAATATTATAAAAACCTTCTAATATAAAGACCTGAAAAGATCATACTGTATTGGAGACAGACCAAATTAAAATATTATAAAAACCTTCTAATATAAAGACCTGAAAAGATCATACTGTATTGGAGACAGACCAAATTAAAATATTATAAAAACCTTCTAATATAAAGACCTGAAAAGATCATACTGTATTGGAGACAGACCAAATTAAAATATTATAAAAACCTTCTAATATAAAGACCTGAAAAGATCATACTGTATTGGAGACAGACCAAATTAAAATATTATAAAAACCTTCTAATATAAAGACCTGAAAAGATCATACTGTATTGGAGACAGACCAAATTAAAATATTATAAAAACCTTCTAATATAAAGACCTGAAAAGATCATACTGTATTGGAGACAGACCAAATTAAAATATTATAAAAACCTTCTAATATAAAGACCTGAAAAGATCATACTGTATTGGAGACAGACCAAATTAAAATATTATAAAAACCTTCTAATATAAAGACCTGAAAAGATCATACTGTATTGGAGACAGACCAAATTAAAATATTATAAAAACCTTCTAATATAAAGACCTGAAAAGATCATACTGTATTGGAGACAGACCAAATTAAAATATTATAAAAACCTTCTAATATAAAGACCTGAAAAGATCATACTGTATTGGAGACAGACCAAATTAAAATATTATAAAAACCTTCTAATATAAAGACCTGAAAAGATCATACTGTATTGGAGACAGACCAAATTAAAATATTATAAAAACCTTCTAATATAAAGACCTGAAAAGATCATACTGTATTGGAGACAGACCAAATTAAAATATTATAAAAACCTTCTAATATAAAGACCTGAAAAGATCATACTGTATTGGAGACAGACCAAATTAAAATATTATAAAAACCTTCTAATATAAAGACCTGAAAAGATCATACTGTATTGGAGACAGACCAAATTAAAATATTATAAAAACCTTCTAATATAAAGACCTGAAAAGATCATACTGTATTGGAGACAGACCAAATTAAAATATTATAAAAACCTTCTAATATAAAGACCTGAAAAGATCATACTGTATTGGAGACAGACCAAATTAAAATATTATAAAAACCTTCTAATATAAAGACCTGAAAAGATCATACTGTATTGGAGACAGACCAAATTAAAATATTATAAAAACCTTCTAATATAAAGACCTGAAAAGATCATACTGTATTGGAGACAGACCAAATTAAAATATTATAAAAACCTTCTAATATAAAGACCTGAAAAGATCATACTGTATTGGAGACAGACCAAATTAAAATATTATAAAAACCTTCTAATATAAAGACCTGAAAAGATCATACTGTATTGGAGACAGACCAAATTAAAATATTATAAAAACCTTCTAATATAAAGACCTGAAAAGATCATACTGTATTGGAGACAGACCAAATTAAAATATTATAAAAACCTTCTAATATAAAGACCTGAAAAGATCATACTGTATTGGAGACAGACCAAATTAAAATATTATAAAAACCTTCTAATATAAAGACCTGAAAAGATCATACTGTATTGGAGACAGACCAAATTAAAATATTATAAAAACCTTCTAATATAAAGACCTGAAAAGATCATACTGTATTGGAGACAGACCAAATTAAAATATTATAAAAACCTTCTAATATAAAGACCTGAAAAGATCATACTGTATTGGAGACAGACCAAATTAAAATATTATAAAAACCTTCTAATATAAAGACCTGAAAAGATCATACTGTATTGGAGACAGACCAAATTAAAATATTATAAAAACCTTCTAATATAAAGACCTGAAAAGATCATACTGTATTGGAGACAGACCAAATTAAAATATTATAAAAACCTTCTAATATAAAGACCTGAAAAGATCATACTGTATTGGAGACAGACCAAATTAAAATATTATAAAAACCTTCTAATATAAAGACCTGAAAAGATCATACTGTATTGGAGACAGACCAAATTAAAATATTATAAAAACCTTCTAATATAAAGACCTGAAAAGATCATACTGTATTGGAGACAGACCAAATTAAAATATTATAAAAACCTTCTAATATAAAGACCTGAAAAGATCATACTGTATTGGAGACAGACCAAATTAAAATATTATAAAAACCTTCTAATATAAAGACCTGAAAAGATCATACTGTATTGGAGACAGACCAAATTAAAATATTATAAAAACCTTCTAATATAAAGACCTGAAAAGATCATACTGTATTGGAGACAGACCAAATTAAAATATTATAAAAACCTTCTAATATAAAGACCTGAAAAGATCATACTGTATTGGAGACAGACCAAATTAAAATATTATAAAAACCTTCTAATATAAAGACCTGAAAAGATCATACTGTATTGGAGACAGACCAAATTAAAATATTATAAAAACCTTCTAATATAAAGACCTGAAAAGATCATACTGTATTGGAGACAGACCAAATTAAAATATTATAAAAACCTTCTAATATAAAGACCTGAAAAGATCATACTGTATTGGAGACAGACCAAATTAAAATATTATAAAAACCTTCTAATATAAAGACCTGAAAAGATCATACTGTATTGGAGACAGACCAAATTAAAATATTATAAAAACCTTCTAATATAAAGACCTGAAAAGATCATACTGTATTGGAGACAGACCAAATTAAAATATTATAAAAACCTTCTAATATAAAGACCTGAAAAGATCATACTGTATTGGAGACAGACCAAATTAAAATATTATAAAAACCTTCTAATATAAAGACCTGAAAAGATCATACTGTATTGGAGACAGACCAAATTAAAATATTATAAAAACCTTCTAATATAAAGACCTGAAAAGATCATACTGTATTGGAGACAGACCAAATTAAAATATTATAAAAACCTTCTAATATAAAGACCTGAAAAGATCATACTGTATTGGAGACAGACCAAATTAAAATATTATAAAAACCTTCTAATATAAAGACCTGAAAAGATCATACTGTATTGGAGACAGACCAAATTAAAATATTATAAAAACCTTCTAATATAAAGACCTGAAAAGATCATACTGTATTGGAGACAGACCAAATTAAAATATTATAAAAACCTTCTAATATAAAGACCTGAAAAGATCATACTGTATTGGAGACAGACCAAATTAAAATATTATAAAAACCTTCTAATATAAAGACCTGAAAAGATCATACTGTATTGGAGACAGACCAAATTAAAATATTATAAAAACCTTCTAATATAAAGACCTGAAAAGATCATACTGTATTGGAGACAGACCAAATTAAAATATTATAAAAACCTTCTAATATAAAGACCTGAAAAGATCATACTGTATTGGAGACAGACCAAATTAAAATATTATAAAAACCTTCTAATATAAAGACCTGAAAAGATCATACTGTATTGGAGACAGACCAAATTAAAATATTATAAAAACCTTCTAATATAAAGACCTGAAAAGATCATACTGTATTGGAGACAGACCAAATTAAAATATTATAAAAACCTTCTAATATAAAGACCTGAAAAGATCATACTGTATTGGAGACAGACCAAATTAAAATATTATAAAAACCTTCTAATATAAAGACCTGAAAAGATCATACTGTATTGGAGACAGACCAAATTAAAATATTATAAAAACCTTCTAATATAAAGACCTGAAAAGATCATACTGTATTGGAGACAGACCAAATTAAAATATTATAAAAACCTTCTAATATAAAGACCTGAAAAGATCATACTGTATTGGAGACAGACCAAATTAAAATATTATAAAAACCTTCTAATATAAAGACCTGAAAAGATCATACTGTATTGGAGACAGACCAAATTAAAATATTATAAAAACCTTCTAATATAAAGACCTGAAAAGATCATACTGTATTGGAGACAGACCAAATTAAAATATTATAAAAACCTTCTAATATAAAGACCTGAAAAGATCATACTGTATTGGAGACAGACCAAATTAAAATATTATAAAAACCTTCTAATATAAAGACCTGAAAAGATCATACTGTATTGGAGACAGACCAAATTAAAATATTATAAAAACCTTCTAATATAAAGACCTGAAAAGATCATACTGTATTGGAGACAGACCAAATTAAAATATTATAAAAACCTTCTAATATAAAGACCTGAAAAGATCATACTGTATTGGAGACAGACCAAATTAAAATATTATAAAAACCTTCTAATATAAAGACCTGAAAAGATCATACTGTATTGGAGACAGACCAAATTAAAATATTATAAAAACCTTCTAATATAAAGACCTGAAAAGATCATACTGTATTGGAGACAGACCAAATTAAAATATTATAAAAACCTTCTAATATAAAGACCTGAAAAGATCATACTGTATTGGAGACAGACCAAATTAAAATATTATAAAAACCTTCTGATATAAAGACTTGAAAAGATCATACTGTATTGGAGACAGACCAAATTAAAATATTATAAAAACCTTCTGATATAAAGACCTGAAAAGATCATACTGTATTGGAGACAGACCAAATTAAAATATTATAAAAACCTTCTAATATAAAGACCTGAAAAGATCATACTGTATTGGAGACAGACCAAATTAAAATATTATAAAAACCTTCTAATATAAAGACCTGAAAAGATCATACTGTATTGGAGACAGACCAAATTAAAATATTATAAAAACCTTCTAATATAAAGACCTGAAAAGATCATACTGTATTGGAGACAGACCAAATTAAAATATTATAAAAACCTTCTAATATAAAGACCTGAAAAGATCATACTGTATTGGAGACAGACCAAATTAAAATATTATAAAAACCTTCTAATATAAAGACCTGAAAAGATCATACTGTATTGGAGACAGACCAAATTAAAATATTATAAAAACCTTCTAATATAAAGACCTGAAAAGATCATACTGTATTGGAGACAGACCAAATTAAAATATTATAAAAACCTTCTAATATAAAGACCTGAAAAGATCATACTGTATTGGAGACAGACCAAATTAAAATATTATAAAAACCTTCTGATATAAAGACCTGAAAAGATCATACTGTATTGGAGACAGACCAAATTAAAATATTATAAAAACCTTCTAATATAAAGACCTGAAAAGATCATACTGTATTGGAGACAGACCAAATTAAAATATTATAAAAACCTTCTAATATAAAGACCTGAAAAGATCATACTGTATTGGAGACAGACCAAATTAAAATATTATAAAAACCAATGAAAAACTATGGGGTCGCAGCAAGGTTTAAAGCGAAGACAAAATAATGGCAAAGAGAAAATGTTGTATATAGTAAATCCCCGCGTAAGAAATAATACCGAAATGATACAATACAAATATTGATTACTCTTCCCTTTTTATTTGCGTTTTATTGTATAGTTTCGATATTATTTCTTACGCGAGGCTTTGCTACATACAACTTTTTCTTTTTGCCATATTTTGACTTTATAATGGAACTAAAGGGTGGACATGTCACCATCACAACTATGTGATAAAAGATTATTAAACTTTGTGCACTGTTTCAATTTGTGACAATAGATTACGCTGAAATATCCGTTCTGGACAAAATTCAGTCTCTTGAATATAATTTATCTGATATAATATTATGATATTTCAGAGCTAGCGGAATCATATCATCCTTCACGCACTTTGAGATCAGTAGACGCGAAACTTCTCGAGACACCCACAATCTGGTTGTCGCTTGGTGAAAAGTTTTTTTCTATTGGCGGGGCCTAAATTGTGGAACAGCATCAGCGTTGACACCAGGAAAAGTGAAAACATCATCACATTTATAAATAAGATCAAAACTTAATTGTTTGGTACTGCTTTCATTGAAACCGAATGATGTCCCTTTTTGGTTACAGAGGTTTTAGGATGAGCGTAGATCAAGTGTTTGTTAATGTGTGTGAGTGGGAGCATGATGAATGGATTTTATGTTAATCCTAATTTTAATTTTAGTTCAGCGCCTTAGAGCACATCATTTCTTTGTGGATTTGAGCTCTATACAAGTCAATTGTTACTTATTTACTACTATTACTATCATTTCTTTATGATTTGATTTTATCGAGAGAAAAAAAAACACAAAACAGATGCGTTTTCGTCTAGTCCTCGTACATAACAATTTCGAATGTTATTACAATTACGTACGTCCCCCAAGTTTTCTTGCGCTAGGGGTACGTATGTTAAAGCCTTTTGTGACTCCAGAGCTAGAGAACTCCTCTCGAAATACTCCTAACAACAACCTGAATTAATTAATTTTTTCAGATTTTCTTTTTGTTTTCCTCCTGTTTTTTTTTTTTGGGTTGAAAGGGTAAGGGGCAGGGTTAGGGATTTGGTAAGAATTAGTCCTGAGGATAGTGACGAGGATAGGGATAGATGCGAATATGTACGTGCTCCCAGCGCTAAACCCTTGGGGACCGTACGCACGTACCTATAACAAAAGCCATTGATTTCACTTACCGCTGCTTGACACCAGTTATTGACACAGCCGCTAGAAGTGTACGCTTTGAAATTTTCATACAGGTTACAATTGACACTAAAATTATATCCATTGATTGTTAATAAAGCTAAGGCGTCTATAAATTTTGCGAAAAAAACTTATTTTTTCGATTCAGTTCATCTTCTCATACTGTCCTCTTTCTGCCTTTATGGTTTTTATTTGGCTGCCTTTCAAGGGCATACAATTCGGGGCGTTTCTCCGAGAAAGAACCATGTGCATCGCAAAGTAAAGCGCATGGAAAAACTATTTGAAAGAGAGAGAGAGAGAGAGAGAGAGAGAGAGAGGGAGAGAGTGAGAGAGTGAGAGAGCGAGGGAGGAGGAAGAGAGATACAGAGAGAAAAAGAGCGAAGGAGGGATAAGGAGAGAGAGTGAGGAGGAAAGATAAGGAGAAAGAGAGAACGGAGGAGGGATAAAAGAGAGCGGAGAAGGGATAACGAGAGAGAGCAGGGGAGGAATAAGGAAAGAGGAAGAGTGAAAGAGGAGGACAAATAAGGAGAGAGAGTGAGGAGGAGTAGGGACAAGGGGAGAGAGAGAGAAAGATAGAGAGTAGGAGGAGGAACGATAATTAGAGAAAGAGAGCGGCAGACGGAGACAGGTGGAGGGCAGAAGCAGGTTTATCCTCGGCAATGCCAGAAGCCTCATCTAGTAATAATTATAAACTCTATTGCAGATGAATGGTACTTCTAATAACACTCGAAGAGCTTCGTGGTGCGAGGACACCCACATGAAGCAAGCATCTGTCACAGCCTGTAAAGTTGGGAGTGTAGTACCTGCATGTATTGATGGCAACACCCGTCGGGCTGCCACAACGCCAGTCTTTGACAGTGATCGGCGCGCGAGCGCGCGTGCTTTTGCGCAGGGCTGTTGTGTCCCTGGAACACACTGCAATCATGAAGAAGAAAACCTATTTATGGCGCCTCTAAAGGATTAATTGAAAATACCGAATGAAAAATAAAAAAATAAAAAAAGGAAAAAGTTACATTCACCTACACGATTTCAGAAATCCTCTTGTCTATTATCTTGGAAAAACACAAAACTGCCCCAATCCGCTACCCCACTCCACGTCCAACCTTTATTTTCAATATTCTCATTCCCACTGACACCCCCCCCCCTTTCCTCCCCTTTCTCTGCCGTACAAGGCTGTCGGAGTCGCGTGTCTAGAAACCCTTCCCTTTGAGTCCTGGTCGCCGCTCAGAAGTTCAGTCATACCCTCACTCACGTTTCCAGGAATACGATTCTGAGATTTTCATTACATATTCTTCTGGTTACATTCCATTTGGGATCTTTCTAGCTGTGTTTTTGCATAGTTTCTGTAAGAAAACTACACAGTTTTGATGAATTAATGTTCAGTGTTTGGTTCGTATCGGTGTGAGCACTTTCTGGATCGGAATTTCTTCTATACTCTGCTGTTTACTTCGGAAAGTTATCTGTTTTCTCCATTGCGATTTATACAAAATATACCATTAAAATCGATCACCTGTGTCTCGCCAAATCTGATAAATGGTAATCCTTTCGTGATGCTAGCGTGGATTAAACTCTAAGGATGACATCGAGGGGTATTTGCCTTGTCGGTGTATGTGACATTTTACCGATTTTGAGGTTTTCACATTAAAGTGGTCCTTTCATTCCTAATTTCATTACGTATTTCATTACGTGCAAGTGTCATTCCAATCGGTTAAAAAGTTTTCGAGACAAATTTATATGTTTGTGCTCTAATGCACAAACACATTAATTAGCCCGTTTTAGCCCGTTTGCCGACCAAACTTCATTCCTCATGTTCTCGAAAATGCAAAAAATGCGCATACAACAGTATGACAAATACCCCACGACATATTACTATATTATAATATAGTCGAGAGTAGGGCAAGGTAGGTTAACGTGCTATATAACAGTATTGCCGGTATCTGGTTCCAAATTATTACATGGAAGGAAAACCTCTCTTCCCCTCCCCCCCCCCCCCCATTTTTTCCCTATTGCGCCCTTAAAATGAATGCTGTTGTTAGGGACTGTAGTATTGTACATAGTAAGCAACAGGAGAACAATGAACACAACTCAGAATTTTCTCTATTCCGTTAGGTAATTTGACTACGGTGTATTATGTAACAACAGTCATGAAATGAAGCACTCAAAATGAATTTGTAGCTTGCTGGACGACAAATACATGTAGAAGGTTTTTAACTGTCGGGGTGCGCCGCGTGTATTGTTCTTTGCTGAGTAGCGAGTTCTGTTGCTGACACATGGTAACATCGCCATAGTTTTTGTTTGTTCTATCTCCAGTTGCTGAAAAAACTGGAGATATTTTAGTGTGTAGAAGAGGTATGACAATTGCAGGCTTTGACACTTAATATGTTGTGGCACTTATCAAGCTGTTTCACAGTTCCGATTTATTCTAGCTACTTATCACAATGCTTAAGCCTCAAACGTTTAACGTTGAACTTTTCAGTTATGCAAAAAAGGGAGCTGCAACAAACAGGAACTAAGGTAGCGATATCTGAATTAAAACGTGAAAAAATATCTTTAGTCCTAGTGAAAAAGATAAAACTTGAGACCTTTAATTGCTACACCTGAGACATATTTTCTCAGTGAAGCTAATCCTGGAGAGAGCCTAAGGCAAGTGAACAGGTTACGGAAAATAACTTCATAATCTCTGAATGTCGGGGTAGTAAAGTAGTCATGGGTGGGTATTGATAGATAGAGAGAGGGAATCGGTGACGATGCTGCTGGCAGCTGCAGTAGTTAGGTGAATGTAGCTGCTGTCGTGGTAGGTGGCGAGGATGGAGATTCCCCATATTAGTTCTCGTTTGTTCCAACTCCACTTTTGGCACAACTGAGAAATTCGACGTTAAACGTTTGCGGGTTTAGTATTATGATAATGAGTTAGAATAAACCGGAACACTGAAACAGCTTGGTAAGTGTCACAGCGCAGTTTAAACAAGTGTCAATGTGGGCACGTGGTATATCTCTTCTACAGACTAAAAGAGCCCCAGTTTTTCCCAAAATGGAGATAGAAGAAACAAGAACTAAGTTGGCGTATTGTACGTACCGTACTAATTCTAAGTGCAGATTAGCGGCCTGGTGGTGAGGAAAACAGCTGAAGCTGCAGTAACATGATCATTATAGCTGTACTATCAACTTGACTGCCATGTCAGTTTAAAATGTAGTATCTCAAGAGTGATGCTGCAACCTGCAGAGACCATCAACTTCAGGCAGGACACCAAAATGCCTGCTTGACTGAGATTGAGAGTGTTAAAGTTAGTGCTGGATGGATATACGTTCCAGTAGCAGACAAACCAGAGTAGTTACAAGAGAGCGCCCATTGGAGTTTTCTTTAAAAGTTATCTGTAAATAAATTCAGTACACAATGCACTGCCCACAAGGTTTTAGCGACCTAACTCTTATTATTGTAATATCTAAGCAAAACGAGCTATTTTTTGGGTACGTAAGAGTCAGATTTCGTCTGAAATGTTTGATAAATTTTCTGATTTGTAACAAAGTCAATACGCTGTAGGCAGTGTTGTGTTATTTTGTACTTGCCAACCTAATGGTTATAGTATCTGTCTGTCTGTCTGTTTGTCTGTCTGTCTGTCTCTCTCCCTCCCTGTCTCCCTCTCTCCCTCTCTGGCTCCCTCTCTCTCTCCCTCCCCGATGGAAAATGGATTTTAATGTACCCAAAAAGCAATCATATAATAATAATTATTTGAAAGTGTAATCACGTAAAGGATAAGGAAAAACAACAACAGCAATAAGAAAACCGAAAATTGTTTTGGAAAAATTTTAATAATTAGTTAAATGAGAACGTTTGCTTATTGTTGTGCAGCCAGAATAAACATGGAAAGCCGTTGCCAAACTTTCTCCTTCATGATGAATAAATCCAAATGAAAGTATCAGTGTTTCTCATTGCTAAAACCCAAAAAATCTAATTCTTGATGAGCTCTGGCGTTTCAATGAACAAAGACTTGTTAGCCACCCCGAATCTCTGATCTTCAATATTAATGTCATCTGGCATCTTTCATTTGTTGTGTTAAAACCTTAAAATGCTCTTTGAAAATAAAAACGTGAATGCTAGGAAACGATACGGCATTATAACATCAAAAGTCTTACGTGCATTATTGGTTTGAAAATCCTCTGTCTCTATTTACTCAGAGATCACTGGGATCTCCCGTCCTTCGAACCGTCCCCACCCCCACCCCCCCCACCCGTACCCCCAACTCGGGAAGCTTTCTGTTGCTTAATAAGCTTTGGGAATAGGGATTTCATTTAAATGTTGCAAAATGGCATTGGTTTAAACAAGGAAATGAAACAGTTATCGGACATTAATATCACTGGCAGGATAGTAATGAAAAATTACAAGAATCAAAAAAGCATACTAAAGGAAGACTAATTTCAAAATGCATGTAGGCCCGCCATTGGCAGGCGGTTAACAAAAGACTTTAATATTTCTTAAAGAAAATTCAGAAGCGATTAACAGCTGTAAGATATAGATAGATAAATACTGCATGCACATTGTACCCATGGCTATCCATAAATACATTGGGAAATTACTTTGCATCAGATTTCACTTAGCCCAGAAGGATTGCTGGTTAAAAACAATTATAAGACCAACAAAATGGAACAAAGGTGTCGCCTTAGCCGTAAATAACCAAAGAATGCATGGAAATCTCATTTTTCAGAGAAGACAACATTCTTAATTCATATAAATTATGATGCATTTAGCACTGATTACATAGAGACATGGTGAGTTTTATAATTATGGTTCCTTCATTTCACATCTGGCCTGGGCCTATTGCAAGCTTTGCTGGAGCCTGGGTCTGCCAGCCTCTACCAATTCTTCATCACAACAAACCAATTCTTGGCCAAAGTCAAAATAAAAATGGCAAAAGGAAAGGGCTGTATGTAGCAAAGACTCGCGTTAAAAATAATGCCGAAACGACACAATAAAACCCAAAGAAAAAGAGGAAGACAAATCAATCTTTGGGTTAGAAACATTCTTCAGGAAAACAAATAGAAAAAAACACCCCCCCCCCCCCCCCAAAAAAAAAGAAGGTTTCTAACCTATCTTCCTATCTTCCCCTTTTCTTTGCTTTTTATTGGGCCGTTTGTGTATTAGGCCTATTCTCACGCGAGGCTTTGCTACATACAACCTTTTCTTTTTGCCATATTTTGACTTTGCTTCAAAGCCTTGCTGCGACCCCAACAGATTTTCTGTTTTTTTTTAAAAACCCTACTACTGTCAGCGGGCGATCATTCGCTGTATCCGGCAAGCAGTTTTCAAGCTGCACGTTGTAATCTTATAAATTTGGTACTACGCATTGTATGGAACTGAAAACTCCAACATTTTAAACATTGCTGGAAAGCCGACTTCATTGGCACCGATAGCGCAACTTTGGAAATTATTAGCGAAGTCAATTGGCTAATAGCAGTACTAGAGTTAATTCTTCGTCAACCGTTGGTCATCCTTGCTAGCTGCTATCCCAGCGAAGTTTTCAAAACAAAACAAACAAAATGTGTTGTGTTGGAGAAAGGGTGTGGTTAAGGCTGTGCATAATGAGAGAGTATTGGGCAATGTGAGTAAAAGACATTACTCACACACACACACAGACTCACCACACATAACACTGTGAACACTGCGTCATCTGCAGGACAGTGTGCGTCAGTCATAAGGGAAGACAGTAACAACATCAAAATCATTACGATCTCTACTGTTTCGGTGAAATAATATTGTGTGTGGCAGCTTTGCTATAGGCGGTCATCAGTGAGAAATGTATTTAGAAGGCGGTATACAGACCAGAACAGGGGTTTGAGTTTGGGTTGAACGGCGCGTTGGCATGATAACGACCACATTGCGCCTTCCGCGGTGTATTCGTTATCTCGCTATGGACTAGCTCTCAGCCCTCAGATGTCAAGAAGTAAGCTCGAATAAAAGTGAAGTTAAGCATCTAACGGGAAAAAGGCCCATACTGTAAAGAATGTCAATATGAGACTTATAAATATGATAAAAATCTGTTAAATCAACTTGTAGAGTTCGGCCCCTTTCAGAAATGACAGGAGCCGCTGCGGGTCCACGTCAGGAAACATTTCATTCATAGATCTGCAAAGCATAGTGTCTTCTATCTGCAAGCATAGTGTCTTCTGATATGCACGAAATCCACACATTAGGAGACTGGCTGGTTGGCAAAGGCTCTACGATTTTGGCGACGTCTATTCCCCCTGGTGAAACTGATTGAGCGAGGACTCTTTTTCAAAGGATAGTGATGATATTATTGTCAAGCGAGTCAAGGGAGATTTTTCTGTATAAACTATTCGTATTTTAAAAGAGAATTTAAAAAAGATCAAAATAGATAAAATGATAATAGATAAATGAACTTACACGTAATAATAATAATAATAAATAGAATTTCTATAGCGCATTTCTAATAAAATTATTACTCAATGCACTATTACTTAGCACTAATTAAACAAACAACGAACTTAATGAGCAGTTTAAAAATGTGGCCTGGGCCTTATACCAATTTTTCATCACAGCCTGGTTGGATACATTGTTGTACTTAATAAGGGATTACAAAATGCGCTATTGCAATGTGGTACCGTTTCTCCTTTCAAGTCATATAGATTCATTACGTTTGTTTAGAAAGGGTCGCAAAGGCGAGTAACACACGGAATAGTTCGTGCATCTTTCATTACTGAAGCAGATATTCTGAAATTTCCTTCCTTGTTAAATATTTAGTTTATTTCGTTTATTTTTTTCAATATATAAATACGATGTGTAAGTTTAATACGAATGTGTTCTATTTCTGTTCAGAGGTTCGTGGATATCTTCCTTGTTTCGCACCTATGAAAGTGTTTCTTCTTGGAGTACATTTTACTACAGTGTTTGGATTGCAAAAGTGAAGGCATTGAAAGGTGAGTACATTATGTAGGTTTATTTTCTTCTGTTATGATAATGAGGTAGATATATTCTCTTCTGTTTTGACATAAAATAGATTCTTATTCTCCTGTCTTGGCATAAAATAGATTCTTATTCTCCTGTCTTGGCATAAAATAGATTCTTATTCTCCTGTCTTGGCGTAAAATAGATTCTTATTCTCCTGTCTTGGCATAAAATAGATACGTTTTCTTCTGTCATTACATAAAATAGATATATTTTCTTCTGTCAAGATCTAAAATACGCTACAATTATTTTTCTTTAGGCATGGATAAAGTACGTAAATATTATTTTCTTTTAGTCTTAATATAAAAATTACAGTTTTACATTACTGTTAGTGATGACATCCACATAAACTGCATTAACTAATTTCTGTTAGTCATGCATAAAACACACACATTTTCTTCAAGTCAATATGTAAAATACATACATTTTCTTACGTTTTACATAATGTACACACTTTTTCTTTGGTCATGACATAAAGTACATAGAATGCCCTCTGCTATGACACAATATACGTATTTTTTCAGTCATGATGTAAATTACACACATTTTCCTCAGTCATGACATAAAGTAAGTCATACATCTCCTCAGACATGACATAATGAAAGTCATACATCTCCTCAGACATGACATAAAGTAAGTCATACATCTCCTCAGACATGACATAATGAAAGTCATACGTCTCCTCAGACATGACATAATGAAAGTCATACATCTCCTCAGACATGACATAATGAAAGTCATACATCTCCTCAGACATGACATAATGAAAGTCATACATCTCCTCAGACATGACATAATGAAAGTCATACATCTCCTCAGACATAGTCGTGACATAAAGTATGCCATACATTCGTTCAGCCATGACAATAAACACATACATTTTCTTAGACATGACATAAAATACATACATTTCCTCAGTCATGACATGGAGTACGTCATACATCCCCTCAGTCACGACTCAGACATGACGTATTGAAGTAAGTCATACATTTCCTCCGTCATGACATAAACTACTTTATAGATTTCCTCATACATGACATAAAGTACATACATCTCCTCAGTCATGGTGCAAAGTACGTCATACATTTCCTCAGTCCTGACATAAAGTACGTCATACATTTCCTCAGTCATGACATACAGCACGTCATACATTCCCTCAGTCATGACATACAGTACGTCATACATTTCCTCAGTCATGATATACAGTACGCCATACATTTCCTCAGACATGACATAGAATAAGTCATACACTTACTGCATTTAGATAAAATATCTGAAGAAACAATATTTTACGAGAAATGTGCACATTTACGAATGACAAGAATTTATGTTATGATAAAGGTGGCCACAATGAACACATCGAAATCATTTTTAGATTTCCCAGTCGGTTTGCACAACGATGCCTCAGTTCGAGTCCCATGGCCTTTATACAACATACTTCCCCTTTCTGTCGAAGAGCGGCGGCGTAAGAACTTATTTTACGTTTTTCTGCTATTGGTTCATTAAATAATTAGGGAGGAATACTAAATTATGTGGAACAAAAAAAAAAAAAAAACAACAAAAATGTTGGTTTCTTGGTTGCTTAGTCTATGATATCTAAATATAGGACACGGCCATTCATAGAGGACATACTTTCTGCTTAGAGGATTTTTGCTCCTATGTTTCCCACCTCATACGTGTTTCATACACTGGCTTCAATATCCCCACCAACCTCAACCCAACTCTCTTCCCCATTGTATCAGCTCACGTGCATTAAGATAATGAATGTCCAGGACACGGCCTCTAAAGGACATTTTTGCACAGACATTTTTCACTGTTTCGCTTTTTTGTTTTTTTTTACAACCTTTGTTGTTGAAAAACAACCCGTCCCCTCAGAATGACAAAATTCTATCTCCATTTTTGGGGTGAACGGAGTTACACACTACACGTTACTTCTACAGGCCGCCTTCATTGTGTCGGTCAAAGTATGAAGAGGATTCGGTGTGTAATTTGTAAGTATTACTAACAAGAAAGACAAGTCGTATCATCAAAAGCTATAAGGACATGAAACTTCAGTCATCAATGTCTCAAAAGCTGAGATAAGGGAGTTAGAACCTTGTCAATCTAAGAGGACGATAATTATATAACACTAAGAATTTTAGTTTATTACCTTAAAAGGAAGCGCATATTTCCGTACAACATGTTGTACAGTGCATATCCGTACAACGTACACAATTCGATGACGTAGAACACACACTGGAGTACTATTATTATTACTGACCTTGTTAGTTAATTTGCATAGTTTTTAAAAATATGACCCGGCTTAGTAGCAAAACAATCCGACTTCTGCTCGGAGATTGCGTGAACTGCGCTAATAATATACTTGAGTGTACGTCGATCACCAATGGCTACCCCAGCCCCTTTTCGCCTGATTATTCAATCTGACTACCGCCCATTGATACAAACTGACTAGACCCTCACGCCCCCAGGGTCCATCTGACTATTCCATGTGTTGTGAGTTTACATTCGTGAACACCATACCAAGTTTTGTTTCAGCAAACCTTCACCAGTCGCGTTTTTGGTAAACATGTTGGACGGATATGCACTGTCCATATCCATACAACATGTTGTACGGATATACACTTCCTAACTGAAAAGTACAGAAACCCCATTCCTCCCTCCATTTCCGATTGTGATAGTGGGGGGGGGGGGCGCTCCCTCTCCTCTCTCCCTTTCTCTCCATTTCTCACTCTATCATATTTATTAACTTTGCTCCTTCAGAAGTTACGGGTAATCTGGCGAATGGCTGCAAAACCTTCCACATTCCCCCAATCCCCCCCCCCCCCCCCTCCATCCGTACCCTTATCATGATGACATACTCACCCTCCTCTTTTCCATCTCAGCCTCCGTGAGAACGTGCCTCCAGCGCCCCGAGATGCCGGACAAAGTAATATGATTTCCTCACCCGTCTGTGCTCCTTAGCCAAATTCATTTGCCAGTTCCGTGATCACAAGTGGTCTATAATCGTATAGCTCATCTTTCAGTGATTTACCATTTAGAATAATTATCCGATCTGATCCGGACTGTTCTATAGGGTTTTGTATCTCTGTCTGCTTTTCTTTCTATCCCTTTGTCTTTCCCTCTTTTATACCTCCACCAACTCACTCCCTCCCCTCCCACCTCCTCCCCTACCAACAGCCGACTGTCTGGGGCCGGATGAATGTAATTTCAATTCAGTTTGGGCTATACTGAACGAACCCATCAGATCTCTCTCTCTCTCTCCCCCCCCCCCCCCCCCAAACTCCCTCCCCGGTGACCCCATGAGGAAGCTCTGTCTATTAGGAGATGGTTTTAATCATCTGTTAGTTAAAAAAATCCGGAGGTTTTGGGCACGGGTTGCATATTTCCCTTCTTATTGTCTATAGCAGTGGTTCTCAACTTGGGTGATATCGTCCCCCGGGGGGGGGGGGTGATTTTGATTTCGGGGGGGGGGGGGCGAGAAAAGGGTGACAATGGGGCGAAAACGATGAAGCGATGCGATACGAGTTGGGGGGGGGGGAGGCGAAAATATGAATGGAGCAAGTACAGGGCAGCCACTGACTTGTTTAAAAGCTTGCGTAGAGATGAGTTTTATGAATAGCAAAGGCCTAGTTTCTTGTGTCATATAAAGAAAGCTATCTATCTGTTTTATAATGAATAATCAACACCGCCTATTGTCAGTAAAAAGGCTTTGAAAAATTTAACATCGTACAATTTGTATGTAGTCTGTTTTCTTGTGAAATGTCTCTATTGGTTGTGAATATG
>OZ007583.1:15324547-15354547 GCA_963931925.1 Onchidella celtica | reverse complement strand
CCTGGTCGGTGCAGGCATGTTGGAAGTTTGGGATTTTTCTCATATTTTCGTGTCCCTGATCCTATTGGGGGGGGGGGGTAGGATCGAGTACATAGTCTTCTCGGATAAGGACGAAAAAATTCGGAGAGCCCATGTGCATGTTGTGCACGTTAAAGATACCTTGGCAGTTGGAAATCGAAAAGAGCAGGCCGAACAGGCCACTGCCCGGGCAAAATCAAATACAATTCATCCCTACCACTCCCCCCCTCCAAAAAAAAAATAAACAAACGCCGACTGGCGCTGCACTGTGGCGAAGACGTGTCTCTTCCAGTTGTAACTGGGTACAATGACACAAAGGCAAATTTCCCAAATGGGATTAAAGTAGTATACAAATAGCGTTTTGCCTGACATTCAGAAACCGAGTGACATGCTGGTTATAACAAAATGGTTGTAGCTGATCTTGCAAATTGTACTTGTACTAAGCCCAACTTAACTCCATATCAAGATCTAGGCCGCATTTAAAACGACACTTCGATTCAATGCAAAGAGTCATAGATTTTTTTTCGTTACACCACGATTCCTTGCAGAACACACAGTTGTGACAAAGTTGATTTTCGGCCAGCAGTGTGTAAAGAATGGCGTAGCACACAATTTCCGGTCACACTTTTCGATTCTACTCAATGAAAATGTGTATCTTTCATGGCTCAAATAATTTGTAAGTAAATAATGGTAAAAATTGAATTTTGCCCTAAACGGAGGTGACCAGGTAACTTATCATCAAAAATTGCAGCGGTGCACCAAATTTCATAATTTTTGATTCCCGAAGTTTTAGTTGCCTACACGTTCACCCTCTAGATTCATTATAGTATGATAACTCATTGTAATTCAGGGGAGTTTTGTGTTTAGGGGCACAATAATTATGATTATGTTGGAGCCCTGTAGTATTGGTCTTGACCACAGCATCCGCTCCGTTCCGCTATTTTTTTTTTTTTAAACCGAAAAATGACGTATGAAAAAGTAAAAGTCCCTTTGCCTCTGAATACTTGTCCACAGCATCCGTTCCGCTCCGCTGTTTTAATGGAAAATGATGTATGAAATAGTAAAACTCTTTGCCTCTGTATACTTGTCCACAGCATCCGCTCGGCTCCTCTCCGCTATATTTTATGGAAAATGACGTATGAAACAATAAAACACTCTTTGTCTCTGTGTACTTGTCCACAGCTCCCGTTCCGCTCCGCTCTTCACCACTCTTGGGGCAAATGATGTTTTACTTTTTCATGCGTCATTATCCGTAAAAATAGCGCAGCCGAGCGTATGTTGTGGACAAGACTAGCTAGGCGTTGCTCAAGTCGCTGTTGAACTCTCACACTTAAACACAGAGAAGAAGACACACAAATAGACCTAAGACAACAAGATCTCATCAGTTTCTAAGACAAGGACGAGGTTACATGATAGGCAAATCATCCGGGCATTTTGGCAGGCAAGACAAATAACATCAACTTATCCGAGACAGACCGGAAAACCAACATCAGACGGGGACAGCATAAACTGAGCGGATAGATATGTAGGACGGAAACTAGATAGACAGGCAAGTTTCCGGAATTACCGACATGTGAAAAAAACAACAACGGCCAAGGATAGGAACGAATGTTGGAATTTAAAAATCCGTTTACTTTTATCTCTGGTTAGATTTAGCTGGTGGATTGAAGGGTATTGTATCTACAAACGTGGGTGATTTCCCACCAGCATACCGTGTCCCCTGGATCATAGGCAATTCTTCTCCGACTTCGTTGACGCTTTACTTTGTATAAATTGGACTGTATCCATAAACGTGAATGGTTTCCACTAGCATACCGTGTCCCCTGGGTTATAGGCAACTCTACTCCGACTTCGTTGACGCTTTACTTTGTATAAATTCAACTGTATCTATAAACGTGAATGGTTTCCACTAGCATACCGTGTCCCCTGGGTTATAGGCAACTCTTCTCCGACTTCGTTGACGCTTTACTTTGTATAAATTGAATTCTCTGCCTCTCCATTCACACAATGAAGAATGAGACATGATACATTAATAAAGAACCTGTTAATTTACTATTAAACAGACTTATTCTAAAGGTGCAGCAGTTTCTGATTTATTGAATGATTAATGAAAGGAGGAGCTGGGAGACTGATTAACCGACTAATTGAATGATCAGTTGATTAGCTACCTAACTGATTGATTGGATGGAGCAAGTTATAGAGTCTTTATTTGAGGAGATTTCGCTGCTCTTGACAGTTGCACATCACTTTTCTTCTTTTTCTTTTTCAGTTCAATGTTGTTTTTTTTTTCTTTTTTTTGTGCTTGGGTTTTTCTGTTTTTTAATTTTGCCCGGGTAGCGGCCTTATTAGACCTGCCTATGTGAGCGGCATAACTGATGAGAGATAAAGAGAGCACATACGGCGCTCTGCCTTTGCACGGCAGTACTCTTCTCGATTTCCAAGATATCTTTTAAAATGCGCAACGTGCACACGGACCCTCGGACTTTTTCGTCCTTATCTGAGAAGACTAGGTGCTTGATCCTACCTACCCCAGGATCAGGGACAGGAATTTTACCCCCCCCCCCCCCCCCCAAAATTCCAACATGCCTGCACCGACCGGGAATAGAACTGGGTACTTTCGACACGAGAGGCGAGCACTTTGCCACAAGACCAAAGTGTCCCCAACCGACTGAAAGACACGACTCAAGTGCAGATTTAAGGCGCATTGTTTCTGAGTGTGAAGGACGATTCCTCCTCAATACGAATGTTTAAGGACGCCCACAGATACGGTGTATCCACTAGATAGCTCTTAATTCCCCAGGGCCAATCCCTCATGTAAAACTGTTTTATCTATTTATTTTCTTTCTGCAATGAGTCGATGTGACCCTCTCTTTTCTCGTAATTTCCATACTGACGTCCAGGTTCTTTGATTTTCAGCACAATTATATCCAAAACTAGTTCAAATCCTAGCATACACAAGATCAAAAAAAATGACTAGCCTGATTTCGTCCTCTTAGAATGATAAGGTTCTAACTCCCCTCCTTCAACTTTTGAGTAAATCGAGGATTGAAGTTTCATTTGATCATAGCTTTTAGAGCAAAGATTTTTGTTATTTTCAGTAATACTTACAAATTACACACCGAATCTGCTTGATACTTTGGGACACAATGGAGAAGGCACGTAGAAGTAGTCGTGTGTAGAGAGTAACTCAGTTCAGCCAGAAAGCGGAGATAGACCCTTGTCATTCCAAGGGGATGATTTGCCTACCAAAATAGCACGCGCGTCTTCGTTGACACATCCCGCGCGAGGGCTGGGGGCATTCATGTTTAACCCCTTTAATTAACTGGAAACCCCTACAAACAGTGACAACCAGGTTGATTTTTTTCTCCTCCCTGTCCACCGCCCCACCCCCCCCCACCTTAACCCCCTTACCCATCCCGAGGGCCAGGCGCCATATTGATAGACAATCGATACGAAGACGCACCCTTCGTTGAATAGGAGTTCAGCTGCTTCTCCCCTTCATTCTCAAAGCTGGTCGGATTCGTCAGTGTATTTCGGGTTTCGTCTTTCTCATCCGCACTGTTTGTCTATTCTGGAAGAGGATACTTATTATCATGTTTCAAATAAGCAGAACATTGAATGTCAGTGTGGGGGGGGGGGGGGGTTGTTTTCTGCATGGTTTCCGATCCCATGTATTTTCCTTTCGCCCTACCACTAGATAGTACTCACGCTGGTCTGGAGGCAAGGTGCTCGCCTCTTATGCCGAAGGTACCGGGTTCGAATCCCGGTCGGTGCAGGCATGTAGGAATTTTGGGATTTTTCTCCTATTTTCATGTCCCTGATCCTATGGTAGGTAGGATCGAGCACTTAGTTTTCTCGGATAAGGACGAACAATTCGGAGGGCCTGTGTGTACGTTGCACACGTTAAAGATACCTTGGCAGTTGGAAATCGAAAAGAGCAGGCCGAACAGGCCGCTGCCAGGGCAAAATTCTAAAAAACCGAATCCCTGGCACAACAAGAAATAATAAAAACAAGGAAAGTGAGGTGTAAAGGCCGAGGGCCGGGAACCCCCTGAAATAAAGAGCTGAACACAGACACAGACACAGACACAGACACAGACACAGACACAGACACACCCTTCTTGAAGTTCAGTTGCCTCCTCCTTCATTCTCAAACATGGGGTTATTTGTCAGGGTATTCCGTTTTTGTCTTTCTCCTCCGTGCAGTTGTCTATTTTGGCAGAGAATAATTATCATGGTTCAAATAAAGAACGAACCTTGATTGTCGATGTGTGTGTGTGTGGAGGGGGAGGGGTGGGGAATGTTTGTGTCCTGCATGTTTACCCTGGATGTTTCGAGCAGAAAAAGACACTGGGGTGTCCCCACCCCCCCCCCCCTTTTTTTTACTAGAATGATTGAGGCGGGGTACAGAGGGGGTGAGGGAAAGATATACGACAAGGCTAGGCGAACCCGACAAATATAGAACCAGCTGGCCACTGGCGCCATAGGTATTAAAATCCCCGAGAGGATTTTGGAGCGAGGAGAGCAGCACCTATGGGGGATGCCCGATGTGCTTGGATCCTGGTTCCTGTCACCAAACCAACCCAAACCATTCCCTACGCATTTCCATTAACCCTACCACTACCTGGAGCGATTAAACAGTTGATTTTTCAATGCCATGCGGCTAAAGTCGATGAAATCAACTTTCCAGAAATGTACATTTTTACTGATGTTGACGAGTCAATCCAAACTCCGGTTCACCAGGCTGGTCACCTGCAGGTCAAAAGTCCCTGACAGGGAAGAGAGATATCGTTCTGGCAGCGACATGGTTAAAACAATAAGAGTGGATGATGACATCGTGCCGACGCCCATCTTGATGTAGGGAACTCGCACCCATGACAATCATACCAACCTTACGGAAATCCCATTCAAATTTACGTCGAATTGACGTAAGGATGTTGGCTGGGCATTTACTTGAAATTTTTCCTTACCTTAAATACTATTTGGATGTAAATGATAGTAAACATTTGAATACTGTTCTCGCTGCCATAGCAAAAGGTGCGAGTACGGTTGCACAGCTTCGTGATAGAGCCAGCAATAATGTGATAACCTGCTCAAATGTACAGGCCCATAAAAGATTCATCACCCCTACTCTTTCTTTCCCGTTCTCACCTTTGTCTCTGTGATGTCCCGCCATATCCCTCTGCCAATCCTCTCTCTCTCTCAGCCATATCCATTACCTTTCCAGCAAACGCACTCTCCCCCCTTCTTTCTCTCTCACGTTGACCCTATTCTTTCTCTCGCTCTCTCTCTCTCTGCTTCTCTTACTCACGTATATCTCATCTCCTTCCTTCTCTGTTTATTCCATCCATTGTCCCTCTCTTTTTTTGCCTCATTCCACCCCTCCTTCTTCTGGCCTCCCCCCTCACACCCTCACACCCTCACTCTCCCTCTTAACATACAATAACACAGACTAGGATTCATCAAACACCTACGTATCGTGCTTCACGCCATCACTGAGCTACGTCATGAACGTCGATGGTTTTTCATCAGAACTACAGTGCACTTTTCATCTGTCTCTGTAGCCGAGAACGAGACGCTCTTGTGATTAAAAACAGCCTTCATTTGCACAGATCGCTGACATCTTCGTCTTGTTTCCTCCACCCTTCATGCCATATTTTTTACACCCCACTGCCTCCCTCTCTACAGCTATTCTTACTCGGCTGCAGTGAACACTGAGGCAAAGTTCCTAAATGGGATCAAAGAAGTATACAGATACAACAAATTTAGAACACACTCGTTACATGCCTTACTATTTGTATTTCACTTTGTTCTGACAACGCTTCACAACAATATAAAATTTAAAAATAGCAGCTTACTCAGTGGGGAAAACCATAAAGCTGGGCCTGTCATGAAACTGCATGGATGAGAATGGCTTAATTTTCACAAGAGAGGAAAGAAAAGAATAAACTGTTTAAGTTGCACAATATCATAGATACGTTTTTAGTTACGTAAAAAAAACAACAACATTTGATTTGAAATATTATACTACTCTTTGATCAATACATACTTACTTATATAAAATTCTGCAAGGAGTTCAAAGAATATCTGGCAATTAATCCCAAGTACTTAGTGCACACCAGCCGATTTTGATAGACGGTCTAGTTAGATAGTGACGTCACTACATTTAGTTTCAACAGAGAGTATAGATGTATAGAGAGGGTTCACTTCCGCCAAATCGCGAAACTAGGTCGCTGCGGTAAACAAGAAATTGAAGAATTGAAAGAGACCTACTTCGCCAAAGATAGTGTGCATATCTATTTAGTGTGGTTTGTTCATGTTTTTGGGCTGACTGAAACAATTTAGATCCGTTTGTAAGTTCTTGCACCCCATGGAAATGGACAAACCGGTTTTGTTTACCACAGCGACCTACTTTCCGCTCCATGCTAATAATGGTTTCGCGGAGCCTCCCGTGTCTCGCAGTGCAAATTGACCAATAGTGAACCCTCTCTATACATCTATACTCTCTGGTTTCAATCAGATCCGAATACTCAGCTGGTGCGCGGGGTCTCTTTGGACTCATTATTGTAGCGTCACCAACTAATTGGGTCATCAAAATCAGGTGATCTGCCCCCCCCCCCCCTTGAGCTTACAGTATTCTGCGAATACACACATCGATGGACCATCTCCGAAGAAGTAAAAATATTACATGAGAGGCTAAAAACTGTTTTATCGAACTATTCATGACCATTTCAACTCCAGATAGAGCATTTTACAAGAAAAGCAGAAAAACATGGTGTGCAAAATAATGTACGGTTTTGTCAAAAATAACGTCATTGTTAAGTGTTCTTCGGAGTTGGCCACGGGGAGTTTGATGACGACTGATTCAGATTGAGGATGTCTTGGCCCTTTTGCATCATTAAACAAAAGAATCAATGTAACTTGCCGTTTTATTTGAAGCAATATTTCCTTCATTCCTGTTGGCTGAATCTTTGCGATATTTATAGAGATGATGTAGCTGGGCATCGTCTGCGTAATAAGTAAAACGTGATTTTTGAAAATCTTGGAGATGGCCCATTTGTGGCTCGACAACGACGTCCGGTTTGGTGTTATGGCCCACGATAAGTTACTCCCGTTTGGATCGGGGAAATTGACAAAAATGTGTGAACCCTCTCAGTTTTAAGCTTGTTGTACGTTGGAAAAGAGCCCCAATATTCCTCAATCCGTTATTTATGGGTTCTGCCACTTTGCAGCATTCAGCACTCTCCCGTAGAAAGCTGTGGAACATAAAGGATTTATTTTCTAGAACATTAAGGTAGGCATTTAACCCACAGCTGGAACATCAAAAATGTGATATTTACACACACGCTTGGCAGCCCAATCTCCTCTGTCTCGCGACATTTCTGATGTTTTGTTCTTAAAAGCTGGCGATTTCTCAGACGCCTTTTCTGTGGATACGAGTTTGGTTGAATGTTGGAGAGGGTTGATGGATAGACGAAAGAGTGGATGAATGAATGGGCAGACTGACCAGGGGAAAGAAGAAGAATCGGATGAAAATATTTGCATGGAAGGATGGGCATAATAACAGCAAAGGATGGATGGAGGGCTCAATGGATGAATGGATGGATTGATGGGTCGGTGGATGGATGGATGAATGGATGGATTGATGGATTGATGGATGGACGGATGAATGAATGGATGGATGGATGGATGAATGGATAAATGGGTGGATGGATAGATGAATGGATGGATGGGTGGATAGATGGACGGATGGATGGGTGGATGAATGGTCAACTAAAAAGTAGGCCCACTGATAAATTAATCTATCGCTGGGAGAAGGAGCAAAAAACGGTAAACAAACACTCATACAGACTAAGTTACACACAGTCTTAGCATGAACGTGTGTCACATTACGTCCTAAATACCCAGGTCTGAATGCTGTGTGTTGTTATGTTTCGCGTGTCTGTGCAGTGGCGTAGCGCGGGTTACCAGAGCCCGGGGCAAGGCCAGTATTACGCTCCCTGACCCGTGGACCGTCAACGCTCCCTGAGTTCCTTCCATCAATCTGGCATTGAGCCCATTATTCCATCCCCACCCCCCGCCACCAAGCACAGGTATGGTGTTTTAACAAAATACTGATATAATGAAAATAAAATGCATTTATTGCTAATATCCTCAAATTCTTTTAACTGATTTTAATTTATGCGATTTTTTTTTTCAAATAACAGTTTTAAAATGTACATTGAAATCTCAATTGACAGTATTGGTAGCTTACTCAGTCTTTCTTGGCTCATTGTAGATCTCCATGTTTCGATTAAGGCTGTTGTTATAAGTACGTACGGTCCACGCTTGGGGCGCGTACGTCTGTTACCTACCCTTAACCCTGTCCTTATCCTCAACCCTAAATCTTATCGCATTCTTAATCCTGCCCCCTACTCTTTCTACCAAAAACAAAAGAAAAAAAGGAAAAGGAAAAGAAGATCTAAAAGAATAATTAATTACTGCTGTTATTACGAGTATTTCGATGGGGTGTCGGGAGGACCACTCTGGCTCTACAGTCACAAAAGGCTCTAAAATACTTATCCCCAGTGCAAAACAAACTTGGGGGACATACGTACTTGTAACAATATCCTTTGATTAATTTAAGTTTTGAGAAACTTATTTCACAACTGCCAGTTGAAACAGTGATAGTTTTGAAATTTTTGCACCATTAAGAATTTAGCCCTGCCCACGTTACGCCACTGTGTCTACATGCAACCGTGTATTTACGCAATACTGGAAGATGGCTGGTTTCTCTGACCTTTCTACCATATTGAAAACAAAACGGAAATCGATTCAGCAATATCGCACTAGCTCTCTCTCTCTCTCTCCCTCTCTGTGTGGACGGAATCGATTAGATCTCACCATTTCAAATATTTGTTGTAAATGTTTGTGAAGGAACTGCTTCTGTTCCAAACAGCTCAGATTGCCCGAGATTCTTTTTTCCAATTCAGATTCTGAGGCATAACGTGTAGTTCATGATAGTCGGTACGGTCATTTGAATCCGCCCTTCTAGGTAGTATTGTCAAATTTGACAGCTGTCCGAACAGAACGTGTGTGGTTGATGGACGCTTCTAGTACGGTCTACTACTGTCCTATAGATCGGCTATGTTCTGTCTATTGTCTAGCTTTTTCCTGGCATAATAATGTGAGTTCTTCAAGCTCATCATTCAAAGTCAAACTCAAAACCAAGTGAATAAACGTTTCCTAACATTACAGCCAGTCTCGCCTTCTGTGAAACGTCCCAAAAATGTAATTTCTCTCTCTTTCTCTTTCTGTCTTTCTCTCTCTCTCTCGCTTCCTCTTTCTCTCTCACACACACTCTCTTTCTTTCTCTCACTCTTTCCCTCCCTATATCTCTCTTCCTCTCTCTCTCTCTCTCTCTTTTTCTCTCTTTCTCTTTGACTCTCTCTCTCCCTCTTCCCACCCCGCCATTCGCTCTGTCTCTCACTCTCTCTTTTACTTTAAATTCATGTTTATTATAAATATTCTAATTTTCATTGATGATTTAATGTAAAATCTTTGTGTATTCATTTTATTTTATGTTATAAATTAATGCATTCCATTTCGTCAGATATTTCTTTTGGTGTTGTTTTTATTATCATTGTTATTATTGCTATTACTACTTTAGGGAAATACTGTGCATTTTTATTCATGCGTTGCTAGGCAACGATTAGGTCCAGGCAAAATAACCGCGCTCTTCATAATACAAAGATCCATACATCTTACTGGTCTTGTCTACATCATCCACTCCGCTCCGCTATTTTTACGGATAATGACGTATGAAAAAGTAAAACATTCTTTGCCCCTACAGCGGTGAGAAGCGGAGCGGAACGGATGCTGTGGACAAGTATACTGAGGCAAAGAGTTTTACTTTTTCATACGTCATTTTCCGTAAAAATAGCGGAGCGGAATGGATGCTGTGGACAAGTATACAGAGGCAAAGAGTTTTACTTTTTCATACGTCATTTTCCGTAAAAATAGCGGAGCGGAACGGATGCTGTGGACAAGTATACAGAGGCAAAGAGTTTTACTTTTTCATACGTCATTTTCCGTAAAAATAGCGGAGCGGGGCGGATGCTGTGGTCAGGACCACTTAGTCTTCATTTGAGAAATTCAAAACAAAGCTAAGGTCAGTCGTGTGTAGGAAATATCCATTCATTGACATGATATCTTGCTTAAGCATGGTATGTTTTGTTTGACATGGAAGTTTATTTTGAAAGTTCAAAAGAGAGAGAGAGAGAGAGAAAGAGAAGAGAGAGAGAGAGAGAGAGAGAGAGAGAGAGAGAGAGAGAGAGAGAGAGAGAGAGAGAGAGAGAGAGAGACAGAGAGAGAGAGACAGAGAGAGAGAGAGAGAGAGAGAGAGATTGAGAGAGAGGGAGAGCGACGGAGAGAAAGATAGGGAGCGAGAGAGAGTGAGAGACAGAGCGAGAGGGGGGTAGTGTGGAGAGAGAAAGAGAGAGAGAGGAAGCGAGAGAGAGAGAGAGAGAGAGAGGGGGGGGGGGGAGAAAGAGAGAGGGAGGGAAAGACGGAGAGAGAGAGAAAGAGAGAGAGTTGGGGAGGGAAAGAGGGAGAGAAAGTTGGTTGTATTTCATTGTAAAGCGCTGTTGTGTGCACTTTAAGGCAGGCGTTATAATATAAACGTATTCCATTAGTATTATTATCATATTATTCTAATATGCGTGATTCTGTATCATAAATACGTGGTTGCCAGAATGCGCCTCAGTGGAGATTCTGCTGGGCTCACAAAATACATACGAGACCAGCTTTCAGGGGACAATGGATGGTTCTATAGTATAATTTCCCTTGGCCACGTCTTTTATTTCGCATTTAATAATATTTACCATGTCCTGCCATTTTTCAAGGCAATAATTAATCAGGTTCAGTCATTACTGATATGGTAACATGTGAGACTAACCAAGATCACGGCCCTGGTCGATATAAATTCGTTTATTAGTTTCAGTTCTGGGTGATTATAATGGGTCTGCTTCACCTTGCCCGTTCCTGCAGGTTTATTTAATTTGTTGTCTTTTGTTTTTAGGTAAGTCTTACTGCACCCACTTTGCACGTTAATGCCTGCGCACCTCGTCGATGTTCGTGAAAGGGCAAGAATCCGCGCACGGTGCAGCATGTTTAATAGTGACCACCTCGCAGGAAATGATGACGTCATGTGTTCGTGGAAAAGAAAGGATGGGAGTGGCGAAATTAGCGACACAAAGCAAACTTAAAAAATTCTTCCCCACAATTTCAAATCTTCAATTCTAGAAAATAACCATTTCGAATGGAAAGCACAAGTAAAAGTTCACGCACATCCGAGTTGTCTGAGGGGTGGTAGGGCTAGTTAAACATCCCACGAGTGTTTTTTATTTTTTTTTATTAATAATTATAAGATAGGATAGCAACTGATTTATTACATAACTAGCTGAGTTCCCGGCCCTGCCCGGGTTAAATCGATTTATTAGTTTCAGTTCTGGGTGATTATTATGGACCTGCTTCATTTTGCCTGTTCCTTTAGCTTTATTTTATTTTTGTTTGCTTGTTTGTTTTTAGATACGTTTTACTGCTCTCCCTTTGCTCATTGACGTCCTGCGCGCCCCACCAGCACCCGTCAAATTATGGCTATGATTTGCGCACGGGTTAGTTTGTTTGCACATCGCAGGAAGAGCTAACGTCATGTATAGGCGTATTGAAAACACAAACCTGTACTTTTGGCCCTGCAGCGTCAATCTCCCAATTCCAGGCCCTTTCCTTTTCCTAGTCTAGGCACATTGAGAACACACAAAGTTTCATACTTGATAGTCTTAGAACTCAATCTCATCATTCAAACCAGTCCTAACCGGAAGTTGTTTTGTGAGTGTGATACAGTCTATACCGGAACCAATCTCAATGACATTAATTTGCCGAAAAAATAGACAGAATGCCAATGTGTCGCAACCTAGAAACTAATACAAACGTTTTGCGAGTTATTAATTATTTTTTTATTTTCTGTGCCGGGGACACGACGACAGTCTATACCAAGCGCTGTATAAAATCTGAGGGCCACCGAATCAGCACTAACAGAGGATTAGCGAAAGGCGCGCTGCAATTGTCGTAAGGTTTCACTTTTATTAGTATAGATAGTGCTGAGAGACAGAAAAGCACGTTGTGTGGAGGAGAGAGGAGGGTGTTTAATTATCCAAATGAGTCTCCTGGGGTTGTTAGTTTTCTCTCCCCCTCCCCCCTCCCCGCCAATGCACCTTTCTCCGCAGTCTCCCGTCCTTCTCCCTAATCATCTTGATACTCCGTACCCCAGAATGTGACGCCTGTCCACTTCTACTCCATTGAGAAACTGTAGACGTATCGTGTGGACGTTTTTTTTTCTTTGTATCAGTTTTTCTGAACACGTGAAGCACTGTGTCCTCTTACCAGATTACAGAAGTAAAAAAGATACGGGTGATGTACACGTTGAGGCCAGGTGCTCGCCTCTCATGCCGAATGTACCGGGTTCCATTCCCGATTGGTGCAGGCATGTTGGAATTTTGGGATTTTTCTCATATTTTCCTCTCCCTGATCCTTTGGTAGGTAAGATCGAGCACCTGGTCTTCTTGGATAAGAACGAAAAACTCGGGGGGGGGGACTAGTGTACACGTTAAAAATACATTGCAGCTGGAAATCGAGAAGGGCAGGCCGAAAAGGCCGATGCCTGAGTAAAATTAAAAAAAACAACAAACAACTTTCCACAAGAAAATAAAATCCGACCGGCGCTGCACTGTGGCGACTACGTGTCTGCTCCAGTTTAAACTGGCTCAATGACACTAAGGCAAATCTGGATTAATGAAGCATACAAAATACAAAATACAAAGCTTACAATTTCAAAGTTAAAAATCAGCATTGACCAAGATAAACCTGCGTTCTGTCTCTCTCTCATTTCAGTGAGAGAAACAACAAAATGTCGGCTACAAGGCGAAGTCGCTTGTAAACACATGTCGTGATGTCACCATCCAACTACTAGGCCGATCAAAATCGTTTAGTGCAGGCCTAAGCTTTGTTTCAATGAGACCTCAGGTGCCAGCCGTCTAGTTGACCTCACTGAAAGTCATCGTTGTGACGTCACGACCAAACTAATCGGCCAATCAAAATCTGCTAGTGCAGTCCTAAGCTTTGATCAGGGAGTGTGTGTATAAATTATAGAGATATCTCACTGCCGCCAAATCGCGAAACTAGGTCGCTGCGGTAAACAAGAATTGAAAGAGGTCGCTTTCACCAAAGATGGTGTGCATATCTCTTTACTGTGGTTTGTTCATATTTTTGGGCTGGTTGAAACTATTTAGAGCCGTTTGTAACTTCTCATGTAGCTTGGAATGCACAAACGGGTATTGTTTACCGCAGCGACCTACTTTCCGCTCCATGCTAACAATGGTTTCGCAGAGCCTCCCGTGCCTCGCAGTGCAAATCGACCAATAGTGAAACCTCTCTATAAATACATAGTTACTCTCTGCTGCAACTCAATTTTATGACGTCACGAGGCAACTAGTAGGGCGATCCACAGACTAATAAATTAACCAGACTGGAAACACGAGCTTCGGGGTGTGTCGTTTTTTACGGAATTTACCGAGCGGCGACTGTATAACCAATATGGTCGCCGCTGGGGAAATTCCGATTCTAGTTCTATCTGAAGTAGAAATTTCTTTTTATTTGTCAAGATTGGTTGTATATGCATTAATTTCTTGGTGCGGAACCAAACTTCCGCGTTCAGTAGGCGCGTCAAAATGGTGTCATTCAAAATTGTAGCTATGCTGAAGCGTCGGTCGCTACTGTAAACCTAGAATGGCGGATGGTTCATGACCTTTCGCTGTTTTGTGACGTCATACAATGGGATCATCCAGTCTGGGTATTTTATTAGCCTGTGGGGCGATCACAATCTTTTGTGCCGCAGTCTCACCAAGAAAACTCGTGTGCGAACGTGTCCAATTAAGTCGTGTACGTACGTGTCCACACGCACACGAGCAAAATTCGCACAAGAGCTGACACGTTCGTGCACGAGCCCACGCGTGCCCACACGACTCGCACACGAATAACCTTCGCCCCCTCCCGCCAGGACTGATTTGAGGCCCAAATTGCACAATTCGCACACGAGTTGTGCTATACTCGCACGAATTGTGGAGGAGGAGGACAAGTATAAGAGCGGGAGCCAAGCGAAATAACACAAGCAGGCCCTATATATAGGGTAGTCTCACGAACGTGTGGGCTTGTGTCAACACGCTCGAGTAGGCTGCCACGTACGCGTGAGCTCGTGTGCGAATTTTTCACATTCCTGAGTGGATGCGCGCGCATCAGTTTGGTGCGTGCTGACACGAACCCAGGCGAACGCCTCCGCTCGCATGTCAAGAAATCGCACACGACTTGCCGAAAAAATAAGGCTGGAGCTATTTTTCTGCAGCTAGGCACGAGTTTGACACGAGTTGGTGTGTGAGGGCCACAGACTAATAAATTAAACAGACTGGATGATCCCATTGTGTGACGTCACAAAACAGCGAAAGGTCATGAACCATTCGCCACATTAGATTTACGGTTGCGACCGACGCTTCAGCACAGTTACAATGCAGCGGTCGTTAAAAGTCCAGACGGTCATAATTTATAACAATAAAAAAAAGGCAGCTGTAGACAATAGAATGAAAGGATAGGCAAGACAATGCATTATCAATACATGTACAACCAATCTTGACAAATAAAAAGAAATTTCTACTGCAGATAGAACTAAAATCGGAATTTCCCGAGCGGCGGCCACGTTGGTTATGCGGCCGCATCTCATTAACTTCCGTAAAAAACGACACAGCCCGAAGCTTGTGTTTCCAGTCTGGTTATTTATTAGTCTGTGGTGAGGGCCAAAAACACGTGTCAAAACACGCCTCAGCACGCCTCAGCACGCACGAGCTTCAAAATTATCAAAATTGCATGCGAGTTTTCTTGGTGAGACTGCGGCATAATGTGCACGCTCAAAGCTAAGTTTCAATGAGACCTCACGAGCAAGCGGACTAGCTGAACTTGACTGGAACTCAATTTTGTGACGTCACCATCCAATCATCACTAGTCGGCCGATCGCTCATCACCGGGAAACAAACAAGAGCAAATAAAACGAGTTGTATGACGAAGCCGAGCATTGGAACATGAGCTAATCTTGACAAAAGCTGGGAGTGGAGTGTGTGCATGGCAGTGCATGCTTGTTACATGTGAGGACATCTGACCTTTTGATCTATTGATTGGTGTGCGTATCCTCATGCTGTTCTGTTACACTGAGATTTGTTGGGCCTGGTTAGGTGGAAAAGTCACGGTTGGCATGACTGGGTTTTTGTTGCTCTCGTTGTTGTTGCTGATGTTGTCGTCGTTGTTGTTGTTGATAGTGATGGTGGCGATGGCGATGGCGTTCTAGTTATTGCTGCTGTTTGCTGTAATGTTGTTGGTGTGTGGGGGGGGGGGGGTTCTTTGTTGCTATGTTAGCGGGGCTGATGCTGTTATTTTGTTACTGTTGTCGTTGTTGTTATTGTTGTGTGGTCGTTGTTGTTGATGCTGTTATTTTTTTGACTGTGTTGATGTGGTTGTTGCTGTTGTTGTCTTTTTATTATTATTTTTTTGTGTGGCTGCTGCTGTCGTTGTTGCTAATGTCTTTCGTGTTACAATTAATGCTAATTTGGTATAAGCTGTTTTAAGTCCTATTTCTGTATACAGAGGAAAGACAAGTCAAACCGACAGAACCACAATAAGGAGACAAACTAAGCAGAAAGATTGACAGACATACAGGGAAAGGAAAAGGTTTGATTATGCACACCGTGGTTCCCAACTTTTTCCACACAATCAACCCCTTGGGCTCCAGATTTTCTGCTGTAACCCCCCCCCCTACCCCCCCCCCCCCAATCCACCCCAAAAAAGCAATAACAGAAACCAAACCTTACTCATACCCAACACATAATACATTTCACAATAAGACAAACTACACACAAATTATGGCGTTTTGCACAGTCATATTAACGACCAAAAGGTATTCATTACAAAACAGAAAGCATTTTTTTTATCACATGCTATAAAAAAATGTTTTTTTTTTCAGTTCATAAAATCCACCTGCGCGTGTTGTAGAACAAGCCAGTAGCTGCCCTGTATTTGTCCTCAACTCATTCCCCATTTTTGTTTTCGCCTATTATCGCCATTTTCTTCATATTCGTCCCTCCCTGCCCCCGGAAATCAAAATTGCGATATCACCCAGGTTGAAACCAATGAGATGCATTATTACAGCGATAAAAGAAGACTTTACCAATATTAACATCAGTATTTGACACAGGGGCGTTAGTGCTTAGGAACGCGAAGTTGTACTGCTGGGGGATACACAAAAACTGCGACCTAAGTTCCTGTTTGTGCCAATTCTACTTTTTGCACAACTGAGAAATTCGACATTTTGCGGCTTTAGTATTCACAATAGGAGACACAATAAATCGGAACTGTGAAGCAGCTTGATAGATGCCACAACGCGTTTGAAACAAGTGTCAAAGTGTGAATTTGTTATACCTCTTCCACGTCATACTAACAGATCTCCAGTTTTTCAGAAAATAGAGATAGAGCAAACAAAAACTAAAGTCGCGTGAAGGCATTCAGTCATCTGGTGCTGGTGAGTTGATGCTGGACAAAATGTTTGCATTATCGACCTTCTGTCACATAGACAGATAGGATAAGGTAAGATAAGCCTTATTGTCCAATGAGAGAAATTCTCTTTCACAGGTCCTTTAAGAGCACGTACATTGTACACAATACGCATCATTACATAAACATATAATAATCACAACTCAATAAACCCAATAACAGGCATACATGAAGTGACAGAGTAAGGAACCTTACTGAAATGATTTTGGCATACATCTAGCTGTTGAGGTGCAATGCGGAGGGCGAAAGCCATCTTCTGTAGCTTTCTCTGATTGCTTTCACGTGTATTGTTCTGTAGCTCATATAAAAAATAAATAAATGATGAAACAGGGGATGGTGGCTGTCATTCAAGATGGAATAACATTTTTTTTATACAAGCATTTGAGTAGAGATGGTCAAAACTGAAAATTGACGTTTATATATTATGTGTATGTGTGTGTGTGTGTGTGTGTGTGTGTGTGTGTGTGTGTGTGTGTGTGTGTGAGCGGCTTCTGAGAGTGTCGATAAAAAAAATATAATTAAAAAAAGAAGCCAAAGTGAAGCTGGCCAATTTCATTTTCTTTTCAACAGTTGTACACTGCAAGGGCTTCTGTCGTGGGTACGAGCGTGTAAACAATACTTTTATTGCTTCCATCTTGACAATGACATCGATATAATAGAAGTTTGACAGTTCGACATTGATCCCTGCGTAGAAATTGTGAGCGTTGAAAGTAATAAGGATTTCGATTTTATCTAGAAAGGATTTGAGTTTGAATCTGAGTACGGAGCCAGCAGGTTGGCATGGTAACCGCCACATTATGCTAGGAAACAGCAAGACGACAGACAGACTATAACACAACGATAGGACAGAATGAGAGTCTACCAGAGGCGTCCACCGGCCATCCGCTATACAGAAAAGGAATCCGTGTTTTACCAGTAGAGTGAAGAAAGGGACTGTTTTATCATTATCCCCTATACAGTTACATTATAAGATAAGATAATAGTCACTTTATTATCCCATGGGGGAAATTCCCTTCACAGGACGTTGGGAAGCATAATGATATACACATCTCGCGGGTATAGAGCAAAATTGTTGTATCTCCAGTGAAATGAATTACGGTTCATATTTAATGGCAGTACTGTAATAATGACGAACTACTTCTTGCATTTTTTTCGTTATTCCGCTGTCTTTAACCAGTTCCAAGTTACAGAGAAGCAGTGTTGTTGTATCTCCCTTAAAAATGAGATAATTGAGAGCAATATTGTGGTATTTCCGAGTAAGCTCCCATTATTCATATCACTGGAGATACAACAATTTTTGCTCTATACACGTGATCTAACGCATTATTAAATAAACATAAAATCATTTTGAGATATCCATATTTTGGGATGATATGGGATATCCATTCCATTTAATTTAACCCCATAACTCAATAGACTGTATTATGACATGTGTATTATGTGTGATGTCATCAACTTTTGAGCCGTGCAGTGTCGGCGACATTATTACGACGATAGCGTCATGGGGGAGACAATGTTAGTATTGATGTCATCGCCAAAGTTAAATACTTCCTCAGAGTTGGGTTAGGGATAGTGTTAGGATCCACATAATTTTTCGAATATTCAAATAGCGACCTGTATCAAATATCCGCTCTAATAATAGTTTTCAAGTTATTCGACACCCAAACCTGCGTTTTTTCTTATTTTTTTGGTAAGCAGTCGATGGGTAGATAATTTCCAAATTTAGCAAATTCGCCAGAAAATGAGCCTTGTTAGAGAGAAGGTCATCTACCAGCTGTGAGAAATATCGAAATGGGAAAGCAAGAAATATAATAATTCTGATAGTCACGAGGTGTTTTGGGGGTGGAGTTGTAAGTCTTGGATCGAAGCGCACAGGTACTCGAAACTGTGTCGAATATTATTCGAATAAGATTAACCGATATTCGATATTCGTTCGAATAATGCAATTTTTTGCCTTTCGGCCCAACATTATTTAGGGATAGGTCTGGGTTTAGGGTTAGAGTAATAGTTAGCAGCAAAAGTAAGAGCGTCACATTGGCACTGGTTGTTGGCTCGGTGGTTAACTCATTTCCTAAGGTAACTTTTGTAGCTGTGGACAGAAGCTCTCAACACTATCCACTTTGATATTCTGACATAGTTTAAAGATTTTTTTCTTTCACTCAGTCTAAACACAAGACATGACACATAATTAGGCATTAAGGTAAAGGAAAATCAGTGAACCAGGGTGGAATTCAGAATTTCAAGAAGTTTGCTTAGATATATGACGTGCTGGAAAATCGATGTCCACCCGAGCCAAATATTCGGCTTGTTGTAGCGAAGCGAAAATCCGCGAGCCGAATTTTCGGCTTCCCGTAACGAATGAGTTAAGGGATTGTTTATTTCGTTGAAAAGAATCTGAATATTTCCCTTTCCAATGTTAGTTCAGGAAAGTCTTTTATGTAAGAGCTGGTGAGGGTGAGGTGTGTGTGTGTGTGTGTGGGGGTGGGGGCTGGAGGGGGGGGGGGAGTTGGAGGGGGGTGGACTAGTGGCCTATGAAATTGAGGAGGCCTACTCCCCTTGATAGGGACAAAAGAGATAGGAACACCTGTATAATTAAAATTGAAATTAATAGATTAAAATTTATCCATATCATCCCCCCCCACCAGCAACAAGAAAATTTATTATTCATTATTAAATATATGTCATTATTAATAGATATTCAAATATTATTTGAGTTGTGAGTTGTGAACAGAGTTGTGAGTTCTGAACTTCGCCTAACAGGCTGCGTTACAATTTGCTCTGAGATAGAGAGAGGTAGAGAGAGAGAGAGTGAGAGAGACAGGGAGAGAGAAAGAAGCAGTGTAGTATGTTGAGCGCTTCGCAGGCGCTCCATTCTGCTCTGTGGTTGACATGTTGCTTCTGTAAAGCGCATAGAGCATTTTAAATTGATATGCGCTATATAAATGCTATCCATTATCATCAGCATTATTATAATGATAGGTCCATCTTCCAAGCAACAGGAAAAACACCCCCAAACAACATATCATGAATATCCGTTGAAGGTTAAGTACGTTACTGAAAGTACCCTTAATTTTGTCAAAGCATAATATTAGGGGATGACGTGTAACGTTGTCGTTGACTGTTCAAAAGATATTTGCCGCGGTGGGAGATCGATACAATGTGGACCTCGCGTGTCCTCAGCTTGTCAATGTTGTTGTTGTCTGTGACCCCGCCCATACCCGCCCCTCGGCCAATCACTATTGATCGGATCCCATTATAGGGCTCGGAATGCCATCGCCTTCCCTCCCCCCCCCCCTCCCTCCCTTACCCCACTGTGATGTTTCCCACAATAAGGACGTGTTAATCGTAAAGGATTGAGCCGGATTGGAGAGGGAAGGGCCGGAAAGACAAGTAATCGGGGGGGGGGGGGGGGGGAGGTATCACGAATACGATGCCCGCAGCACGCGAACATGATTGTGACCACCGGTTTGGATAATAATAGCATCAAACCTCATGAACAACAAAATGTTTCACTTAATATTAAAGTACCATCAAAAAGTGATTCGAGTTTCAGGACCGAGCACTTAGTCTTCTCGGATAAGGACTAAAAATTCAGAGGGTCTGTTGCACACATTAAAGATAATATCTCGGCAGTTGTAAAAATCAAGAAGAGCAGGCCTAATACGGCCGCTGCCAGGGCAAACATAAAAAAAAAAAGGAAAATCCCTAGCACAAAAACACACAAAAACACACAAAAACACACAAAAACACACAAAAACACACAAAAACACACAAAAACAGAAAGAGAGATGAAAATAAGAAAAATGAGATGTAAATGCCAAGAGGCGCCAACCTCCTGAGATAAAGACATAAATCAGACGTGAGTTCTACTCTTAGCTTAGGCGCGCACTGGCCGGTTTTGATCGGGCGACCAGTTGGCTGGTGACGCCACATCATTTGGGTTTCAGCAGAGAGTATAGATGTATAGAGAGGTTTCACTATTGGTCGATTTGCACTGCGGGACAAGGGAGACTCCTCGAAACCATTGTTAGCATGGAGCGGAAAGTAGGTCGCTGCGGTAAACAATACCCGTTTGTGCATTCCACGCTACCTGAGAACTTACAAACGGCTCTAAATAGTTTCAATCAGCCCAAAAATATGAACAAACCACAGTAAACCGATATGCAAACTATCTTTGGTGAAGCCGGTCTCTTTCAATTCTTCAATTTCTTGTCTACCGCAGCGACCTAGTTTCGACATTTGGCGGAAAAGAGATCTCTCTTTACATCTATACTCTCTGGTTTCAGTAAGATCCAACAAACTAGTCGGCTGGTGCCCGAGGTCTCAATGAAACTCAGTTCCGTGACATGACCATCCATTTAGTTGTTCGATTAGCATCAATCGACGCATGTCTAGGTTTAACCATGGAGAGCGCTATACTCATCATGGCGAACTCTACAAGTTGATTCAACAGACTTTTATCATATTCACCAGATTCATAATAGACATACTTTACAGTACGGGCCTTTCCCCTTTAGATTTTTAACTTCGCTTTTATCTGATCTTATCTACAGGCAACTGAGGGCTGAAAGCTAGCTAAAAGTGAGAAATGTAAAAAAAAAAAGTGTGAGGCGCAAAGTGGCCGTTATCGTGCCGACACGCCGTTAAACCCACACTCAACCCAAACTCATCATTGCATAACCTGTCCGATGCAGGATGGCGTGTACCGTACATACATTCAATGGGTATTTGCCATATTGTTTGTATACGACATTTTGCCGATCTTGAGGTTTTGACATGAAAGTGGTTCTCTCACGCCTAATGTCATTATGTATAAGTGTCATTCCAAACGGTTAAACACTTTTTCGAGATTGTGACGTAATGTTTCATGCGTTTTAGCCCTTTTGCCGACCAAACTTCAATCCTCATTCTGTCGAAAAGGCCAAAATGCACATATTATAACAAGCAACAATATGGCAAATACCCGATGAATTGGAGCTCCTTTAGAATAAAGTAAACTAATCGTTCTTTCTTTATATCTTACCGTATGTGAGCTAGTCAGAGAATTTAATTTATACAAATTAAAACATCAGCCCAATCGGAGCGGAGTTGCTTGTGACACAGGGGACCAGGGTATTCTTGTGGGGAAAACGTTTATGATTGCAGATACGTTATTCATGACGCCACCAGTGATATCATTTCAATGTCATGTGGTCCAAACATTAGACCAAAAACCGTTCAGTTTAAAGAGACATCACTGGAGCTAAACTTAGAGGTTGAGTCTGGAGGAAGCTCGTGGACATTGTAACAGTTGCGTTGTGCTAGGAAAAAGCAGGATGAAAGACAGAATGTAACAGAATCATGGGACAGGAGGAAATCCTACCAGATGCGCCGACCAACCATTTGCATGGATCAAACAAAGGCACATGCACGCATACACACACACACACACACACACACACACACACTCTCTCTCTCTCTCTGTCACTCTGTGTCAGTCTCTCTCTCTCTGTCTCTGTCTCTCTCCGTCTCTGTCCGTCTGTCTCTCTCTCTCTGTCTCTGTCTCTCTCCGCCTCTGTCTGTCTGTCTCCCTCTGTCTCTGTCTGTCTCTGTGTGTGTATGTCTCTCTCTCTCTGTCTCTGTGTCTCTCTCCCTCTCTGCCTCTGTCTGTCTCTCTCTCTGTGACGAAGCCATCATAACCTGTGCTTTCCCATTCGACTACAACTAATAGGATTTCCTCCCGCCAAGTCCCACTTCGACCATTTTTGCACCATTATTTTTATCCCTCTCATCCTCTGTCGTGTGACTTTTTCACCACAAATGCCTGGTTCCCTCATATTCTCCTCATTCGTGACAAAACATGACGAAGTTTTTGTGCACTGCCTGGAAGAAAAAAGAATGTTTTATCCAATCTGGACTGAGAAGACGAGACCGTTTGGTTTTTGCCTTCGGATCTGAACTTGAGACATTTCTCTCATCGGAAATCAATACGTTTTGGCATTCACTTACCAGTGTTCTGAGTAATTGTTTCTTTGGTGTTGTCTGAAGTTTTCTACAGAATAAATTGATCGCCTTGTAATATACTTTATGCCCTGGGTAACAACAACTGTGGATGGGTAGCGAAACTCTCACGAAAGTAGCAAAAATACCTACTGTTGACTGTAAATGGCGAAATCCCGAAATTTCTAAAACGAAGTGTTTGTTCGCCGATACTTGGTTTAGTGATGTTTATTTGGGGAAAAAATTCTTGTACAATTAAACAGGGTCCGTAGTAACGTGGTCGTTAGTATCTTTACCTGGTCAATCGGGAGACCAAGTTCGATTCTCAGCCTTACATTAAAAAAAAAAAATCAAATCTCTTTCATTAAGAATGAATATGTTCATTTCTGTTTTAATCCAGTAAGATTAAAATAGGTAATAAATCGACCTTTCTTTTCAGTAAACCCGGGCTGATATTGTTGGCGGGGTAGTCTCCGCCGACAATGTTGGCGAATAATGACGGCCTTTCGAAAAAGGCAGGAGAGTCTCAGGGCCGTCTTCACATCATTATGGGCCCCTGGACAAAGTAATAGGCTGCAGCCGGCCCCGTTAAAAAAACAACCCAATATAAATTGCATGCACGGGGCCCCGTCAATCTCTGGGGTCCCCTGGCCAACTGCCCATTGTACCCATGCGTTAACACGGCTCTGGATAGCCTACTTATCTTTAAACTTGATATGACTAAACTGGACTATTGTTTTCATTACAAACACAACAAATGAGAAGACATTTTGTCACGTGAGACCACAGTGTTTATAAATGTAACAAATAGATAACTTGTCACTGGACGATTATTGCTACACACTTGCATGTTAGCTTTTTAATTGTAAACTAACAAAGACAAAAGTTCAACAGTCGACATTCCTGTGACTAGATAAGTTATTCAACCTCACCCTAGCCATCAAATTTCATTTGAAGCAAATTACAGCCCAATTGTGTTAGTGCTCGTCATACCCAGAGTTAATCTGGAAACACGCGGGAAATGCAATGATTGATAACATTAAAATCTTGGCCACAGTATCCTTTTGGGTTTGATGAGAGGAATCACCAATGAAGGGCGTCGACCACTTGTTCAGAGGAATCACCTCGTGAAAGGATTTTGACCACGTGGTCAAAGGAATCACCTATGGCAAGACGTTGACCACCTGGACAAAGGAATCACCCTCTGCTTGGATGTTGACCACATGTTCAGAGGAATCGTCCATTGAAAGGACCTTGATCACCTGTTCGGAGGAATCACCCCGTGAAAGGACGTTGACCACCTAGACAGAGGAGTCACCACGTGAATTGAGGTTGACCACCTGGTCAAAGGAATCTCTAGCCCCTTGGAGACCTTAGCCCCCCCCCAAAAAAAAACAAACAAACAACAACAACAACAACAACAAACAAACAAACAAACAAACATTTTAAACCCGCGCCTGTCTCCTGAACGACACACACACCTGAGGATACACTGCTCCAACCGAACTGACAATTCCCCAACCCGATGACCTAGCAAATACAGAGGTGAATGCTCTGGTAGGGCTTAAAACGGAGATCGCTTGGAGACATAAACCCATGTTGAGTCCGCAGTCATCTGCTGTACTCTCCTCGAGCCACGCCCATGCATTTTCCCCACCTTTTCCTCCCATTGCCCCCCCCCCTCCCCCCTGTCTTTTACTGGAAACCCATGGAAAATGAGTGATGTGAACTAAAACGTTTACCGAAAACGTGTATGTGTGTGTGTGGTGGTGGAGTGGGGGGGGGGGGAGGGTCGAATCGAAAGTAGATTCAAAGGGAAAAGGAATATTCACGCACGTAGAAAGAAAAACACACACACACACACACACACACACAACCTTTCTCTCTGTCTGTCTGTCTGTCTGTCCCTCTTGTCTGTCTCTTTCACTCATTCTCTCTCTCTCTCTCGGTGAGAAGGCCGTCATAACTTGCGCTTTCCCATCCTCCTACAACTAATAGGATTTCCTCCCCGCCAAGTCAAACTTCGACCATTTTTTTTCCATCAATATTTTGTATCCCTTTCATCCTTTGCCGTGTAACTTTTCCCCACCATAATGCCTGGTTCCCTCATACTCTGCTCCCCTACCCCCCTCCCCTCCCCCTCCCCCCCACTCCTATCCAAACCAACCCTAACATTTTCCTTCCCTAATTGCCTCCTTGCCCGGTCTATCATAGTATATAATAGAGGTGGCCAAACTTTAATGCAAGAGCCACATACGATAAACTTCAAATGTCCGAGAGCCGCAAGGTGTGAACAAAATTTACATTCACTGTTTTACTGTAACATATTATATTATATATATTTTGTTACACTGTAATATATAAATGTTAAGAAATACATGTATGCAACAACGGATGGAACGGATGCTGTGGACAAGTATACGCAGGCAAAGAGCAGTTCACTTCTCCGTGTCATTTTCCGTAAAAAAGCGGAGCGGACTGGATGCTGTGGACAAAAGCCGTACTTTCATGATCTCAACAGCATTTGCAACAAATCTGAAGCCACAGTACTATCCATACCTCTACTAGCAGGGTCTATTCAAAATGTTATGTCAAATCTTAATTATCTTCTTTTGATCATCTCGTATATCAATATTTTTGCCACAGCTATTGTTACTTGTACGGTCGGTCCCCAAGCGTTGCGCGTTAGGGGCGCGTACGTCATTATTATACCTGCCTATCCCTAACCCTGTCCTTATCCTCAACCGTCAATCTTATCGAATCCCAAACTCTACCTACTACCCTTTCAACCAGAAAACAAAAACAAAATCTGAAAGAACAATCATTTAAAGCTGCTGTTAGGAGTATTTCCCGGAGGAGCTCTCTAGCTCTGAAGTAATAAAAGGCTTGGAAATACGCCATTCCTTGCGCAAAATACACGGGGCACGTAGGTGCCTGTAACAACATTCTTTTGTGACATTTACTGACAGTCTGGCAAATTGTCACGAAATGAATTCCAGAATTGGTTTTGTTCATTTCTTTCTGTCTCGATAATGTTCAAGGACCTTCATAACTAACTACATATGAAGGAAAAGAAAATTGTTTTAGAATTACTGTATGTTGTAGCAAATCAAAGAGACTTTGCTAAACGTGTTTGTGTAGTCACAGTGTACTATTTATACATTGCTGTTCGGAAAGGTGAAATAATTTTTAAAAAAAGAAACACAAATGAGGAGAGAGAGGGACAGATAGAGAGAGGAAGAGAGAGAGAGAGAGAGTGAGAGAGAGAGAGAGAGAGAGAGAGAGAGAGTGAGAGAGAGAGAGAGAGAGAGAGAGAGGGGAGGAGCAGACGGACAAACAGACAGACAGAAAGACAGCCTTGAAGGAAGAAAGACCGAACGAAGGAGAGGTTGAAAGAATGAATATATGCCAAATTATAAAACAAAGAAAGAAAAAGAAAGAAGGAGAGAAAAAAGGAAAGAAACAATGAAAGACAGAGAGAGTACAGTGCCTATTACACCTTTATACCTTTAAATATCTTTAGGAGATGTCCCTCTTTCACACAGTACACATGACGTCATATTTTTAGCAATAACTTTTGTAATAACAAAATAGGTTTGACCTGTCTGTCTGAATGTGTGTGTGTATCTATCTATCTATCTATCTATCTATCTATCTATCTATCTATCTATCTATCTATCTATCTATCTATCTATCTATCTATCTATCTATCTATCTATCTATCTATCTATCTATCTATCTATCTATCTATCTATCTATCTATCTATCTAAAAGCTGCCTGTCTAGCCTTCCCATAATATTAATTTACTTTCATACGACCGACGACGCCTCGACCATTTTCACTCCAGCCTTCGTCTTAATTACATTTCTGTCTGTCGTCTCTCCCTCCCTTCCTCTTCCCCCCCCCCCAACCTCTCCAGTCCCCTTTCCCTGTGGCCTCACCATCGTAATCCTCCTCTAACCATCTCTGACAACTGTGAAATTCAATTTACCACTCAAACCAAGACAGGCTCAGAAATAGGCAGAAAATCCTCACAAAGGAGAATGGTCCTAAGCCAATCTACAAGTCAGCGGAGTGCTCCATTTAATGAACAAAACGTTTTAGAATCGATTTCATTGTCAGGAGAACGTGTATCCCTTTATAATAGAGATTTCCCCTGCCGTACAAACACCCACGAAATCTTGACTCGGACTGTACATTTACAGAAGTGCCATTTGGATTACAGTGTCAGCTCTGAGATCGACTCAAGGTAAAGTGAGGGGACAGGTTGGTATAGAGGCAAGGTGCTCGTCTCTCGTGCCGATAGTACCGGGTTCGATCCCCGATAGGTGCAGGCAAGTTGGATTTTTTCTGGGGGCGTGGGGGGGGGGGGCGTATGGGATTCCTATTCTTGATTCAATGGTGGGTGGGATTGAATTCCTAGTCTTCTCGGACAATAACTATAAAACTCGAAGGGCCCGTGTGCACGCTGCGCACGTAAAAGATACCTTGACCGTTGCACGCCAAGAAGGGCAGGCCGATTATGGCCGCTGCCCGGGCAAAATTCTAAGAATCTAATCCCTACCACAAAAACATACAAAGACAAGAGCGAAAAACACAAACAAGAAAAGTGAGGTGTAACTGCCAAGAGCAGCGAAACTTCCTAAAATAAAGACCTAAATGCATTCAGGGTAAAGAGTATTAAATGTCGACAAAGAGAAAACAAAGGTATAAAACCAAGAATGAAACAAACTGAATGTCGTTTTCAGATTTTTTAAACGTAGAATAGGGACAGGTAGGCTCAAAACTGAAAGACGCCAAAAAAACAAAAAAACAACAACAACAACGACGGACCTGCGGATGATCTGGCCAAGGAGGAGCTAAGCAGCAACAACCAGATGGAAGTGTCTCCCATGAAGAAGTAAAGACCATCATAAAAGCCACATACCAAAAGCAATGGAAAAATAACCATCCAGAATTCCAGGGTGAAGACCCAATAAGACAACTGAACAGAGCAGATCAGATTATGATATTCAGGCTTCGCACAGGACACAACCTGCTAAAGGACCGTATGCATCGCATCTTTAGAACTGGCAACAGCAGTGTATGTGAGTGCGGCATAGAAGCAGAAAATGCAGAACACATCCTGGAGACTTGTCCAGAATATAACACGCAAAGGGCAGCCGATTGGCCTGAGGCCGCGCCTGTCAGGGAGAAGCTGTATGGTGGCTTGGAACAATTGAAGAGAACAGCTGCTTTTTTGCAGAGGATTGGAGTAAAGATTTGACATCCGCCATGCTGGGGAAAGCAGAAGAAGAAGAAGAACAAAAAACAACAAGCTAACGGACATAGTAAAATTCTTGCTACAACCAAAGTGGAATTGGGCTGGACATATGGGAAGGCTGAATGATAATGACAACAGATGGACAAAACGCTGCATTGAATGTCAACCATGGATAAGAAGAAGAACAAGAGGACGACCAGGAAGAAGATGGCGGGATGACATTAAAAAGAGAGAGAGAGGGAACAATATTAAGGAGGAAGACATCAGACAGAAAGGAATGGAAGTAATAGTCGGAGGGCTACATCCAGAGGTGGGTGGACAATGTGAATGGTGAAAGATGAAATGCTCACAACAGTGTACTTTCATAATTATCTGTGTGATAACTCTCTCTCTCTCTCTCTCTCTCTTTCTCTCTCTCTCTCTCTCTCTCTCTCTCTCTCTCTCTCTATCCCGTAGTCTTGTGGACCGTTTGGGGCGCTATAGGTGATCTTGCCACTAGTATCCTCCAATCCTCTCGGTTTTCTGACCTCCGGATTGTATCGCTCAACCTCAAGCCCGTCCATTCTGGGATATTGTCCTCCCACCTATTGTGTGTTCGCTAGCCGTCTACTAATATGATTTCAAACGTATCAAGTGTATGATAATGAATTCACTTGCGTGATAAGGAATTGTTTATCGGGTGCCCATCTAAGCATAATCTACATAGCAACTATGGTTTAACTAACCACTTGTATGACAACGAATTAACATCCTGTACGATATCTCACCTTTCACCTCGGCAGTGACCGTCCACTGCAGGATGTCGCTCTCCGACAATGATTTCCATTCCTTTCTGTCTGATGTTTTCCTCATCCATGTTGTTCGTCCTCTCTTTTTTAATATCATCCTGCCATCTTCTTCCTGGTCGTCCACGTGCTCTTTCTCCTGGTCATTGTTGTCATTCAGTGCAGCGTTTTGTCAGACTGTTATCATCCATCCTTCCCACATGTCCGGCCCAATTCTTTTACTTTGTTCTTGTATGTTTTGCACATTTTCTGTCCCCATCTTCCCCGGCAGTCTCACATTATTGTTTGGCCTCTGGACGTCTCTATGACAAAACCTAGCATTTCAGTAGATCACAATTATCTATCTATCTATCTATCTATCTATCTATCTATCTATCTATCTATCTATCTATCTATCTATCTATCTATCTATCTATCTATCTATCTATCTATCTATCTATCTATCTATCTATCTATCTATCTATCTATATCTATCTATCTATCTAACTATCTATCTGTCTGTCTGTCTATCTGTCTGTCTATCTATCTATCTATCTATCTATCTATCTATCTATCTATCTATCTATCTATCTATCTATCTATCTATCTATTTATCTATCTATCTATTTATCTATCTATCTATCTATCTATCTATCTATCTATCTATCTATCTATCTATCTATCTCTCTTTGTATCTATCTATCTATCTATCTATCTATCTATCTATCTATCTATCTATCTATCTATCTATCTATCTATCTATCTATCTATCTATCTATCTATCTATCTATCTATCTATCTATCTCTCTAAGTTTATCTGTCTGTATGTCTGTCTATCAATCCGTCCGTTCGTTCGTCCGTCTGTCTGTCTGTCTGTCTGTCTGTCTGTCTGTTTGTCTGTCTATCTGTCTATCCATTCCCTACACAACCCCATCTCTTCACCACATTAATTGCCCGGTACTCAGCCCATCATTGACCTATTACTGCTCTGCTCTATTGGTACTCAACGTCTCAGCACTTACAGCACATTCACAGACATCTCTGTACTTAACCTAGCCATTGTGACGCTCCCGGGCTCAGAAGCCCCACTGGACGCTTTGTCTTTGCCCAACAAAATCGAGTCAATGACCCGCTGATAATCTGTAGGCAGAGCTGGAACAACCTAATTGGTCTGTGTCCTTTAGGTCCTCAAAACTGAGATGTAGACTGTCATGCAGTGCGATGCCGTGATTTTTGGGTAAAAGTAGTTTAAAGGAAAACAAGAACACGCACGAATTCTGTGACGTCAA
>OZ007583.1:15302480-15324347 GCA_963931925.1 Onchidella celtica | reverse complement strand
GTGAGTAGTGGGAGGGTCTGAATGAGGCGAAAGCGCTGTATTACTATCACTGCAAGTTAGAAGGTCCTACGGAACGGACCTGTGAATAAGAGCCCATCGGGCAGACATAAGGGGAGCAGTCGAGAAGACTAGTGAGAGAGTCTTTCCAGTGATGACTGGTGTCGAGGACGGGCCGCAGAGCCACCTCGATGAGCACAGGGGATAGGCCAGCATAGGGCCGGAGGCCACACATAGGCCAGAAGTGAGGCTGTCAGTGCAGGACAGTAGAGGCACATACAGTCGTGGCAGTCAGGCCACGGACAGGGACGTAGATATGAGCGTGAATGTGATAATGCACTATTGCCATGTTGAGGGGCGAATGTACTATTGAAATGAGAATGTACTATTGAAATGATAATGTCTATTGAAATGATAATGTGTTATTGCCCTGCTGAGGTGCTAGGGGAATGCTAAGGTGTATGACAATAGGAAGGTGATATTGAGAGACTGCGGTGCCAGTAAATTATTAATGTGCTATTAAGGCCCTGAGGGGAGAGGCTGAGGCCGAAGTGCCTTTAGGAGTAACTACCGGATTGTGGATCCGAGGGAGAGTGTGTGTGAGAATAAGGCCGTTGTACGGCAGTTGAGTTCAATAATATAATGTATGTAATTGCGCTATTATCTGTATAATTATGTTTAATAAATGTGTGAGTCTGATGGATTGTTCTGTTAAGTGTTAACTTGTTTGTTCGTGATTGTTGTCCTGTCATAACTTATTACATCTCCCAGTCTGGGATTTGTGACAATATGAAATATGTATATTGAGCACACTCCTCTATGGCTCAGAGACCTGGACGTTATATTCAAGACAAGAGAAGAAACTGAATGGATTTCACTTGAGATGCCTCCGCAAGATCCTTGGCATCAGCTGGCAAGATAAAGTTACCAACACAGAGGTCTTGAAACGGGCAGCACTCCCAACCATGTTGACCATCTTGTGCAAAAAGAGACTGCGATGGCTGGGGCATTTGAAGAGGATGGACGACAACAGAATCCCCAAGCAATTCTTATATGGTGTAATGGCTACAGGTAGCAGACCCAGAGGAAGACCAAAACTGAGGTACAAAGATACATGCAAGAGCAGTATGATAAAGTGTAACATCGATTTGAGAACGTGGGAGACGTCAGCAGAAGGCAGATCAGCATGGAAAACATCAGTGGACTCTGGCATAAAACACCATGAAAAAAACATTGTTGCAGCCCTTGAGGCAAAACGCCAGACAAGAAAAGATAACTCATTGCCCTATGGCACCTCCCTCATATGCAGATTCTGCGACAGAGCGTGCCTGTCGAATATAGGCAGAATCAGTCACGAGCGTAGCTGCAGAAGTAGGACACATATAGCTGCTTAGATCGTCTGCCAAGACGAAAAGAGCCTATTATTATTACTTCACGCATAAAATGCTGTCGCTATTTCTTTTAGCTGGAAATACCAAATTTGGCCAGCGCTCGCGGATGTTTTTTTGAATTACAATCTCGTCAACTGGTCGCCTGGGAGAGACTCAGCAAGTGTCGGGAATTCTCCACTCTTCAGCTGGACCTGGGGGGATTTCCTTACTTCATAACACATAATTAAAGTTCGTAAACGCTCATTTCGTTTTCCTCCGAGGCAAATATCCTTGAAAATCTCGGCTTAGCGAAGAAATTCCACCACCAACTTATTGGTTCTTTTTTTTCCATACAGTGTTACGTTTTGATTTTTTCCCTAGCTTAGCAAAGAAATTCCACCACGAACTTATTGTTTTTTCACATCTTCAAGGATATGAGCGTGGCTTCGGTTGTTTTATTTCCAAGGCGAGTTGTGTCTTGACTTTTTTTTCTTACCCAGCGGGGATTAAAGCCGTGTTTCCATTATGTACGGAAATGGAAAGAATAACGGCAAAAAATCCACCAAGTAAATGAATGAGTCTTTCTATGTGTTCAGAAACGGTGTTCTGTACACATGAAAATATTCTGTCTATTTCACCACCAAGAGGGCTTTTCACGTATCCGTTGATATTTCCGTTTCCGTGTACATGAAAAGCCACCTTATGTCTAGCTATGTGGTGTAGATGTCCCACATATTCACGATACTGTTGACGGAGAATGAAGTAGAGAGACACATCTTCAGCGTCACTGTATTGAGTTCTTGAAAAAACTATAACCAAGAAGTTTGGCAATCTCAAGCATTCCACGCTACAAGAAAGGTATACATATTATTCGGTAGCAAAATAGTACTGACTAGCTGAGGTCCCCGGCCCTGCCCGGGATAAATCGGTTTGAATATTGGTTTCAGTTCTGGGTGGTTATTATGGACCTGCTTCATCTGGCCTGTTACTATTTGTTTATCTTATTTTGTTTGTTTGTTTTTAAATAAGTCTCACTGCTCTGCCTTTGTGAGTTGACACACTGCCCATCCCGTACAACAGCATGATTTGCGCACGGGTTGGTGTGTTTGATAGTGAACACATCGCAGGAAGTGATAACGAAACCTTAAAATGGCGAACCATGACTCGAAATAGATCTGAATCATGGCGAAACAATAAATTTCCAATAAAAAAAACAACACCGATTTGAGACTTGTATTAAAAACTGTGCACCCTTACATCCATTCTGATGCACCATATAGAATTTGAAGTCTGGGTGTTGAGTGGTTCAGAAGCATTTTGCAACGAAAAATCTCAAGTCCACAAATATATATAGTATAGATACTGAAGGGGACGCGGTGGTCTAGAGGCAAGGTGCTCGCCTCTCATGCCGAAGGTACCGGGTTCGATTCCCAGTCGGCGCAGGCACGTTGAAGACACCTGGGCAGTTGGGAATCGAGAAGAGCAGGCCTAACAAGCCCGCTGCCAGGGCAAGGTTAAAAAAACAACAATCCCTACCACACACACACACACATTAAAAAGAGAAAGAAAAACAAGGAAAGTGAAATGTAAAATGCCAAGAGTAGCGAACCTTCCATGGGATATCTGTCTCAACTTCCCCGAACTTTTCTTGTGAGTTTTTGGCTCTGAGGCGTCATTATTATTAATCAATCGTACAACACTAAATAATGGGAAGTAAGTCAGTGAAATAATTTTGTAGAGAAATGGAAAGAAAGAAAAAGGAGGAGTGAGACCGAGAGAGAGAGAGAGAGAGACAGAGAAAGAGAAAGAGAGATGGGGAGAGAGAGAGAGAGAGAGAGAGAGAGAGAGAGAGGGAGTGGAAGACAGAGAGGGGGCAGAGAGGGAGGAAGAGATTGAAAGAAAGTCAAGCGGAGAGGCAGAGAGACCAAGAGAGAGAGAGAGAGAGAGAAGGGGAGAAAGAGGGAAAGAGATAAATAGGGAGGAAGGGGAGTGAGAGAGAGAGAGAGAGAGAGAGTCACGTGGAGAGGAAGAGAGACCGAACGGTAAAGAGAGACACACATAAAAAGGCGAGGACAGAGAGACTGGAAGAATGTCGTATAAGTTACGTAGCTCTACAAACACATCAACAAGAATCTAGTACGTCTAAAGCGGTGTTTTCATATATGCGGAAACGGAAACGTCAAAAATCCATCAAGTAGTAAATTTAGAAAGAAAGAATGTTTCCCAGGCGTACGGAAATGGATTTTCATTACACATGAAACCATTCTGTTTATTTCACCACTTGAATGGTTTTTTGACGTTTCAGTTGCCGTTTCTGTTTCCGTTTCTGTATACATCAAAGTTTTATGATGAGTACAAAAATATAAACAGGGCCCATTGTGAAGTTTACTTCGATTAAGACGTCAGGACACAGCAGTTTCCTTGATAACGTAACAAGCTGCAGTAGCACTTCGAGGCTGCATTATCACACGTCATTAACCCTTCAGTGGACGTGGGGAAATTACGCATTTCTCTCGTATCCGTTCATAACGCGAGGAAGGAAGACGGTTTGATACGCCCCGATGCATTAAAGCTTGCAGGACTTTGCTCACATTTCAGCTCCTTCGATCTTTTTTTTAATGCGCGATTTTGATGTAATATTTAACTTTTTGATGTTAACGCAATGTACAACTTTTTGTTTCTATTGTTGTTGTTACAGGAATAGGTGTTTTTTCACAATTTAGCCCTGTAATAGTTCGAGGACAGTGATAATGATGTCGATGATGATAAGGAGGAAGGAGAGGCGGGTGTTGCTGTTGGTAATGATGACGGTGGTGGTGATGATGAAAATGAGGATCGAGAGGTGGATGCAGACAACGATGGTATGGTGGTGACACTGATGATGATGGTGGTGACACTGATGCTGATGATGATGATGATGATGATGGTGGTGACACTGATGCTGATGATGATGATGATGATGATGGTGGTGACACTGATGCTGATGATGATGATGATGATGGTGGTGACACTGATGATGATGATGATGGTGGTGACACTGATGATGATGATGATGGTGGTGGTGACACTGATGATGATGATGAAGATGATGATGGTGGTGACACTGATGATGATGATGATGATGGTGGTGACACTGATGATGATGATGATGATGGTGGTGACACTGATGATGATGATGATGATGATGATGATGGTGGTGACACTGATGATGATGATGATGATGATGATGGTGGTGACACTGATGATGATGATGATGATATGATGATGGTGGTGACACTGATGATGAAGATGATGATGGTGGTGAAACTGATGATGACGATGATGATGGTGGTGACACTGATGATGATGTTGATAATGGTGGTGACACTGATGATGATGATGGTGGTGACACTGATGATGATGATGGTGGTGACACTGATGATGATGATGATGATGATGGTGGTGACACTGATGATGATGATGGTGGTGACACTGATGATGATGATGATGATGATGGTGACACTGATGATGATGATGATGATGGTGGTGACACTGATGATGATGATGATGATGGTGGTGACATTGATGACGATGATGGTGGTGACACTGATGATGATGATGATGATGATGATGGTGGTGACACTGATGATGATGATGATGATGGTGGTGACACTGATGATGATGATGATGATGGTGGTGACACTGATGATGACGGTGGTGGTGGTGACACTGATGATGATGATGATGATGGTGGTGACACTGATGATGATGATGGTGGTGGTGGTGACACTGATGATGATGATGATGATGGTGGTGACACTGATGATGATGATGAAGATGATGATGATGATGATGGTGGTGGTGGTGACACTGATGATGATGATGATGATGGTGGTGACACTGATGATGATGATGGTGGTGATGGTGACAGTGATGATGATGATGATGATGGTGGTGACACTGATGATGATGATGATGAAGATGATGATGATGATGGTGGTGACACTGATGATGATGATGATGATGATGGTGGTGACACTGATGATGATGATGGTGGTGACACTGATGATGATGATGATGATGATGATGGTGGTGACACTGATGATGATGATGATGATGGTGGTGACACTGATGATGATGATGATGATGGTGGTGACACTGATGATGATGATTGTGGTGGTGGTGACACTGATGATGATGATGATGATGGTGGTGACACTGATGATGATGATGGTGGTGGTGGTGACACTGATGATGATGATGATGATGGTGGTGACACTGATGATGATGATGAAGATGATGATGATGATGATGGTGGTGGTGGTGACACTGATGATGATGATGATGATGGTGGTGACACTGATGATGATGATGGTGGTGATGGTGACAGTGATGATGATGATGATGGTGGTGACACTGATGATGATGATGAAGATGATGATGATGATGGTGGTGACACTGATGATGATGATGATGATGATGGTGGTGACACTGATGGTGATGATGATGATGATGGTGGTGACACTGATGGTGATGATGATGATGGTGGTGACACTGATGATGGTGATGATGATGATGGTGGTGACACTGATGATGATGATGGTGGTGGTGGTGACACTGATGATGATGATGGTGATGGTGGTGACACTGATGATGATGGTGGTGACACTGATGATGATGGTGGTGGTGGTGGTGACACTGATGATGATGATGATGATGGTGGTGACACTGATGATGATGATGAAGATGATGATGATGATGATGGTGGTGGTGGTGACACTGATGATGATGATGATGATGGTGGTGACACTGATGATGATGATGATGATGGTGGTGACACTGATGATGATGATGGTGGTGATGGTGACAGTGATGATGATGATTATGATGGTGGTGACACTGATGATGATGATGAAGATGATGATGATGATGGTGGTGTCAGTGATAATGGTTACAATGATAGTGATTGTAGGAAGCTGCTTATTTCAAAGTTGTGGTACAAAATGATAGATCCGGCATCGTGATGGTGCGCTTTGCACCTTTGGCGCCCTTGCACCTTTCACCTTTCACCTAAGCATTGCCCATCCACTGCAGGATGTAGACCTCCAACAATAACTTCCATCCCTGTCTGGTCTGATGTTATTCAGAAGGAGTCAGAATCTACAAGTTGATTTGACAGATTTTTATCACATTTACAAAATTCATATTACACAGACAATCTTTTACAGCACGGGCGTTTTCCCGTTAGATATTTTACTTCACCTTTTGTGGGTCTTATTTATGAACATCTCAAAACTGAAAACTAAAACAAAGTAAATAACGAAAAAACCGCGACAGACCAACTCGCCAGTAAACCCGAACTCAAGCTTGCTTTGTCATAAAACCCTCATTAAGAAACAAAAATATTCACCACGGACTAATGTGAACACTGTAAGCAGTCGTATAGGCAAATGTTCAAGTGGAACTTTTCTCAATCCCCCACTCTTTAACCAGTCTTCAGACACCAGGTGTGTACATTTGCCAAAATATGGCAGAGATTTATTCCAATGTTTCACTTACTCCATATCAAATGCTCATGCGGCTTTTATGAGTGACACCATCACTTGGATTTCACTCCGAAAGCAATAACAGCCTTAAAGGGACATCACTGTCTGCCCTCTTCGGCCACAAAATGAATACTTGCTCCCTCCTGACGGAGGCGGAAGGAGAGGACTGTGTGTGTGTGTGTGTGGGGGGGGGGGGTGACCAGAGGGAATAGTGCATAAATATCAAAGCTGTCTGTGCAAATACAGTCTGTTTAATTTAGATCCCTTAAAATAGATCATCGATTTTATGGTGGCTGCGCCCACAGTTCTGTACGTACAGAGTTCCTGGAGTTTTGCAGCCTTGTTTCCAAATGTTGTAATGTCTTAAGCAATGAGCTCTTGCAAAATTCCATCGATTTTGAATTGTCCATGTTATATGGCAACCATTTTTTTCCCCCTATTTTTTTATGTCAACCATTTCACCACTGGGAACTGAAGCTTTTTGCATTTAATTACATGTTGCCATTTTTTAAATTCGTGTAGAATATTGTTAAACTCCCCCACATAACCTGAACAAAACTTATTGTGTAGGGTTAAGATACAAAGGTTGTTGTAAAACTTCCTGGAGCATTCGATTCCATCTCAGACCATCAAAGCAGTGAAAGGTTACTCAATGTGAAGAACCATCGATCCACTGAGGAATCTGATCAGTAAAAACACATTTTTCGACATTCCAGTTCTATTGCTCTGGCTTGCACCAACGACAATTGTGTCTGCTCCAGTCGTAGCCCGGTTGCAATGTCCCTAAGGTAAATTTCCCAAATGGGACTAAAGAAGTGTACAAAATACAAAAATACAGAATAACAATTAAGATAAGATAAGATAAGATAAGATAAGATAAATTTTATTCGTCCTTGTACAAGGAAATTTGTTTTGATCATTGAATACATAACAATACAGTTACAGAAGCAGAAAGTATGATACATAGCGCGCACACACACATATATACACACACACTGATAAATTAACTAAATTAACAAAATTAACAGTGCACACAATATGCTTCCCTAACTAAAACACATTGACCTGACACGCAGGACATAATTCAACTGTGCACAGATTACGATCAAGATGACGACATTATTGTAACATCCTAGTTGATGATGGAATAAACGATTTAAAGTAGCGCTCAGTTTTAGTTTTCTTTGACAACAGCCTTAAACTTCTTACAGATCTTATATATTCCTTGTTCAGGGGATGTTGGGGGTCATTTATAATAATATTAGCTTTTTTAATACAAGCACCAGTGTACAGCTCATCAAAATATGGCAGATCACAGATACAAATTTTGGATGCTTTTTTAATTAAATTATTGATCTTATTTTTATCTTTTTGTAAGATGTTTCCTCCCCAACATACAACTCCATACATCAAAACGCTCTGAATAGCCATGGTGTAAAATATTTTCAGAATGCTTTTGCTAACTTTTAAAAAGCGGAGCTTTCTGAGGAAATACATGCGCTGGTTGGCTTTCTTGTATACATATGTTACATGCGCATGCCAGTTAAGCAATGAATCAATAGTAATGCCAAGATATTTGGCCTCTGTGACAATTTCAACCTCTTCATTGTTGATAGTAAGAGGGGAAACAGGATCGTTGTTATTTTTCCTAAAGTCAAAAACAAGCTCTTTTGTTTTCTTAACATTCAGTAGAAGATAGTTGTTATTAGCGGGTATAAAGCAAAATTGTTGTTTTCACCAGGTTTATGAATAATGGGAGCGTACTTGGAAAAACCACAATGATCTCATTTTTAAAGGAGATACAACAATACTGCTTCTCTGTAACTTGGAACTGGTTAAAGATAGCGGAATAACGAAAACATTGCAAGAAGTAGTTTGTCATTATTACAGAATTGCCATTATGAACCGCAATTCATATCACTGGAGATACAACATTTTTGCTCTATACCCGCGAATTGTAAACACATGAACACAAACAATAGCGAGAAAACATTCTTCTTTTCAAATTATTTTGTGAAGACAAACTTCCAACTAAGGATGAAAATGAGAAGACACCTGAATCTCTCGCAAATTCATGTATTTCCTGGGGATTTTCATGCCAGCCAAGCCTGGCTATAATCAATATCTGTACTGAAATAATATAGATCTTTTCATCTTGCGAAATCCATTATTTGTTGTTCAAGCTTTTAGAATCTGGAGAATTCACAAAGGATGCAAACTGTTGGGGATGAAGTGGGAGTGATGAGACTGCTGTAGGTTTTTTGTGATCAGCTCACAATGTAACTCACTCAGAAATTATGTAGGACGGCACCAGATAATATTATTGTTAGGTGTGTTTGAAAGTAATGATATGATTGAAAGGACACGGAAAAGAGAGAGAGAGAGAGAGAGAGAGAGAGAGAGAGAGAGAGAGAGAGAGAGAGAGAGAGAGAGAGAGAGCGAGAGAGAGAGGGAGAGGGAGGGAGAGAGAGAGAGAGAGAGAGAGAGAGAAGCACAATAGAGACAGAGAGAGAGAGAAGGGGGAATTCTGAGAGAGATAGCGGGCGGAAAGGGAGAGAGATAGAGAAAGAGAGTGGATATGTGTGACCTCACCCTGTGTTCACATCATTTTGTGTGTGAGAGTGATAGAAAGAAAGAAAAAAGAAAAAAACAGAAACATAAAGAGGGGAGTATGGTGTGTCTGAGAGAGAGAGAGAGAGAGAGAGAGAGAGAGAGAGAGAGAGAGAGACAGAAAGACAAATAGACAGGCAGACAGAGAGGCAGAGACAGAAAATTGGGGGGGTGGGCGGTGAATTCTTCCTCTGTTCACTCCAGCCTATAAATAAGTCAAGGTAACCTCACAAACCAATCACAAGGTCATGGAAACTTTATATGAACCATTACTGCATGGAGGAAATCCCGATGACCAATGATGTAAGTGAAATTCCCCAGACTAATATTTAGATCAGGGGGATTCCCGAAACCAAAACAACTAATTTAGAATGCCGGTAACGTCCATAGCTGTGGTAATGTTACTTTGACGGATCCCTTCAGAGTCGGAGAAACATTGAAGTAATGAGCACCAAGGCAGCCGCCTTCATTTCTAGTGGACTAGTTCTCGTGGTTTGGACGCTGCCAATGCGTTTTCATGGCCCATTCAACAATATTGTTTGTTCGTCTTTATAGATTTAGCAGTGCTGTCTGTCCATTTTTGTCCATTCAACATTACTGTCTGTTCATCTTTATACATTCAGCAATATTTTCTGTTCATCTTTGTATATTCAGCAATATTACCTGTTCATAATAGTACATTCAGCAATATTACCTGTTACTCTTTGTCCATTCAGCAATGATACCCGTCATTCTTTGTCCATTCCACAATAGTGTCTATCCATCTTTGTCCATTCCACAATAGTGTCTATCCATCTTTGTCCATTCCACAATAGTGTCTATCCATCTTTGTAGATTCAGCAATAGTGTCTATCCGTCTTTGTCCATTCCACAATAGTGTCTATCCGTCTTTGTCCATTCCACAATAGTGTCTATCCGTCTTTGTAGATTCAGCAATAGTGTCTATCCATCTTTGTAGATTCAGCAATAGTGTCTATCCATCTTTGTAGATTCAGCAATAGTGTCTATCCATCTTTGTAGATTCAGCAATAGTGTCTATCCATCTTTGTAGATTCAGCAATAGTGTCTATCCATCTTTGTAGATTCAGCAACAGTGTCTATCCGTCTTTATAGATTCAGCAATAGTGTCTATCCATCTTTGTAGATTCAGCAATAGTGTCTATCCATCTTTGTAGATTCAGCAATAGTGTCTATCCATCTTTGTAGATTCAGCAATAGTGTCTATCCATCTTTGTAGATTCAGCAATAGTGTCTATCCATCTTTGTAGATTCAGCAATAGTGTCTATCCATCTTTGTAGATTCAGCAATAGTGTCTATCCATCTTTGTAGATTCAGCAATAGTGTCTATCCATCTTTGTAGATTCAGCAATAGTGTCTATCCGTCTTTGTAGATTCAGCAATAGTGTCTATCCATCTTTGTAGATTCAGCAATAGTGTCTATCCATCTTTGTAGATTCAGCAATAGTGTCTATCCGTCTTTGTCCATGCAGCAATATTGTCTTTTCATATTCGTCCATTCAGCAACACTGTCTGTCCATCTTTGTTCATTCAGCAATAGTGTCTGTCCATCTTTTTTCATTCAGCATTATTGTCAGTCTGTCTTTGTACATTCAGCGATAATGTCTGCCCATTTTTGTCAGTTCAACAATAATATCTGCCCATCTCTTTGTTCATTCAACAATATAATTGTCTGTCCACGTTTGTCCATTCAGCAATCCTGTCTGTCCATCTTTATCTCTGCCTGTCGTATCTTTTCCTCCCTCGCAGTAGTGGTTTGTTTCATCTGACGTCACATAGCTTACGCTGCTATGAAATATCAAATTTTATTTCGTCTTCCGCCGGAAGTTCAAAGGCCACACTATTCAGTTTCATTCTCCTAAAAGTTTCCAGTTCTTCATTTCTGGAGTATGTCCAAACTGTGGGAGTTGGCATGCTCAGCCGCCGTACCTCCCTCCCCTCCCCCTTCCCTCCCTCCTCCTCCCCGCAAGAAAGGTATCTTTGCAAATCGCACATGCCCAATCCCAGAGCACGCCGCGGGGGCGCTGAGGGTGGGGTGGATGCATCACCGTTTGAGATGATGCAAGCGAAACAAAGCAATACCCTGGAAGTGTCGGTGGGGAAAAAAATCGTAGCCCTTCATTGGGTTTGGGCCCTGTTACTTTATATCCTCCTTTAGTTCCAATGCCCTCTTGTACCTAATATTACCAAAGATACTAGATAGAATAAGATAGGACAGATAGAGCTTTTAGCGTGCACAGTTTTGGCACTGCCACCTAGCGCCGAATGTGCGGAAGTCATGAATAATGCAGTACTTTACAAAGCCAAACAAGGAAAATACCGAATTTTGTTCACTGTTCCACCATCGCTGTAGATTTTGATTGTCGTCACTTATTTTGTAATTTTAACTTCAATAGCTGTTGGAAAACGCTGGCTATTTTTTCACTGTCACAGTGAGCACCGTTAACTGATCATTATATCAAGCATTCTTTTCATGCTATGCGCCATGGGCCCCGCCCCCGATCAGCGTGCAAAATGTGCGCACGATTTTTTTAAGAGGTGCGAAGAAGGCCAGGGAGTGTCTCATCTTATCGTTTCTGGTATCTTTGATGTAACTGAAAAAAACAACAACTCCACTGCATGTAGGAGAAAGGTATCCATTCAGCTCTATGCTGGATCCGCTCTGATCATTAATTAAGTGATTGTACCAGCATGATTTCCTTCTCTTCACCGAGGTCAGCAAACCTCTGTAATTGAAAGAGTTACTTCCAAAATATGCCTAGATCCACCTGGGCTCCAAAGTAAACTGTAGAGCTGTGCATAAAAATCAGTGAACATTTCTCAGTGCGATTTAGTCAAAACCTTTATTATAACATCAGTACAAGAGTGAAGCAAACTGAAAAAAATTGTATAATTTGAGTCACAGAGTACAGAGAGAACACTTTTTGTTTGATCGCCCTCCCTCATTCTCTTTCTCTCTCTTTCTTCCTTTCTATTTCGTTCACAAATTCGCCCTCTGTCTGTCTGTCTTTCTGTCTGTCTTTTTGTCTGTCTTTTTGTCTGTCTGTCTGTCTGCCTCTCTTTCTGCCTGTCTTTCTGCCTGTCTGTCTGTCTTTCTGTCTTTCTGCCTGTCTTTCTGTCTGTCTATCTGTCTTTATGTCTGTCTGTCTGCCAGCCTGTCTGTCTGTCTTTCTGTCTCTTTATCTCCCTCTCTCCCCTTACTCTCTCTCTCTCTCACTCTCTCTGTCTTTCTCTTTCTCTCTTTTGTCTCGCTCACACATACTGCCTTTCTCAAGTTTTCAGGGTCGATGAGTACAAAAGCAAACTTTTTTTGAACAGCATCTTAGTTTTAGCATTATTTTGTGATCCAGGCACGATATAGAACTCAGCCCTACAATTTGATGTCACGTTTGACTTTCAAGTGCCATTCTGTCACAGACATCAGCATGACTGTGACTGCTGCACAAACATCACCCACCACATCAACAACAGTGCCAGAGATGGTGACAGCCGTTATTATAGTAGCTCTCCTTCTCCCTCTCTCTCTGTCGTTTCTTTCTCTCTCTCTCGTTCTCTCTTCTCTTTGTCTCTCTGTCTCTATCTCTTTCTCTATTTTTTTTGTCTCTCTCTGTCTGTCTGTCTCTCTCGCCTTTCCCCCTCTCTTATTCTCTTTCGCTTTCTCTCTCTCCCTCTCTCTCCCTCTCTCTCTCTCTCTCTCTCTCTCTCATTCTCCTTCTCTTTCACCCTCTTATTTCCTGAGACTTCTCGCCTGCAATTCTAAAGCAACATTGCACTGCGCCGAAATGCAAAATGAGCCAGAAAATAAATAAATAACCCCAAACATTGCACAAGTTCCAGTTCCGCCTTGCATTGAAATGCCGACCCCTTGCCTTATTTACATTGTACAGATGTTCAATATCTAATTAGCGTGGGACGATTTGATTTGCCCATTTCATTAAAAAAACCAGCTCCCCAACCCCAGGAGAGGTTTCATCCAATAACGTACGTCAGTACTTCACCATCTCCTCATCTGTTTTCTTTTCTAACTGCTATCTGAAATTTCTCCAAGCCTTAGCAATGACGTCATTAATTCATTTCAACTGAACGTAATCACAGATTGAAGTATTTCTTAGGCTGTGTGTGCAGTTACGTTTAATGATTATAATGTGAGGTACATACCTGTCTTTGTGTGGAACACTCCACTTTATGCATGCGCAGGAGTTTTAAGTGAGGCAGGAACTCATGCATAGGGTGGGGTTATCAAACAGTGTCATACAACTGGAGACACTGTACTTAATGATTTGTCCTCTATGTTCTTTATATAAATTTTTCTTTCATTAGTCCTCTGGTCTGGGAAAAACCCGTTTGCGTTGCCGTGCACTCGCTCAGTTGCTATCTCAGTTTAAGTCACAGTTCCTTCACCATGAATAAACATTATGCAAATGTTAAATTCGAATCCTTATGCTGGGGTCACACTGGGTCAAGCGCTTAGGTTTTTATTTGAGGAGGTTTCGCTGACCTTGGCAGTTACATTTCACTTTCCTTGTTTTTTACTTTTCTTATTCTTGTTTCTGTATGTTTTTGTGGCAGGGATTAGTTAGTTTGTTTTTGTGGCAGGGATTAGTTAGTTTGTTTTTGTGGCAGGGATTAGTTAGTTTGTTTTTGTGGCAGGGATTAGTTAGTTTGTTTTTGTGGCAGGGATTAGTTAGTTTGTTTTTGTGGCAGGGATTAGTTAGTTTGTTTTTGTGGCAGGGATTAGTTAGTTTGTTTTTGTGGCAGGGATTAGTTAGTTTGTTTTTGTGGCAGGGATTAGTTAGTTTGTTTTTGTGGCAGGGATTAGTTAGTTTGTTTTTGTGGCAGGGATTAGTTAGTTTGTTTTTGTGGCAGGGATTAGTTAGTTTGTTTTTGTGGCAGGGATTAGTTAGTTTGTTTTTGTGGCAGGGATTAGTTAGTTTGTTTTTGTGGCAGGGATTAGTTAGTTTGTTTTTGTGGCAGGGATTAGTTAGTTTGTTTTTGTGGCAGGGATTAGTTAGTTTGTTTTTGTGGCAGGGATTAGTTAGTTTGTTTTTGTGGCAGGGATTAGTTAGTTTGTTTTTGTGGCAGGGATTAGTTAGTTTGTTTTTGTGGCAGGGATTAGTTAGTTTGTTTTTTTTTAGAATTTTGCCCGGGCAGCGGTGCTGTTCGGCCTGCTTTTCTCGATTTTTAACTGCCAATGTATTTTTAACGCGCGCAACGTGCACACGGGGCCTCCGAGATTTTCGTCGTTATCCGAGAAGTGTAAATGCTCGAGCCTACCTACCGTAGGATCAGGGACACCCCTTCCCCCTCCCCCCCCCCCCCCCAAATTCCAACAGGCCTGCACCGACCGGGAATCGAACCCGGTACCTTCGGCATGAGAGGCGAGCACCTTGCCCCCAGACCAACGGGTCCCCCCAGCACTTGAGATAGATCACGAGACCTGTGTTTATTTATTTATCGGAATCAATGATGTCTAGAACTACTCAATAACTCATGATAACATTTTTCTGTTTGCTTCTTTCTGTTTCTCTACAGACACAATTGGAGCCGAGAAGTGATAGCAGCGCGGACAGTTCTGTCCCTTGGATGCTTATTGTGGCCCTTAGATAATAGTTGTTTCCCTTTGGAGTATTATTTCCCTTGGCGGAGCACAAGGATAACACTGGAATTTGGCTGGTGTTGCCCGGGATTACTTGAGCTACGGCGGGACATCGCTAGTGGTAAATCAAGTGTGTAGTCACTGTTTAGTCTGGGTGTCTCTTCGTATGAATGGTTAATACAATAACGTTGTCGCCTGTCCACGGTAGATGCGTATGAAACATGAGAGGCAGACTGTTTTATGGCTCATCCTTTCAGGCCCATTCTTGACACGTACGCTGGTGTTTTGTGATCTCCACCCATGGTAGTGGGGGCTGGAGTCGGTCTCTCTCTAGATTTTCTCCGTGTTTCTTTCTCTCTCTCTCTCTCTCTCCCCTTTCTCTCCCCCCCCCCTTTCTCTCTCTCTCCCTTTTCTCTCCCCCCCCTTCTCTCTCTCTTCCCTTTCTCTCTCCCTCTCGATGTGTCTGTCTGTCTGTCTCTCTGTCTTTCTATCTATCTGTCTGTCTGTCTTACTCTCTCGCTCCACCATCTCTACCTCTCTCCTTCTCTCTGTCTGTCTCTCACTTTCTCTCTCTCTCATTCTGTGCATCTGCCTCCCTGTCTGTCTCACCACCCCTCTGTCTCTCTCTCATTCCTTGTCTGTCCCTTTCTTCCTTTCTTTCTTTCATTCTCTCTTTACACCTTCAGCAGACTAACAAACTTGTAAGAAGGCTAGCGGAGATACATAAACTCACTAATACCCATGAAGACCTCATGAAATCTTCCTTGTAAGAAGGCTAGCGGAGATACATAAACTCACTGATACCCATGAAGACCTCATGAAATCTTCCTTGTAAGAAGGCTAGCGGAGATACATAAACTCACTGATACCCATGAAGACCTCATGAAATCTTCCTTGTAAGAAGGCTAGCGGAGATACATAAACTCACTGATACCCATGAAGACCTCATGAAATCTTCCTTGTAAGAAGGCTAGCGGAGATACATAAACTCACTGATACCCATGAAGGCCTCATGAAATCTTCCTTGTAAGAAGGCTAGCGGAGATACATAAACTCACTGATACCCATGAAGGCCTCATGAAATCTTCCTTGTAAGAAGGCTAGCGGAGATACATAAACTCACTGATACCCATGAAGACCTCATGAAATCTTCCTTGTAAGAAGGCTAGCGGAGATACATAAACTCACTGATACCCATGAAGACCTCATGAAATCTTCCTCTGCAATGTAACACCCTCCTCCTCCTCACACACATACCCTATATGTGCACTTTTTCTCCTCCATTTGATGCAACACCGATCTGAGAAGACACATTAAGAACCCCTGGTATAATCACTACCTGTAGACTCACGGCCCTGCCAGTTTTAACAAGGCAATTGAACCGTGTACAGAACACTTCAGCCACTTTAACGCAATTTTCTAAGACAGTCCCCTGTAGGTGAACATTTTGTTATGCTAGCACACCTAGTGGCCTGACTTGTCCGCAGCATCCCCTGCGCTATTTTTACGGAAAATGACGTATGAAAAAGTAAAGCTCTTTGCCTCTGTATACTTGTCCGGGGCATACGGTCGGCTCCGCGTCTCACCTCTGCAGAGGCAAAGAGAGTTTTTAATACGTCATTTTCCGTTAAAAAAAAAAATAGCGGAGCGGATGCTGTGGACAAAACCACTAACACAGTGAAAGTAGAAACGGAATCGACATTCACAGCCCGAGGTCCTCACAGTTCGGCGCCAAGTTCAATATCTATGTGTTTGGCTTGGCGCTGAAATTTCATTCTCAACAATAATTGCGCATTACACATACAGAGAAGAAGAACTCAAGCTGCGACAGCAGCAACAATGGCCATGGAAATAAGAGGATCAATGACAATAATAACAACAATGCAAGACGAAGAAGAACAAGCAGAAGAAGCAGGAAAAAAAAAAAAGAAGGAGAAGATGTGGAAGAAGGAGAATACGATGTTGAAGAAGCAGTAGAACATCCACACCATTTCGGCCCACAACAAGGCAAAAGGACCAAAAAAAAAAAATAACATCGACAATCGACCACTCCCCAAGACAATGACGTCAGCAATAACAAAAGAGGGGGGGGAGGGGAAGAAATCTTAAAGACAGAGACTTATACCATGTCATTCATTCTCTTATGCCCGTCTACATTTCCAACACTTTTTCCAAGTTTTTTCCCCATTGACATGTTCACCGACAAGAGAAACATTGTCGAAAACACACCCACATTTTAGCCCTGGTTGAGTTGAACACGTCCTGAAATAATAAGTCGCCCCGAGGCTGTAAACCTAAAGCTCAATAGATGCACTTAAGTTCCAAAACCAAACAGATTTGTATCACTTGTGGTTGTCGGGGTATGAATTGACGAATTTTACATCTCGGTTGCATGCTAAACCTGAACGCTCAACATCGGCGTGAATGCCACTTCTAGCAGTTAAGCACAGCTGAAAAACATTGCAGACAAATCGATCCTGCCATTAAAACGAAATGCCAGTTGCAAGAACTGATTCTGGTGCCAGATGAAGAAGAGTCTATGTTTAAATCAGGCGTTTACGAGAGATATCTCTGTTTGGCTTTGACCCGTTGTGTCGTATAGCGTGTATGGATAAATGCGTGTGTCGCAGTGGCATGATTAACCACCAGCTGTTTTGTCCCTGGCTAAGGTGATAACTGTGTGAGATGACAGCCTCCCCACCCTCCCCACCTCTACCTCCTGCCAGTCCTCACACTACACACAGGCTGTACCCGATTAAATTTTAATACGACAATGTATTGCTCTCACAAAACAAATAGCAGGTTTAAAAATCTATGGAAGGCTGGATATGCATTATTGCTGGTTTAAAAATCTATGGAAGGGTGGATATGCATTATTGCTGGTTTAAAAATCTATGGAAGGCTGGATATGCATTATTGCTGGTTTATGTCTATTTTAGGAGGTCCGCCGCTCTTGGCATTTACAGCTCTCTTTTCTTCTTTTCATTTTTCTTATTAACGTTTTTTTTGTGTATTTCTATAGCAGTTTTTTTTCTTTAATTCTATTTTAATTTGCCCTGGCAGTGGCCTTGTTAAGCCTGCTCTTCTCGATTTCCAACTCCCAAGGTATCTTTAATGTGGGCAACGTGCACACGGGCCCTCCGGGTTTTTCATCCCCACCCGAGAAGGACTAGGCGCTCTATCCTACCAACCATAGGATCAGGGACAGAAATCCCCCCTCCCCCCTATACACACACAAACACACAATTCCAACATGCCTACACTGATCGGGAATCAAACTCGGTACCTTTGGCATGAGAGGCCAGCAGCTTTGCCGTTAGACCAACAAGTCCCCTAGGGTAACAACTCTGTTGTAAGACTACAGTTTTATATTCCTGCTGCATGCGTCTTGTCTCATATAAGTTTGCCAATGTTGTGGACCTGAGATTATCAGCGCGACAAGGGCTGTTGTCAGACACTGGTAAAACTACATAAATACTGCCACATGCTGAAACATCATCGACTTTTTTTGCGTGGTAGAAAACACCCCTGCACGAGGAACTAGAATGATATAATATTCTGCTGACTTTTTGGGTATGCAAAACCCATCCCTGAAAATCTGTTATTGTCTTTTTACACTATTATTATCTTGCTTCGTCAAATTCCAAATTGCAAATGCTTCTATTCTTCAACATGCCAGATACTCAAAGAATTGATTGTCAAATCCTAGAGATAAAATGAACATTGAGTGACACTTAGTGTTTTTCAGCGCGAAAAACTGTGTCTTGCAGTATAGTTTTGCTACTTTGGTGCTCTATTTCCGTTACAAAAGCAGCTATTCCTGTGGAATCAATTCTTCTTCATTCAACCTTGAATCTCAGTGCTCACGTACCCATCCACCAACAAACAACAAAATATCATTTTCCTTTTATTCCCCCCTTTTCAACCTGTTGCCAGTCACAGGCAAGTGTCATGCAAAATATCTCAATTTTAACACCCACAAAAGGTTAAGTCGCGATAGATTGTCATGCGGCACTCGCATTGTTTCTGCTGAGCTGACTATGATGGAGGCCATTGAAAAAGAAATGTTTAAGATAGGTGAGTATGTGGGGCCTTTTTACTGCAAGGTTCAAGAAGGAGCTAACGCATAATTATTGGATTAATGTAAAATCAGGTATTTTCATTTGAATTTCAACATCAGTGCTCACGTACTCGTCCACTCAAGTAGAACTCAGCAAAATATACATTGTCACTGCTCGATGACAATGACATATATCAAACTCATATCAAAACACAACTTATGGTTCATTGTAATCTTGAACATGAGGACTGTCACATAATAATTATTATAGAAAAAGGAATTCTTCAGTAGAAAAATGGAATAATCCAATAGGTAGAATGCGCATATCGGCCATCTTGTCTGTCCGGACCCACGCCTCACCATGGCGTTGGTGGCATTGGTTTTGATTCGTTAGCTGATTTGCATTGTGAGCACTTAAAGCGTCGCGAACCAATCGGCGGCGAAATTTGAAAAAGTTCCCTACAGTAAACAATGACACCTGTGTATATGCACATGGGAGACGTTCGGTCAATTCTTTCACTTCCTTTCCCTTAATTACACGGATGGTAGGGAATCTGACCAGCTTGGATCCATCCTTTCCACCCCTGTCATAACAGTCAACTGCAATGCAACCAGCAGGCATTTTAACCGCTTCGATATATCTCGAGGTTCCACTCATCAGCTGATCCACCCGCCATTTTGTTTGGCGGAAGAACAAAACCAAAACACTCTGTGACGCCATGCGCATTCTACATATAGGGAACAGGATTGAATGACATAGTTACTGTATTTAGATTTAAGCCATGGGACATTCGAAATGTTAAACGCGGCGGTTAAGCACAGTTATGGACTTTGTACACAATTTTCATGTGCAGTTGATCTTTGTTCCTCCAATCGCCCTTACAAAGTCCATAACAACTGTGCTTAACCACCACGTTCAACAGTTCGAATGTCCCATGGCGCCATCGGTAAATTTAAATATAGTAACTGTGTCATTAAATCCTGTTCCCTATAGAATCATTATGTCATAAGTTACCAAATGAGAAGAGAAGAAACAGTTCTTTTTTTATTAACTAGATGAAGTTCCCGGCATTATCCGGGATAAACCTGTGAACCCACTGTGTTATCTCTCTCTCTCTCTCTCTCTTTTGGTCTATAAAGCTGCCCATATTCTACAGTCTTACTACAGATTCCATGCGATAGGAGCACTATGGACTCATTTCTTATAGGGAAATTGTGCGCACGGAAGTGAACACGTATTAATATTGTTTCTGGTGCGATGGGCTTACTACTGGGAGCCAAAAGAAAGATCATTGTATTTTACATATTTACTACTTTTTACTTAAAAATACCTGAAACTTGAATCAACACAATTTGTCGATACAAAAGCGATTGGACCGGATTAGTTGACACTTAAGGAAATTAATTCTATAATTTTTGAAACTGTCATTTAGGCTGTAGAGTCGGGCAAAAAAAAAAGGGTCAAAATTGCCCCACAATGAATTACTCCCGTCACAATTTCTTTTATAATAAGATAAGATATACTCAAAAGTATCCAAAATGACGTATGCTATTAGCCTAGAGTAGTGACGTCATTTTTTTCTTCCAGCCTCCGCCCTTCCCCCCGCTCCCATCTTGAAACCCAATCTTTTGCTTCGTACATGCACACATTCCTAAACACACGTAATTGTCGATTTCAGCACGTTTCGACTCGTTGCATTCAGGACCGATACTGATTCGTCAAGCATTATCTGTGCCATTGCCTGCAGGCGGAGATTCACAAACCACCCATACTTTAATGTCAGCGTGCTCCTAACTGAACTCCCGGTTTGGAATTTTCGCACCAAAATAACGGATTCGATTTTTTATGCCTTATCACAAAGTCGTTTGATGTTTAAACGCTGTGCCAATTAGATCGAGTGCCGGTAGTCGATAGGAGACAACTTCCTCACATCATTAGCGGCAAATCGTTGCCAGAACTTTGATAGGCAGAAAATCCAATGTGAGGCGACGATTATATGTAGCCCCATGCTCTGATCAAACATCGGGAATTGTCTGTGAATATCTCTGATCACATTTACTTACTGTCCTGTTTTAACTTAGCGTTTGAGTTTGGGTTTATCGGCGTGACAGCACGAAACCCTTTGGGGATCGGAGGCGTAGGATTGACCTCAAGTTTGCATTTAGCACTGTCGTCATTCCTACTTAGATCTGCTGGTTACGACATCGCGCAGACGTCGGTTTGATGTAAGGAAAGCGCTCCTACGGTAATTTTACCAGGAGGTAATGTACAGAGATGTTTCACTATTGGTCGATTTGCACTGCGAGACACGGGTGGCGCCGCGAAACCACTGTTAGCATGGAGAGGAAAGTAGGTCGCTGCGATAAACAATATCCGTTTGTGCATTTCCATGGGGAGTAAGGACTTATAAACGGCTCTAAATAGTTTCAATCAGCCCCAAAATACGAACAAACCACAGTAAACTATTTTTTGGTGAAGGCGGTCTCTTTGAATTCTTGTTCACCGCAGCGACCAAATTTCGCGATTTGGCGGAAGTGAGATCTCTCCATAGATACATACTCTCTGATCTTACCAAGCCTAGGGAAATCTACTCCGGACTAGCGTAGTGGTATTGATTGGGTTTGGGCCATTTTGCGTCTCTCACACTTTTTCCCGGGCAAAATTGAAATTAATAGATTAAAATTTAAAC
>OZ007583.1:15244980-15297480 GCA_963931925.1 Onchidella celtica | reverse complement strand
GGTGGGTGGGTGGGTGGGTTATAATAGCACAATTTATTTCATCATGCCCACTTGTGGACATTTGGAATTTGAACAGTTTATGTCAATAAAAACCCAGATTTCAGTTTTTTTGGCAGCAATCTGATGAGGATTTTCAATAAGTGACAATTATCAAGTGGACAGGCTTTCACTTACCATGTTTCAAATTGTGACCCTTTGTCTGAAAAGGGCCACGGCATTACAAGGACCGAGTGGGTAAAATAACACTGCTTATCGGCCAAATATAATGTGGATTGAAATTTGGGATGTGGATGATAATCAAAAATAACATTTTTACAAGGCATCATCCTGTCAGACACAAGCTCTAAGCGTTTTACAGACATTCCCCAACTCACTTTCAATTCACCAATATGAAGAACATTTGCAGTGAGAAACTGTTTTTTTTTCGACTTTATTACCATTTCAACCTTTGATAAATTGCCACATCGCGTTTTTTCTACACATGTAATTATTAGACTTCTGGTTTTAACTAAGCTTTGAAAGAACGGTAGATATAGTGTTGTACTGATTTAGTTGGTATAATCTGTTCTTCTAATGTCATGAATTCATTGAAGACAGCGAGGAAACTTCTCTCCATACAAGTTTAGAAAAGTAAAACAAAAACTTTAGAATAAATCTAGTCAAAGAAAGAGAAAGAATAAACAAGAATAAATGTAGAATAAACCAGGGTGCCACTATCGAGAATAAAATAACCCGACAGTTAAATGAAAGAACTACGACAAAGGTTATGAACAAACAGACCTATATAGATGACACAGTAGTATACGAATGACCGAAAGATTAATCTCTGTGGCGGATCCACGTTCGGCTATAATAGTTGGTTGTTTTACATAATCACCCAGAACTGTTATGTACCCCTCCCCCCTCTCAAACGGCCGCTGAGGATGCACGCATGCAAATGATTATGTATGACATATTTTTTGGCACGGATGCTGAGCAAGCGCACTCGTACACATAAGATGTAATATAAGAACAAGAATTAGATCTCTTGAGAGAACAACACATAGTTACGGCCCTGGAACTACCGGCGAAAGACGAAATGAATTTTAAAATTTCATTGGAGTACAATTTCTGTGACGTCAAGTGAAACAAACTATTTGACACATCAAATTCAAACACCTTTTTCGTGGACATAATTTTATCGTGAACAATGTATATATATATATGTACTTTTGGGTAGTGTTCAAGTCAAAGTTTTTATTATAATATAAGCGGCGTTATAAGTTCAAAATAGCATCTTACTATTCTGGAGCTATAGAATGCACACGTAAACACCCAGCACTTTGTGAATATCGGACCACATATTATGAAACTTTGCAGAATACCCCAATTTGTGAAAGGTTACTTGGACACATCCATTTTGGACAAAACGTAGTCTCTAATATTGTTTATTTATCTTTTTTTTTTTTTTTTTGTAAACTGCTAATAAGAGAGGTATTTCCATCGAGTAGAATGGAAAAGTATGACTGGAAATGTCGCTGTGACTACGTGACCACTGTTACACGAATTGGCAATTTAGCTAGGTATTTTCAACTATTATTTTGACAGATACATTTAGTCATCCAAATGGACGTTTGGATAGAGACAATCCTCGCTGTCACAATTGCCGAAATAATTTTTGTGCGTGTGTGTGTGTTTAAGATGAAATGCTTACCTTAATCAGACAGTCACGTTTCACCGTTCAATAGTCACATCGACTTGTTTCGTTGACTTATGAGGTATTAATTCTTTGTGTGCCATGCGTTTTTCCACGTTTGCCGACACAGGGAGAAAATAGTGGGGTGGGGGGGGGGGAGATAAATGAAGACTAACTACAGCGACACCTATGAATAGCAAGTTGACTGTCTTTCCTGTCGAAACGAAAATCCTTGCATTCTTGTGCACCGATACATCGGTGATTGGCAAAAACGTGACCAGCGGAAGAACCGATATATCAGCTGTGACTGGCACACAAACGGTTAAACGAAAACCCAGATCCACTTAGTCCATCAGGCAATTGTATTATGACCGTGACGTCATGCAATTTCGATGGTGTGAAGGCCGTAAGTGGATCACATTTTGCTTATTCTTTCTCAGCTTTACTAGTCTGCAAATAGAAAATGTCAGTCAATTAAGCGATCAATCTGAACTGACATAACTATCTCCACGGCCGAAATTTAAACAATCGTAATTCGTCTGTTTCTTTTAAAACTTTCTATACCTGACATGCTTAGAGAATTTGACAGACCACTGATTGTGTTAAAAGTTGGGGCTTAAAATTTAAAAACTAGGTGTCAAATATTTTCTTGAAAATACCGTAAGAATTACGACTGATAAAGAAATTTATCCGGTTTTTTTGTTTCTCATGAAAAATGGTAAAAACGGAGTTACGTTAGTTTACCAGGCCGGCCCTCGACATGAGCAGTGTTTTGTGAATTCAAAACAGCATCACATGAACTATTATTGCATTGCTACATAATGACACTAAAACATGGACACGTAGATGTAGCAGGTTTAACGTTTGAGTTTGGGTTGTACGGGGCGTCGGCACGATAAGGGTCACACTGTGCCTTTCACGGTCTTTTTCTGTACTCTATTCATGTTTGTTATTCAAAGCTTCTAGGTTTCACAAACAGAAATAAATAGTTCAGTACTAATTTCATTACATCGGTAACATTCTCAAAAGCTGTTTTGTATAGATCTGAAAAGAGTTTGTGCATAGAAGTTTTTGAATTTAGTTGCAAATCGTAGCCTCTTTCAGAAAGGATAAGTCGCTCTGCGGTTTCACGTTTTGTTGGTTTGGAGACGGTATCTGAGTCTCATTTTGATCTTCCTTTTTCAGCTTTGCTAGGCTGGAAACAAAAATAATGTCAGTCAATTAAGCGATCAATCTGAACTGACATAACCATTTGGGAGAGTGGCAAAATAGGCTCGGGATAATTTGGTAGAATACTGCAAAGACCAGCCATCATGTCAAGAATCGACGTTTATTACTGAAAGAATTTTTGTTGGAAGAAGGGGGGTGTGGGGGGAGGGGGGGGGGGTTACGTGGAGTTGGGCTGCCACAATCATAACATTTTGCCTAAGTCGTTTTCACATTAAAAAATATTTTCCGACAGCGCCAAAAAGTATCATTGCTTTGCAAATCTTGTGTTGTGATTTGCACAAAATTGGTTTCGTGTAGAATTCAGATTTTGAAGGTGCGATACAAAATTGAATGCTTTTCAGAAAACAAAGAAACTAACTTTAGTTTATCTGGGATGTTAGGCGCTATCCCAAAAATATTTTTTAAATGTCTCAAGCAATTGTGTTATGACTGTGACAACATTGAAATCAGTGAGTCCAAAAAAAAAAAAAAATCTCTAAAGATCTCTAGTAGTTATAGAAAGTCTCGTAAAACTGAAGTCAGCTTTTTGCTTTTTATCTTGCCTGTAGTAGTTGGTTTTGAATGCTGATCCTCACTTCAAATACGTCGTGGTACCAATACCCAGCTGGCTGGACTAATCTCAGAAAATTCCCCTGACCAGGTGAATAATTCATGCCAGTGTACAAATTCATTCCAGCAATCAAACCTCATTTCAGGCAAAGTGGCGAAAACCTCCGTTGTGTTCATGGTCGCCATTTTTCATATCACCTTCGAAGCTCCTGGGCCGCCCAGTGAGGGATGCAATGACTGATCGAAATGAAAAACCTGGTCAGATGGAACCTTATTGGTGTAGGTCTGACCTCCTGGCTAGAGTGTTTCCGTCTTTTTCAGAGTGATTAGGTATTTTTTGAAGGAGGTTTTGCTACTTTTGGCAATTATAGCTCACTTTTCTTCTTTTTATTTTTCTTGTTAATGCAATTGTGGGTTTTTGTGATAGTGATTAGTTTTCTTTTTAGAATTTTACCCGGGCAGCGGCCTTGTTTCTGCCTGCTCTTCTCGTCTTCCAACTGCCGAGGTATCTTTAACGTGCGCAACGTGCACACGCCCTACCTCCCCCTCCGCCCCAACCGAGCTTTGTGGTCATATCTGAGAAAACTAGGTGCTCAAACCTACCTACCATAAGATCAGGGGCAGGATTCCCCCTTCCCCCTGCAAAAAAAAAATAATTAAAAAATTCCAATATTTCTGCACCGACCCGAGGATCGAACCCGGTACTTTCGGCATGAGAGGCAAGCACATTGCCTCTTGATCAACGTGTCCCTCTCCTGGCCCAAGGAATCACCGAGAATTATCTATACCAACCCAGAGTCTTCCAGGGTTGTGGGAGCCAACAGCACTGACCTGTAAAAGGGCAGGAAATAGACAACGCTTTCTGAAGAAAAGTAGCTGAAGGGGAATAAAGGTATACAATTTGAATAGTTCAAAGTTTAACATTTCTTTGAAGGGAGGAGACAGCCTTTTCTTCACCGCCTGGTGTTGTGCATTTAATATTCTGCGTTTCGAGGTGGACGTTGTTAGTTAATCACAAGCAGTATCGCCAGAAAAAAGCAAGGGGTACCCTGAAAATTAAGAACTTATCATTAACATTTCTATTTGTGAGTGTATTGTTCAGAGTCACATTTTCAACAAGGCTAGCAGATGATTTGTGGGTGTTTCTAGTAGAGTCTTCTCCTGTCCTGTCCTGTCCATATGTTATTATTCTGTCTTTCATCTTGCTTTTTCCGAGCGTAATAAATATGATCGTTAGCGGGTTGACGCGCTTTCTCCAAACTATTCTCATCTCACAGGTAAAGGCCGGGCTCTTCTGATGTCGCCTCCGTCCGAATTCCTTCTCGTCAATAATAGCAGTCAAGAGCATTCATTTGGTGAACTTTGCCCGTCAAAGGTTGTCGCAGTCAATAAGTTCTGTACGTGCTGGGAGATCTCAAGAGTGGCGATGATAGCAGAGAGATTGACATTGAATGGATTTTTTTTTTCTCAACAATCTTTGACCTTTCTGCCATTATTTCTTTGCTGTACATCTAGTCGGCAGCAACTGGCTTGACGTCCGAGGTATAGTGCCCCCCCCTCCCACCCCCCACCCCCCAAAGACAAACAAACTACAATTCACAATTTACATAAACACTAGCAACATTCGATGTGGCAACATGAGTAATTTATCATTGAACTATATTAGAACTTGCATGCAGAAGCTAGAGCTTAAGGGAAATTTCTTACTAAGCCTGGGACCTCAAAGCCAATTGCTGCCAGCAAAATGTACACCTAAGAAATAATGACAGAAGCTGACTGTGTCTGGCAGGGCCACAGACTAATAAAATACCCAGACTGGATGATCCCATTGTGTGACGTCACAAACAGCGAAAGGTCATGAACCATCCGCCACATTAGGTTTACAGTAACGACCGACGCTTCAGCATAGCTACAATTTTGAATGACACCATTTTGACGCGCCTACTGAACGCGGAAGTTTGGTTCCGCACCGAGAAATTAATACATGTACAACCGATCTTGACAAATAAAGAGAAATTCCTACTGCAGATAGAACTAGAATCGGAATTTCCCGAGCGGCGGCCATGTTGGTTATACGGCCGCCCATCGGGAAATTCCGTAAAAAAACGACACAGCCCGAAGCTCGTGTTTCCAGTCTGGTTAATTTATTAGTCTGTGGGCCGGGCTTTGTAAGATAGGATCATCCCCTATTAACTAAAAACATATAAGAAATTATGATGTGCACTCCTTGTCTGCCAGCAGTTGACTGTGCCGTTCCGGGCTTGGTACGGATAGGATCTTCCCAGAGTTACTCAGAAAATATATGACACTAGATGAGCTACCGGGCATTGCCCGGAATAAACAATCATGTGATTTCCCCCCACCTAGTAGGCCTATAATAAAAGTAATAAACTACAGTCTTACTTCAGAACTCATGCGCACCAGAACACTACGCACCAAACTGAACGCTTGATACGGTTACTTTTTATCACATACACGGTACTATATATTACGAAACAAACATGCAAAAATACAGATGTTACATAGCAATAAACATTGTTATTTAAAAAAAATACATGCTTGAAGTAAACAACTTTTAATTATAGCCATCATCTTCCTTATCTCAATTGCCACCTTCCTGCCAAATTTAACGCCTGAAGAGTGTATAGTTTGGTCAGTTAGTCATGCCAAAGGTTGCAAGTTACTGAAATATATAATAGATTATGATGTGCAGTTCCTGTCTGCCAGCCGCCGACTGTGTCGTTCCGGGATTAGAGTGATAGGGTCTTCCCGAATTTACTTAGAAAATATAATAGATTAAGGTGTGCACTTCTTGTCTGCCCGCAGCCGACTGTGCCGCTCTGAACTTAGTATGACGCCCGCCCTAGTCACAAGGCCCAGAGGTCAACCGTGTCATCCCAGTGCAGGTTAACCGGTTTACTACTGGTCGATGTGCATGTTAATTAGGAGTTTGGGAGGACAAATGGCTTCATTTCTAATTTCAACAGAATTAAAGAGGGATTCCAGTTCATTTCCTGCGAAGGCAGGCACAATTATACCTGCCGCAGGCACGCAAAGAAGTACTTTTTGTACCGGAGACCGTTTCTATAGCTCTTGATGAAACCATCATAGTGGGTGCATCTGACAAAACCGGGCTATCGGTGAAAATTTTATACTGCTTTAAAAAATCAGAATAAACTATTTCTAACATGATTTCAAGAAATATGTTTTGTCTGAATGCAGAAAAATTGTTAATCTCTCATAAAATTAGTATACGCAAGCCAATCTCAATTTCCATAGAATGTGTTTTCCCCTTCTGGAAGTGCTTCCTCCGGAATTTCTTCGTTCATGTTATGCTCGATTTCGTCAGTCCACCTGCATAGTCTTTATGTGAAAAATGTTTTTGATACTCTGAATAATAAGACTGTTCAGTTCTATCCAGAACAAGATACTAATATGACATTGTCTTTATCCTTTCAGCGTTTCAAGCAAATCTTGTTTACCCATAGCACCAGTCTCTTTTCTCTGGAAACGGGACAATTATTTTAATTACAGTTTAACATTATCATGCGATATTTTAATAGCCACGTCAGGAAACTGTGAAGTCTTTTTCTATCTCATAATAATATATTAAGAAAACTTCAAATTGGCGTCACGCGTGGAGGTCCCATTTCCACACCGATTCATTTCAAATTTAGGCTGTTGTTACGGCAACGTAGTATTTTACATTACAAACCATTTGCTGAACAATGGACACAACTCGGTGTTTTCTCTATTTTAGCTTTGTATTTAGTCTACACCCCAAAAGCAGAGTTCTAAAAATTGTGATACAGTTTAGTTTCAAACTGAAGATAATTCTTTGAAGATTTGGCAGCCCCACGGTTTTTTTCAATGATTTTATTTTCCATTGGTCAATGATTAAAGGTCACTAATGACCATAGAAGATTGTATTTCATTTTATTGCCACTTCCTTGCCAGAAATGAAATCCAAAGTGTAAGGGAAACATGGGCAGAGCTGGCTATTATAGAATCTACCCAGACAGCAATCCTTGGAAAGTCCGACACAGATTTCCGTAGGATTTGTTCCCCACATCATTCGTACTTCTGTGCATTGTCGTAACCAGCGGATCTAGGTACAGACAATGTCTTTTCTATGTGTGTGTCAACCTGACATCAATTCCTAACATCTGATTGCCATTATGGGTTGCTGGCTGGATTTTTATACATCTGAGATGAAGGGTGGGGGTGGGAGGACAGGGACGTCAGAAGGTTTGTCCCGGGCAACGCCGGGCACATCAGAAAGTAGGGACAAGAAGTAACTGAAATGGAAAAACGCTTACGCTATTAACAGCACTACCCTGCGAACTTACCCGTGGCGCAGTCGTTCGCCAGCGAATGAATTGATGAATTTTATTAATAGACGTTGGGTTCATCACACCACATTTGAAAAGGCCAGGAAAATAACCACTCTTCCCTCCCACCCCTATCCTGCCTTCATCTCAAAAGCACCCCCTACTACTTATTACGTCTGAGTCGCGGTTCTAATCGCTGAGACATCCCAGCTTGTAGAGGCCCACACCTGTCTGGTGTGCCGTGCACGTCATCATTTCATCACCGCCCTCTGGCTCTATTGCTCCGGATGTCCGTACCGGGAGGTGGGCGACAAGTTGAGCTGACGGGATCGATACAAATGTGATTGCCAACGCCTTATTCGGCCAGCGCCCTTTTTTACTTGGAAAAAATAAAACACAAACTTTGCCTGCTTGATAAAATGATGTCATATTGTTTGAAATATCGCCGGTTCATGACGGAGGGGCGAATTGATAACAACAATAGCTATACAATGAAAAAGCGACCGTGTGACGTTTCTGCCTGACGAAGTGTTAAACTTGTGGATATTTACTCTTTTGTTGTTATCAAAAGTATATTCCCGGGAAGGGGGGGGGGGACTTTATCTCATTTAGTTTTTGTATTACAAACTAATCCCTTCAACAAAAACACACAGAAAGAAGAACAAGAAAAATAAAAACCAGAAAAGCGAAGTGTAAATGTCAAGAGTCGCTAACCTCCTAACATAAAGACCTAAACATATGACCCGGAAAAAGGTTAATAATACGTGTACTATTCTGCTATAGTGGGGCCTACTACATGGAACAGAAATCCTCCTCTTTACTTGGATAACGAGAAATATCCTTGAGCTTGTGAAACAAAACAAACATAAAATATTAAATAAGAAAAGAAAAAAAAAGCGATTGATGGTCAAGAGAACTGCGTCCACTAATAGTAAATGGATCCGTTTACAGCAGCGGTTCTCAACGTGAGCGACATCGCTCCCGGGGGGGGGGGCATTTTGATATTCAGGGGAGCGAAAACGATGAAATGGGGACGATATGGGGGCGAAAACATGAATGGAGGACAATCTAGGGTAACCACTGTCTTGTTCAACAGCAGGCTTAGATGGGTTTTATGAAGAGAAAAGATCTATTTCTTTTAGGGCATTTGATAAAAAATGTTTTATATTTAATAATGAATAATCAACACACCTAATTGTCGTAAGTAAGGCTTTGAAAAACTTAAGATCATAATTTGTGTGCGGTCTGTCTTCTTGTGAAATGTATCTGTTGGGTTTAAGTGATTTTCGGGGAAAGAGGTGGGAGGGGTGGGGAGTGGGGGGAAAAAGAGGGGCCTGGGGTGGGGGGGGGTGAAAGAAAATTTGGAGCCTTAGGGTGCGATTGCCTGAATAAAGGTTGAGAACCGCTGATTTTAGAGGCAAACTATACCGTGGCTCGCTATAGAACAACTAGGTAAGTTTGAAAGTGTGACTGTGTGTGTGTTTGTTTGAACAGGGATGTAGATACAGAAATCCACCACACAAGGCCGATGATGATGCGGTAGAATGGATGGGGGAGAGAGAGGCCAGCAGCCAAAGCGCAGAGTGACCTGAATTATTCATATCATAACGTAGTTCTCCCGCACGTTGACCCGGTCATCAGCATTGTAAAAGCGTCAAGGATGTAACTATCATTGTGGGGATGAGCCAGGCAAGAGCCCGGGGAAATAGAAGGGAGAGTGAAGTGAGTGAGAAAGGGTAGGCTAGGAGATAAGGGTGCCTGTACCTATGTATTATTCAACACTCAACTAGTAGAGGTTCCAAATTCATCATTGGAGCACACCACGAGACATGAGAACTTGGTCAAACCTGCGTCACTAAGAAGGTGATGATGAGTACCAGCTTACCAGGCTCATCCACAGCATCTGCTCCGCTCCGCTGTTTTTACGGAAGATGACATATGAAAAAGTAAAACACTCTTTACCTCTGTATACATGTCCCACAACATCCGTTCCTCTCTTCTCCGCACCGCTACAGAGGCCATACGTCATTTTCCTGTAAAAACGGCAGTTAGAGAAAAATTCTCCCTTACAGAAATGATGTTAAGATGTTTTTTTGTTTTTTTTTCAAATCTTCGTACTTTTTTTGATTTTGGTTTTTTTTTTTTTTCTTTAAACCGGCTGTGAAAATGTTACATTTTTGCTTTCTGTTTTGTGCTTTTCATATTGGTTTTTATCACTTACGTTCCCCAATATTGTGACATTGACCACATGGTATCCCCGCCGCCAGTGCACGGCAGCTGAACATGCCCACTTACAAGGATATTTTTTTGACACCGCGGCTGTGGAGGCGCATTTGCAAAGAATATGATTTATGTAATCCAAATAGAACTACAACAACAACAACAAAAATGAAGCTCTGAGGAGAGCAAATGTTATTTTTAAACTTCATTATTAAAAATATACCCAAAATAAGAAGTCTATTTCGTGCAAACGAGTTTTCTGTTTTATGTCGTTTTTCTTCCATAAAACTAAGTTCTTTTGTAATTGTGCGGTTTTATGACAGTGTCAGTAAGTAGCGGATGTCTGGCTGACATTTGAGTAGAACCAAGACCTTTGTTAGAAAGGTCGCTTAATCAAATCTGTTAACAAAAGAAAAAAACAAGAAAAAAAAAAAACAAATTAATTCCGGTGAGAATGGATGTTTGTAGTACAAGATATAACGAATAAAAAGCCGAGTTGATACCTTTGGGGAGTATGAGACTATAGGAGCTCTTCTGAGAAACGTAAAACCCCGTCCAGCCAGTTTAGTGTTTCGTGCCTTGACTTTCTTACCCTAGGCGCACACTAGTGGATTTTGTTCGGCCCATTAGCTGGTGAAGTGGCAACATTGAGTTTCAACGAACTTCATATAGTCGGATGTTGCGCAAGGTTTCATTGAAACTAACTGTTATGACATCACCACTCAATTTGTCGGCCGATTAAAATAGATCAAACTTGGCAAAAACGAAAAACAACTGTATGTAGCAAAGCATCACGTGAGAGATAATACACAAATTATACAATAACTCGCAAAGAAAGCCTTGCTGCGATTCCATAGTTTTTTTCGGTGGTTTTTATACTTTACATAAAGCCTGGCTGCCACTCCACAGTTTTTCTGTGGTTTTTATAATACTTTGCATTAAGCCTTGCTATGACAGCACCATTTTTTTTTTCTGTGATTTTTTATAATACTTTGCGTTAAGCCTTGCTATGACAGCACTGTTGTTTTTTTTCTGTAATTTTTTATAATACTTCGCTGTGACCCCACAGTTTTTCTGTGGTTTTTATAATATTTCGATCACAACAGGCTAGTGGAAACCCAGGCGTACACTTTATAGGGGCCGAGCCACACCTGGGTCTCGAATCTCGGTATTCCCCTGCGGTCTTTCTCAGAATCTAGTGGGCAATTCCAGGGTTGTGGAATCACTGTTTGTTGCTAGTTTTCTAAACCTTTTGGTCTCGTGCAGAAAAAGTACAGAAACTAATGCCATGAAACCCTGTTATTCTACGTACTAATGTGAATTATACTAAAAAGGCTGTTTATAGAATCTCCACCAGTTTATCATAGAATAATTGAAAGGCTCCCTATTGACATCCCCAGCTCTCTATTCTAGCCACTTCGTTACTTTAACCCATTGAATGCTAACTATTGTACAAAATATCCTATTGTAAATCAGCTGTGAATTTGTTTAATGCAGTCAGGGATTATTTTTTAGACATTTAGTGAGTTTATCTTTGGAGATTCATACTAATCTCTTGGGATTGACCGTAATAATCAAATCCAAAAATAACAAAGACTATGAAAATCATAGCTGCCTGGCTTTGGCTTCTTAAGGGTTAAATGTGTATCGTACGTTTTCGATGATTAGGAGGCCGTGTCGCAGGGTGTGCGCAGCATGTTGTCACCTGAGCTACGTTATCCAACTAGCACAGATAATCAACTGGAAACGGCTGTAAATCAATACACCAGAAGCATGCTGGTACACGGATTTAACCTTTATTGTAGACGGTGGGGCTGTTGAACGTGTTACATAAGGTCGTCCTGACATTTTACCCAGGGGGCCGCCTGAACAAGATTATGGGGCCCTTGGGCAAAGCAATAGGCTGAGATGGGATTTTTTTTTTTCCCTTTGTCTAAACCAATGTAAATTTCCATGCATGGGCCCCCTATATCAGTGGTTGTCAAGTTTGTTCGGGCAATCGTCACCCCCCCCCCCCCTTAGGTTCCAAATGTTCTGTCATCGTCTTCTCTCTTCCCCCCTCCCCCCCTCGCCCGCTCTCCCAAATCTGTACCCAAAGCCAAATGAGATTTCACAAGAAGACTGACTACACACAGTACGATGTTACGTATTTCAATGCTTTGTTAATGGCAGAATGTGTATTGTTTGTTATTCATTATGAAACAGAAGGCGGTCTGTATAAATTATGCTCTAAAAAAATAGACCTTTTCTGTTCATAAAACCTATCTACGCTTGGTGTTGAACAAGACAGTGACTGCCCTGTATCTGTCCACCCAATAATCCACTAATTAATCTTTTCGGCCTCCTCACCCCAACCCCCCCCCCCCGAAAAAAAAATCGCCGCCCCCTCATCATTTTTGTCCCCTTGACGCCTTTTCTTCATTTTCGCCCCTTTGGTAATCGAAATCGCCCCCCTTTCCCCCTCTCCCCTCCCCCAGGCGTGATTTTTTTTTTTCAGGAGCGGGGCAGCAACAGACCCCAAAACACAGGACAGCTCCAACACATCCTAAGGATTTTCGGTGACGTTCAGAGTCGTACCAGGCAGTCGAAAGATTGGAGCACCAAAGTCAGTGTGCGATAGGACGAGAAATCCCTTAGCCGATGACCTGTGTTTGGGGGTGTGTTGCTGCCCCGCTCCTGAATTTACTAAAGCTCGTACGGAAACAAAAAATCACGTCCCCCGGGAGGCGATATCCCCCTCATTGAGAACCACTGCATTACATTACATTACTGCCTTGGGGCCCCCGGCGCAACTGCCCAGTGTGTCCACGCGTTAGGACGGCACTGATTTTACCCCTCCACTCCGTGAACAGGCACAGCCGGGGATTTCCAGTGTGAGCATTGTGTGTTAAAAACATGGCTTCTAGAAGGAGAAAGAAGGAACGAAACAAAAGACAGAGAAAAAGGCCAGCAAAGTACACAAGCAATCAAAATGCTGGGCTCTTGTTTTCAGATCGATCAGTGCTTACAAATTCTGATGTTTATACAACATGCTCGAGCTATTCTGGGGGTTTAACTTTGTTTTTCAGGACTTCTTTCTTTTAGCAAGCACTTTAATGATTATTTGCAGCGATTTGTTTAAAGAAAGTAGTAGTGCTATAAAAGACATTTCAATGATAGAGAGTAGTTACACCGAATTATAGTCCATTACAGACATTGATTTAACACTGGGTGTGAAAGCCATCGTAACTGGCTGGTATATTAATTATTATTGTTATTATTATTGTCACCGCTAGCAACTGTCCCATTCTTTGAATGATTAAAAGAAAACAACAACAACAACAAACGACAGCGCTGCAGACAGAAAGGAATCAGCACTAACAAATAGATTATCATTGATGCAGAGATCATGCGTAAGGTCAACCACAAAACTGGACTGGATAGATAGAGAAGGTACAGAGTGTGCAGCGGTGCGCACCGAACATTTTTCCGGAAGTGATGATGTCATGGGTTCATGTGTTCATGAAAGTGAAGGATGGGAGGTGGTCCATCAGCGACACAAAGCAAACTAAAAAAAACCCCCCAAAAAGTTCCACACCAATTCAAGTCTCTAAATTTGAAAAAGAACCTTCTGCAGTTGGAAAGGAAGGCACATGTAAAAATTTCAGGGAAACCCGATCTATATGAGCGACTACAGGTCTTGTTATAAATCACGCGAGATTTTTGTTTTGTTTATTACACAAAATTATTCTTCCCCGCCCTGGCCTTCTCTTTCTTATTCTTGTTTCTCTTCTTTTTCTTCTCCTATAGTGTTAAGAACATTGTTGTTATCACTTTTTCCAGCTTTATTATATTTTTGCAATGGCCATTCTCATTATTTTAATTATAAATACACTGTTATCACAACGGCGAGGCCAAAACAAAGAAAACACATAGAAGAAAAAGGATGCTGGAGTTGTTTGATACAGTTGTTGAGCTTTGTTTATTGAATGGTCAAATCCTGGAGCTTCCTCCTGTGGTCTTTTCAGCTGATTACAGTGCCGGATTGAGCTTCCTCCTGTGGTCTTTTCAGCTGATTACAGTGCCGGATTGAGCTTCCTCCTGTGGTCTTTTCAGCTGATTACAGTGCCGGATTGAGCTTCCTCCTGTGGTCTTTTCAGCTGATTACAGTGCCGGCTTGAGCTTCCTCCTGTGGTCTTTTCAGCTGATTACCATGGCGGATTGAGCATTAAGCTGGATTTTCATGGAAACGGCCACGGAAACGGCAGGCGCCCTTCAAGTTGTGAAATAGAAAGAGTGTTTTTATGTGCAAGGAAACGGCCGATAGTTGTAATAATAATAACGAAAATAATAAATAGTAATAATTAAGATAATAATAATAGTAATACTGTTAAAGAACGTTTAGCACGGTTATGGGAAAGTTACCTCCTGGGTGTGAACTTACCCCAGGTTGAAACTCCCGTCCTAGTGGATGACAAAGCTAACAGGAAGTTGTCCAGCGATACTTGCAGGCGGTGCGTTGATATTTTATACCGTACTCGTGGTTCCGAACCAGCCACCATGTGGTTCTTTGCTTAGGTAGAATGTAGGAGGGCATGGTGTGTCTAAGGGCTCTGGGGGTGGGGATGGCAGTGGAGGAGGGATGTGGCTTGCTTGACTCTATTTTACATTCGGTTTGGAGAGGGGGGGGTGTATTATGATGAAGTGGCTGTTGTTAGGGGAGCGTGGTATTGTACACTATATTGAACACAACTCAGTATTTTCTCTCTTTGGCTTTGTAAACTGCACGCCCATAACAACATTCAGTAGGGTACGCGCCCCTAACAACATTGAATAGGCCCGTTGCGAATGACGTCACAGAGTTTTGTTTTGTACTTCAGACACCCAAAATGGCAGGTGGATCAGCTGCGGGTGTAACTTCGAGATATGTCTAAGCGGTTAAAATACCTGCTGGTTGCATTGCAGTTGACTGTTGTGACGGGATGGAAGGGATGGATCCCAGATTCCCTACCATCCGTGTAAACAAGGGAAAGAAAGTGAAAGAATTGACCGAACGTCTCCCATGTGCGTGTACAGACTTGTCATTGTTTACTGTAGTCAACTTGTTTTTTTAGCTCGCCGCCGATTGGTTCCCGACGCCCGAAGTGCTCTGCAGTGCAAATCAGCAAACGAATAAAAATCAATGCTACCATCGCCATGGTTGTGCGTCGGTCCTTACAACTGAAATGGCCGATATCCGCAATGGGCTTATATTATGCCCCTAACAACAGTTGAAAAGGGTGAGTGTCTGAGGTCTGTCAGACCCCTGAGTACAAAATAGGGTTAAAACGGAAAGCCATTTGAAAGTTCTATCCTGACCCGAAACAAAATTTGCTCCAATTACACTGGTCAACAGGGAAAATACAGAAATCGTGAAATCAAATTGCTGCAAACTGTGTCAAGGTTAGCGTTCTGTCAGACACAGTGAAAGAGAGCTCGTCCAATATTAAATTAATATTAATTTTTTTTTGTGTGTGTTACAAATGGTCTGGCATGAATCCGCATTTTGCAAACTCATTTGGGAGCCCAGCCTTTGTACGGTACACATAATCGTTGTTGGCTAATATTTTTGCCAACTGACTTTTTTGTTTTACATCCAGTGATTGTTGTTATATACAACGTTGGCGTGTCCAAAGTGGATTTTGCCTAGATTCTGTGGTGGTGACAGGAGAATTTGGACTTTTTGTTGTTCTTTTTTCTTTAGCTAAATACACTACACAAAAAAGGGGAGATAATACCAGCCACACGCAAATACCGCATCATGTAAGAGGCTTTGACTGACTAATGACTTACAAGCTGAACAGAAAGGACTTTAGATACTGTGATACATGTTATGTACGTACGCATAACCAGAAAGTATAGATGTATAGAGAGGTTCCACTATTAGGCGATTTGCACTGCCAGACACGGGCGGTTCTGCGATACCATTGTTAGCGTCGAGCGGAAAGTAAGTCGCTGCGGTAAATAATATCAGTTTGTGCATTTCCACGGTTCATGAGAGCTTACAAACTGTTTTAAATAGTTTTAATCAACCCAAATATATGAACAAACCACAGTAAACAGATACGCACACTATCTTTGGTGAAGAAGGTCTCTTTCAATTCTTCAATTTTTTGTTTACCGCAGCGACCTAGTTTCGCGACTTGGCGGAAGTGATATCTATCTATGCATCTATACTCTCTGGCATAACACCAGCTACATGTTGTTGTTACTATCATGGCTGTTGTTGTTGTAGTTGCTGAGTTACTAGGAGTACATGCTCGCCCTAGTCGAGTTTGATCGGCCCGCTAGCCAGATCCAATTAGTTGGCGGACGCACGAGTTCTCATTGTAACTCAATGTGGTGAGGTCACCATTCAATTAGTTGGCCGATACAAAATCGACTGGTGCAGACCTCGGCTGTTGTTGTTGTAGATGTGTTGTTGGTTGTTGTTTGGTCTGTTCATAAAAAATAGGGGAAAGGGGGTAAGGAGGAGGAGGAGGCGGGAGGTGGTGGTGGGAGGAGATAATGAATAATGAGGATAAATTTGACTTCTAGCGTGTGACCGACCAAGTCAGTGGCAATGAATGGGTGGAGTGTTGAGTCTGATCTAGAATCTTAGGACAATGTTAGGATTTCAGGTACCGTCAATATCAGATGACGAGAGAGAGAGAGAGAGAGAGAGAGAGAGAGAGAGAGAGAGAGAGAGAGAGAGAGAGAGAGAGAGAGAGAGAGAGAGAGAGAGAGAGAGAGAGAGAATGCAAAGAAGACCAAAGCACGCAAAAACAAAAAAAAACAAAAATCAGAACGAATTACATTAATTTCCAACAGAAATTGTTGTAACAAGGAACGAGAACTCCACCAACAAAGACCATCGATTAGTCATCACTGCCCTGTTCCTCCTCTGCCTCCGCTGTGTCCATAGGCAGAGATGTAACAATGTGGGGACTTGGCTGGTTACCGTCCAACAAACTATGCACTGTTTCATGTAACCTTTTGGCCTACCTTCTGTTGTATGGCTGGGGAAACAGTATTGAATTTTAATAGCGGTATCTATCTATCTATCTATCTATCTATCTATCTATCTATCTATCTATCTATCTATCTATCTATCTATCTATCTATCTATCTATCTATCTATCTATCTATCTATCTATCTATCTATCTATCTATCTATCTATCTATCTATCTATCTATCTATCTATCTATCTATCTATCTATCTATCTATCTATCTATCTATCTATCTATCTATCTATCTATCTATCTATCTGTCTACCTATCTATCTATCTATCTATTTATCTAAATCGATCCATTTTGTTTTTACTGACTAAACAAAAAGTAATAGGAAAGTAGGCAAAAAAAAAACAAAAAAACGTTGTATTTGCAGAGCCCTACGGGTATGGACAAACTGACCAGGGAGACGTTACAAACAAAACATGAATGTAAACAAAATTTACCAAACGAAGTCCAGCATAGCGAATTGCTGGCCGCAAGCACTAAACAAAAAGTGCATTCATATGTGCATTATGAATCACAGATATGGTACCTCGGCCTGCATTTTGCAAAGGCCTCTAGTGACCCAGTTGCCCGTCTAACCTCAAAAAAGATTATTTAATCTCTACAGCAGCGGTGATGCTTTCCTGAACAGATAAGTCCTGGCTAGTCTCATGTTTCTCCTTTCTTGAAAGTTATCAACTTAACAGGAAAGAAAATCCCAACGTAAACCTTAACCTTGAATCACCACCAGCACCAACATTAACCACCACCATCAACATCACCACCACCACCACCAACATCACCACCACCACCACCAACATCACCACCACCACCACCACCACCAGCATCACCACCACCACCACCACCAAGACCACCACCACCAACATCACCACCACCACCACCACCAACATCACCACCACCACCACCACCACCACCAAGACCACCACCACCAACATCACCACCACCACCAACATCACCACCACCACCACCACCAAGACCACCACCACCACCACCACCAAGACCACCACCACCAACATCACCACCACCACCACCACCACCACCACCACCAATACCACCACCACCAACATCACCACCACCACCAACATCACCACCACCACCACCAGCATCACCACCACCACCACCACCACCACCACCACCACCAGCATCACCACCCTTACACAGACTATTCAGAGATCAGAAAATTGATGTGATATCTCCTAATCTTACTTGTTTTGCCCACAGCACCCGCGCCGCTCAGCTATTTTTTTTACGGAAAATGACGTACGAAAAGTAAAGCACTCTTTGCCTTTATAGCGGTGAGGAGTGGAGCGGAACGGATGATGTGGACAAGTAGACAGAACCAAAGAGTGTTTTACTTGAGAGGAGATTGTGGACACGACCAGCAACACATCAATACATGGCATGTGGACACGACCAGCAACACATCAATACATGGCATGTGGACACGACCAGCAACACATCAATACATGGCATGTGGACACGACCAGCAACACATCAATACATGGCATGTGGACACGACCAGCAACACATCAATACATGGCCTGAAATCTGAAAATGAAAAATGGTCCTCACTTGCATCTCCTCTGCCTTCTCCCTGGCCTCCCCTGGTTCCCCCCCTCCCCCCCCCCCCCTCTCTACCCTACCCGCATTTCCTTCAAAACAAATTAACAAGAAAACAACAACAAATATACGTGATTTTCAATAACGTATGTTGCAGTTAACTAGTGTAAGGCCCCGTTCAAAGAACGGGTTGCAAACAACACGCACAATCAGCACAAAGATTATGTAGATCTAGGAAGAAAACAACTCACAACTGGGACAGCAACATCCGCATGGCCCGTGCATAAAGCAGACGGCACAGAAACTCATGCCTTCAAACTTTGAAACGCAACCGGGAGTTTAAAGTCGAAACAAACCAAAGGCAGGAGGGAGGCCATCATTGTTGAGGACAAAGCATTATTTGATGTTTTTAGGCCTGTTTTCATTTATTACAAAATTGCAATACTTCGCTTTCATGTCAAAGGAATAGACAAAGTAGCAAAAAGAACTATCTTTCACATGTAATTGTTTCAGGTCGGGGCATTTCTTCCTAGCAGCAGTGAATTTTTTCTCCTTGCTGTTTTTTTATGTAGATAGTTTTGAACAGCACAGTTAATTTCGTAAAAATAAACAGAACTCAGTATTTATTGTCGCTTTCCATCCCTGAAATGCTAAATTCAGTGCTCTGCTTAAATCTGTATAATTATCTCATTTGATTCATAAATTCTCCACCTTTGAAGGGGAGAGGCTTTTTTATTAGGCCACTTTCAGAGCCAAATATTTTATATAGGTTTCAAATGCCCTGAAGGGTTTTTGAATGCATAGAAAATGTATTGTTTCATCGTGCTGCCAACTGTTCTAATTTTCATTCCCACTTTGGCGCTATTCTGTTACGGTATCGTACATGTGATAAAAAGTAACCATATCAAGTGTTCAATTTGGGGCGTATTGTCCTGGCGCGCATGAGCTCTGAAACGAGACTGCAGATTATGTGTGAGAGAGAGAGAGAGAGAGAGAGAGAGAGAGAGAGAGAGAGAGAGAGAGAAAGAGAGAGAGAGAAAGAGAGAGAGAGAAAAAGAGAGAGAAAGAGAGAGAGAGAGAGAGAAAGAGAGAGAGATAGAGAGAAAGAGAGAGAGAGAGAAAAAGAGAGAGAAAGAGAGAGAGATAGAGATCACAGGTTTATTCCCGTCAATAACCGGCACGTCATCTAGAATTATATAATTTCTGTAAGCTCGCCAAACTTTGCACTTCTGAATTTGAATTTGGACAAACGAATCTTCACTTATGTCTTTTTCTAACTTTTCATTAACTATCCTTTCCGGGTGACTGAAAATCTACAGAACAGCTGGACGGGCCCAGACCCCACATTTCGCGCAGAGATTGTTGGGGCCTCGGACCTGGGGGTTACTTAGGCTATAGATCTATACAGTTTCACGAACACGGGTGGAAGAGCGATTTGGGGGGGGGGGGGGGCATGTTCGGGAGGTGGGGCGAGGAAAGGGGACGATGGTAGAAACGACAGGGCTTTGACAAATTAGCTCATTACTTTCCCACGGTTGAAGTCCCGCGCGTGTTCTCGCATCCTCTCTCGTGTGAGTGAACAAGGTGAGTGGTAGTGTGTATATATGTGTGTGTGTGTGTGTACAGAATCGAACCATATTTCTCCTGTGCTTTGGTTTATTATTGTATGTATATATATATATATGTGTGTGTGTGTTTTTTACAAGCATGGGATAATTTTGCTTATATAATCCTCCCTTAGTTTGTATGCGTTTGAATGAGTTGTTGTCTCACGAATGTAAATGTTATGATAAGGGTGTTATATGATCGGAACTGAGTGAGTGTGTGAATGAGGGAAAACGTGAGAGAGCTGAATAATTAAGAAAGTATCAATATATAAATGAGTGAGTGGTTTACCGACCGTCTGTCTATATAACTAAGTGATGGAACGAATGTTTGAGCCTTGACTGAATGGAAGAAAGTGGAGTGACAGAAATGAGAAAGGTGGATCACGGAGAGGAAGGGCGGTTAGACATATGATTACACACACAAACACACACACATAAATGGATATAAAAACACGGGCTAAGGCAGAAGATCACATTCGCCTGAGAGCAACTGAGAGATAAAGGGAGAGAGAGAGACAGACAGACAGACAGACAGCCAGACAAATAAACAGACAGGCAGTCAGACAGACAGACAGACAGACAGACAGACAGACCAACAAACAGAGACAGACAGACAAACAGACAGACAGAGACAAACAGGCAGACAAACAGACAGTCAGACAGAGAGTAAGTTTGAGTTCGAAGGAGCTTAGCTCGAATGTGTGAATGAGAGAGAAAGAAAGAGACAGAGCTCACTCAGCGTGTGAATAAAAGAGGGAGAGAGAGAGAGAGAGAGAGAGAGAGAGAGAGAATGTGTATGTGTGTGCTCACTCGTGCGTGGGTCTGACTGAGAGAGAAATGGGGAGAGAGAGTGGGAGAGAATGAGAGAGAGAGAGGAGGAGACGGTGCTCACTAACTGTATGAACGGGAAAGAGACACAGAGAAAGAGAGAGACAGAGAGACAGAAGAAAGAGAGAGAGAGAGAGAGAGAGAGAGAGAGAGAGAGCAGTCATATTATATGTGGGACTTTGTGAAAGGGAGATGAAGCTACAAAAAACGCACACTTTATCAGATACACCATTTATCAAAAAGGAAGGAAAATAAAAGCCAGCACGTGAGCGATTAGACATACAAATTGTTTTAATTCGTTTGACTGGCTTTCAGCCATTTTGTGAGACACACGAGTGAGTCCCAGTGACGATGGAGATAAGATGAGACAAGGAGATACCGAGGGCTGACGGAGGGAGGGGAGGGGGGTTTGGGAGGAGGAAGGGATGTGGGTATTGGCAAACGTGTCTAGACAATTGTTGACTAATGTAGCGAGGGAGGGGGGGAGACATAAAGAGGAAGAGGGAGTCAGGGACGGACGCAGAGGCAGATAGAGAGACAGACAAACAGACAGATACATAGATACGAGCGCAGGCTGAGGTAGAGGCAGCGAAAGAGGGAGAGAGAGAGAGAGAAGAAAGGAAAATACAGAAAGAGAGAGAGAGAGAGAGAAGAAAGAAAAATACAGAGAGAGAGAGACAGATAGACTGACAGAGAGGCAGTGTCGGAGAGAGAGGGAGAGAGAGAGAAGAAAAAAAAATACAGAGAGAGATAGAGATAGACTGACAGAGAGACAGTGTCGGGGAGAGAGGGAGAGAGAGAGAAGAAAAAAAAATACAGAGAGAGATAGAGATAGACTGACAGAGAGACAGTGTCGGAGAGAGAGGAAGAGGGTGAACATAACGAATGTGAGGACAGACATAGCGAATGACATTAAGGAAAGGAGAAAAGAAAGAATTAGACAGACGGGTACAGGTTGGGCTCAGTACACAGCAATTGATCATCATTATTCGTTTGACGCACAAGGAATGAATAACCGAAAAACGTAAAAAAAAAAACGTAAGCAATTTCCTTAATTAATTTTGTCTGTACGGTGCAAGACGCGAGGGCATGACGAAAGGGTTTGTTTTGTTTTTGTTTGGATTAGTCCATGTTTTTAATGTGTGTGTAAAGGGGCGGGGGGGGGGGTGAGAATGTGTTATATAATATTGTGGGTGAGCCGGTGAACGATTGAATGAACGAGTGAGTGTTTAGTGAATGGATAAAAGGAGTGAGTGGATGGTTGACTGGCTGGGTGAGCGTAAATAACTGAACGTGGGAATAATGTTGGGGGCATGTGAGGGAGAGAGAGAGAGAGAGAGAGAAAGAGAAGGAGAGAGAGAAAAGGGGAGAGAGAGAGAGAAGGGGAGAGAGAGAGAGAGAGAGAGAGAGAGAGAGAAGGGGAGAGAGGGGGAGAGAGAGAGAGAAAGAGATATGGAGACACACTGGTCTAGCGGCAAGGTGGTACACCTCTCATGCTGAAGGTACCGGGTTCGATCACAGGTCGGCGCAGACAAGCCATGTTTGAATTTGAGGGTGAAATTCCTATCCCAGATCCTGTGGTAGATGGAATCGAGCACCTGGTCTTTTCGGATGAGGACGAAAAAATCGGATAGCCCGTGCGCACGTTGCGAACGTTAAATATACCTAGCATAACCACACAGAAACACAAACATGAAAAACAAAGTCAAGGTAGGTGACACGTAAATGCCAAGAGCAGCGAACCTCCTCAAGTAAAGACTTGAACAGAGAGAGAGAGAGAGAGAGAGAATGAGACAATGATAGAGAGTTAAAAGATCAATATCGAGTTACAAACAACGAAACAGACTAATAAACAAAATTAGGACTGAGATACTGAATGAATTATTAACACAGGACACGAATGGTGGATAGATGTGTTTTCTATCCACATTTATTTATTCCTCCTTTCCTTCCTCCTATGTCCTCTCTTATTTCCCAAGTCATCTGACTAATCCTATTCACTCCTTCATTTCTCTCCTTTTTCCATTTCTTGTCTGTCTGTATGTCTATCTTTCTTCTTTCTAGAATTACCATCCACCTGTATAATATACATATTTTTTAGTGTAATGTTCCATTCATTAAGCGCACACTGCTTAATTTATCAGTAATTTCCTTTCATTCGCCATCAATCTCCTCGTCTTGTAAGACAGGAGATCCGCACCTGGCATAAATTTGCAGATTCTGGATTTGTATAATTGTATATTTGTTAACATATTCTTAAGTCCTTGTATCTGTTGTCCATCATTTGATTAGCAATAGTTATAATGGTAAGAGTAATAGTATTAATCAATTCGTATGGCGCCCTAATTCACAAAAACTTATGTGCTCGAAGGCTCTGAACAAAAGTTGAAAACAGGATGAACATAAAATCAATTCATCGTGCTCCTACTCACACATTAACAAACTCTTGATCCACTCGCATGTGATGTACTGCAATAATTAACTTGTAAAGCGCTCAATTCCACACAAAATGAGATGCTCTAAGGCGCGGGGCTAAAATTAAAAACATTATTATTATTCACATAAAATGAATCCATCATGCTCCCACTCACACACATCAACAAACAAACCATTTACTCTCATTCTCAAACCTCTGTGACCAAAAACGGACATCATTCAGTTTCAATGAAAACAGGCCTAAACAATAATCCAGTTTTGAGCCCATTTTTAAATGTGACGATGTTTTCAGTTTTCCTGGTGTCAACGCTGATGTTGTTCCACAATTAAGGCCCACGGACAGAAAAAGCCGTTTTCACTAACCGACCACCGGACTGTGGGTGTCTCAAGAAGTTTCGTGTCTACTGGTTTTAAAATGCGTGATGGCTGGTAGGATTCCATTAGCTTTGAAAGATACCCTGAAGCCAGTTGTTTAAATGAAATTACAGTGTTACGGTATTGTCATTCCGGCATGATCTTAGAGTAATAATGTTAAAAAATAGTATTTTAAAAATTCCCCATTGTCGAATGCTTTATTATTTTGTATTTTGTATTTTGTATCTTTCTGTAATCTCCTTTGGGAAATTGCCTTAGTGTCACTGCAGCCCATTTACAACTGGAGCAAACACGTCGTCGCCACAGTGCAGCGCCGGTCGGCGGTTGTTGTTTTTCTCGGGGAGAGGTGAGGGGGAGGGGGCATGGTGGCGGTAGGAATTAGTTGTAGAATTTTGCCCGGGCAACGGCCTTGTTTGTCCTGCTCTTCTTCGACTTCCAACTGCCAAGGTATCTTTAACGTGCGTGACTTGCATACGGGCGCTCCGAATTTTTCGCTCTTGTCCGAGATGACTAGGTGCTCGATCCTACCTACCACAGGATCAGGGGCAGGAAAATATGAGAAGAATCCCTAAATTCCCAACATGCCTGCACCGACGGGGAATCGAACCCGGTACTTCGGCATGAGAGCCGAGCACGTTGCCTCTAGACCAGTGCGTCAATATGGTAGAAATATAAACTCAAATGACTGAATCAAACGCGGTAGGGAGATATTTGCTTTCGATAAGTCGCCAAGGGTAAATGTAGTAATAATAATATAAAGATCATTTATATAGCGCCTAATCCAAACAAGTTCGCTCTAGGCGCTTTACACAAAGTCTTGTTCTCTCGATAGGCACCTCTCTCTCTCTCTCTCCCTTTCTTTCTCTCTCCCTCTCTCTCTCTCACTCTCTCTCTATCTCTCTCTATCTCAGAGTAAATTGTAACGCAATCTGTTAGGGGCAGTTTATAACTCACAACAGTTCACAACTAGCAACTGTATTACAAAGTATTATAATAATATTTGAATATATATATTAATATATAAATATTCAATAATGAATAATAAATTTTCGTTGGTGGTAGGGGGTGATAGGGAAAAATTTTAATCTATTAATTTTAATTTTGCCTGAGCAGCGGCCTGTTCGGCCTGCTCTTTACGATTTCCAACTCCACGGCATCTTTAACGTGCGCAATGTGCACACGGGCCCTCCTAATTTTTTTTTCCTTATATAAATGTGACTAAAAAAGGTTGAGAACCCTTGTTGTAAGGTCTTCTTCAGCACTCTTCGTGTGTTTTCCTGTCTATGATTGAACATCTACCGACAGTTTATAACGTGTGTTGCCTTTTGTCTGACAAAAACATCAAGTGCATCAGTTCTGTAGGGACACCTTGATAGACTAGAGACACGGTGCTCGCCTCTCATGTCGGAGGGGTGGGTTCTATCCCCGTTCGGTGCAGACGTGTTAGAATATTTTTTGGAGGGAAAAATTCCTGGCCCTGATCCTATGATAGGTAAGATCAAGCACCTAGTCTTCTCTGAAAGGGACGAAAAACTCTAGGGGCCAATGTGCACGACGCACACGTTAAAGATACCTTGGCAGCTGAGAGTCGAGAGGAGCCGAACAAGGCTGCTGCGCGGGCAAAATTCTGAAAAAACCAAAACAAGCAAAGTGAGGTGTAAATGGCAAGAGCAGCGAACCTCCTGAAAGAAAGACCTAAAGACAAGCGTGTTACTTTCGAGTCCTGACGTTTTCTGTGTGTGTTGTCTTTGGTCTGACACACATATTAAGTGTCATAGTTTCTAATCTGTGTGTGTGTGTGTGTTGTCTTTGGTCTGATATAAGTATTAAGTGTGACACTTTTTGTGTGTGTTGTCTTTGGTCTGATATAAGTATTAAGTGTGACACTTTCTGTGTGTGTGTTGTCTTTGGTCTGATATAAGTATTAAGTGTGACACTTTCTGTGTGTGTGTTGTCTTTGGTCTGATATAAGTATTAAGTGTGACACTTTCTGTGTGTGTGTTGTCTTTGGTCTGATATAAGTATTAAGTGTGACACTTTCTGTGTGTGTTGTCTTTGGTCTGATATAAGTATTAAGTGTGACACTTTCTGTGTATGTTGTCTTTGGTCTGATATAAGTATTAACTGTGACACTTTCTGTGTGTGTTGTCTTTGGTCTAAAACAAACATTAATTAGTGTGTCAGCTTCTGGCCCCAAAATTTTCTCTGTGTATGTGTGCTGTCTTTGGTATCACACAAACATTAAGTGTGGCAGTTTCCAGTCCTGACATGTCCTGTTTGTGTCACGAACAAACAACATCCCACTGCAACTGTCGATATTTACTCTCACTGCCAACTGCAGCTATTGATCTCTTTTTTCTGCCCCTCTCTCTTTCTCTCTGTGTCTCCCTCTCTCCCTGACTTTTTCTTTCAACATTACTTTGTCTCGCTCAGGACAGTTCTTCGTATTTCCTTCTCCGTTTCGTGTTCTCATTGGATTAATTTGCATCGTGTTGCTGAAGCTTTCCACCTATCTCTCGCGCGCTCTCTCTCTCCCTCTCTCTTTTATTGTCCCTTTCATAGTCTCTCTCTCTCTCATTCTTTCTCTCTCTTTCTGTTTGTCTCTGCCTGACTGTCTGTCTCTCTGCCTGTCTGTCTTGCTGTATTTTTCTTTCTCTCTCTCTCTCCCAGTCTTTCTCTTTCTCTCCCTCTCTCTGTCTCTCGTTTTCTCTCTCTTTCTCTTGTTCTCTGTCTCTCTCTCCCTGCCGCTCTCTCTGTCTCTCGCCCCTTCTCTCCCCTCCCCCCCCTCCCCCAGCCTCTTTCAATTTCTGTGTACTTTATTCGAGTTTCATTTTTCTCACTCCCAGTCACTCTGTCGTGATCTTCAGTATCCTGTGTGTGTGTGTGTGTGTGTGCGTGTATGTGTGTAAAACACTCTCTCTATCATCATGCGGTTGGCTCTATGTATTTCCCTTTCTGTATGTTTCCTCTGCTTTCACTCCATTTTCTCATTCCCTCCTTTCTTCAGTTTGACAACTAGCTGTTTGTCTGTGTGAGAGTTTGGCCGTGCATTCTCGCTTTTTCCTGACTCTGGAACATCTTGCCTCTCGCTGTACTGCCGATGTCGAGGAACCCTGTGGGGATCTTCTCCATCTCGTGAAATCTAATCTAATCTGTATTAACTTTAAAAAAAAAATCTTTCTTGTTGTTTTCCTTTCTTTTTCTTTTCAACTTGTACTCAGTTGTTTGATTGTCTTTCGATGTGAATGCCTCATTATCACTGTCTGTCTCATTCTTCTTTGTTTGCCCCTTCCTTCTGTCTGCCCCCTTCTCTCTGTCTGCCTCCGACTCTGCCCCTTCCCTCTGTCTGCTTCCGTCTCTCTGTCTGCCCCCTTCTCTCTGTCTGCTTCCGTCTCTCTGTCTGCCCCTTTCTCTCTGTCTGCTTCCGTTTCTCTGTCTGCCGCCTTCTCTCTGTCTGCTTCCGTCTCTCTGTCTGCCCCCTTCTCTCTGTCTGCTTCCGTCTCTCTGTCTGCCCCCTTCTCTCTGTCTGCTTCCGTCTCTCTGTCTGCCCCCTTCTCTCTGTCTGCTTCCGTCTCTCTGTCTGCTTCCGTCTCTCTGTCTGCTTCCGTCTCTCTGTCTGCTTCCGTCTCTCTGTCTCCATCCGTCTCTCTGACTGCCCCCTTCTCTCTGTCTGCTTCCGTCTCTCTGTCTGCCCCCTTCTCTCTGTCTGCTTCCGTCTCTCTGTCTGCCCCCTTCTCTCTGTCTGCTTCCGTCTCTCTGTCTGCTTCCGTCTCTCTGTCTGCCCCCTTCTCTCTGTCTGCTTCCGTCTCTCTGTCTGCTTCCGTCTCTCTGTCTGCTTCCGTCTCTCTGTCTGCTTCCGTCTCTCTGTCTGCTTCCGTCTCTCTGTCTGCTTCCTTCCCTCTGTCTGCTTCCTTCTCTCTGTCTGCTTCCGTCTCTCTGTCTGCTTCCGTCTCTCTGTCTGCCCCCTTCTCTCTGTCTGCTTCCGTCTCTCTGTCTGATTCCGTCTCTCTGTCTGCTTCCGTCTCTCTGTCTGCCCCCTTCTCTCTGTCTGCTTCCGTCTCTCTGTCTGCTTCCGTCTCTCTGTCTGCCCCCTTCTCTCTGTCTGCTTCCGTCTCTCTGTCTGCCCCCTTCTCTCCGTCTGCTTCCGTCTCTCTGTCTGCTTCCGTCTCTCTGTCTGCTTCCGTCTCTCTGTCTGCTTCCGTCTCTCTGTCTGCTTCCGTCTCTCTGTCTCCTTCCGTCTCTCTGTCTGCTTCCGTCTCTCTGTCTGCCCCCTTCTCTCTGTCTGCGTCCGTCTCTCTGTCTGCCCCCTTCTCTCTGTCTGCTTCCGTCTCTCTGTCTGCTTCCGTTTCTCTGTCTGCTTCCGTCTCTCTGTCTGCTTCCGTCTCTCTGTCTGCTTCCGTCTCTCTGTCTGCTTCCGTCTCTCTGTCTGCTTCCGTCTCTCTGTCTGCCCCCATTCTCTCTGTCTGCTTCCGTCTCTCTGTCTGGCCCCTTCTCTCTGTCTGCTTCCGTCTCTCTGTCTGCTTCCGTCTCTCTGTCTGCTTCCTTCTCTCTGTCTGCTTCCGTCTCTCTGTCTGCTTCCGTCTCTCTGTCTGCTTCCGTCTCTCTGTCTGCTTCCATCTCTCTGTCTGCTTCCGTCTCTCTGTCTGCTTCCGTCTCTCTGTCTGCTTCCGTCTCTCTGTCTGCCCCCTTTTCTCTGTCTGCTTCCGTCTCTCTGTCTGCCCCCTTCTCTCTGTCTGCTTCCGTCTCTCTGTCTTCCCCTTTCTCTCTGTCTGCCTCCCTCTCTCTGTCTGCCCCCTTCTCTCTGTCTGCTTCCGTCTCTCTGTCTGCCCCCTTCTCTCTGTCTGCCTCCGTCTCTGCCCCCTTCTCTCTGTCTGCCACAGTCTCTCTGTCTGCCCCCTTCTCTCTGTCTGCTTCCGTCTCTGCCCCCTTCTCTCTGTCTGCCTCCGTCTCTCTGTCTGCCTCCGTCTCTGCCCCCTTCTCTCTGTCTGCTTCCGTATCTGCCCCCTTCTCTCTGTCTGCCTCCGTCTCTGCCCCCTTCTCTCTGTCTGCCTCCGTCTCTGCCCCCTTCTCTCTGTCTGCCTCCGTCTCTGCCCCCTTCTCTCTGTCTGCCCCCTTCTCTCTGTCTGCTTCCGTCTCTCTGTCTGCATGTTTGCCTGTCTCACTCTCTGCCCCCCCCTCTCGAGTTCATGAATGTGTTATAATTGATTTCTTCTCTCTGTCGGCTTCTCTGCTTCCTTTTAGCTGCCTGTTACTCTCTCTCTCCCTCCGTTTTCCTCTCACACTCCCTCCTTCTCTCTCTCTCTCTCTCTCTCTCTCTCTCTCTCTCTCTCCTGATATTGACTGCAGCATCAAAACTTTGTACAACATGAAATTCCATACACTTCTAATTGATGGCCGTTGTCCTTTTTGGGACGACATCGTGGAAAAGCCATGTAAAATTGAGATATTTTAATGACTTGATTAATTTTTAATTCATGTTTATTTCCCAGTGATCGCTGCAGGCGGTGCGTCAAAATACAATCATATCCAATCGACAGCAACATGGTAAACTAGCGTAACTCGATTTGTTTCTTTCTTTTTTTTTTTTTAAATTGAAATATTAATTTTTGGCATGCTTACAATTCTTGACAACACGCAAAGTAAAATCTGAAAACTGAAAGGTAAAAAGGTTTTACAAAATATTCAACTACTAAGTCTAATAAAGAAAAGCCATTCAGATTTTCGCCTGTCCGGAAAAATTTGTAAAATTCAAGATACGACAGTTTAACATGCGGCTCTTAAAATCAGCTTCGTGTTTCATAAAAACCATTAATGCTTGAACTGTCGGGAAGTAAAAGTTCATGATTACCTTTTTACCTTCTGGATTCCGACAGGAGACCCACCCCCCCCCCCCCCCGAAAAAAAACAACAATAGCAAAACAAAAAAAACGGACAAACTGACCGCAGCATCCGCCGCGCTCGCGTGATTTTTTTAGTACTCACTTTACCAAATTCAGGAGCGGGGCAGCAACACACCCCCAAACACAGGTCATCGGCTAAGGGATTTATCGTCCTACCAGACAGTGCTATGGGTGCTGCAATCTCTAGACTGTGCACCCTAACCCTAACCCTAAAATGACTCTGAACGTCACCGAAAATCCCTGTAATAATATGTTGGAGCTGTTGCTGTCACGCTCCTGAATTTGGTAAAGTGAGTACAGAAAAAAAGAATCACGCTCCCCGCTCAGCTATTTTTTTATTTTAGGAAAATGACGTATGAAAAAGTAAATACGCTCTTTGCCACTGAATAATTGTCCAAGGCAACAGTTCGGCTCCACTCCTCACTGCCATATACGCAAAGGGTGTTTTACTTTTTCAGACGTCATTTTTCGTAAACATTGCGGGCCGGAGTGGCTGCTGTGGTCAAGACCAGTTACAGCAGCGTCAGTACAAGGCATATTACTTAATCATGATTATGCGGAGTACCCACCATCTACAGCCGGATACCAGTTCCCAATGGAGCAGTCCTTGCATCCATCACACAGGCGTGAATGTCTGAACGAGCAAGACCGGAGTCTTAAGAGGGATCTCTCCCGAGACGTTGGTTGCCTTGACATCAGCGTCTATTACACGGAGGCAGATCCTCGGCAGGTCGCCTGTGATTGTTCTGAACCATACCTGTCATTTCTTTTAAAACGATGTACACGGTATTCGTCAAAGCTCTACAGTAATATGTCAGACCTTTGCCAAAAAGGCAACTGGCGGTTCATCGCATTGGTTATCAGATAATATTAAAGAAAAAGAAATACGCGAAGAGGGAAATGTAATAATCCAACAGATTCACAATGGCATACAGCACCAAATGACAAGAATAGAAAATAGTTTTTCTTAATATCTCAGAAATGTCCAAAAATGACTTATGCCATTAGTGATGAATTATGATGCACACATTTGGGAATAATTAGTCCAAATAACAATAAGATATTTCTATTCTATAATGTTCAGAAAAATTTGAGGAAGCGTAAGAGTGAAATGTATCCATGTGCACGCCATCTATTCTTCCACAGACTCAATGTTCTTCATGTTCGGAGAATTTTACACTATAGAAATGTCTTGTCCTGTGGCATTCTGTGAACTGAAATTCTATATCTGACTCTAAGGCTCCAGACATAACAGCCATTTTGAGGACTAACACGAAGAAAGAGAGAAGATGCGGAAAAGAAGAATAATGCTGAAGAAGAGGAAGATAAAGATGCAGGAGAAAACGGAAGACTTGACAGAAGACGGCAAGAAACAAGAAAACACAGAAGAAACGCAAGAAAAGACAAAATAATAAAAATAAGAAAAGCGAGGTGTAATATTGATATTGATAGCAGTTATCCTCCTAAACCAAAGACCCCAACTCGTAGTATTCTGTGAAGTTGCTGCCTCAACAATGTGTACATGTGTCAAACCGTCAGATGGAGAATACCAACAAGCGCCATACTAACCTGTCCACAGCGTGAGCCATTCGGTCAAAATGCGTTGCATGACTTGTACGTTGCGCTAAAAGTACTGGGTCTCTGGAACACTTAGAAAGAAAGAAAGAAAGAAAGAAACACGTTAGACAAACTTATTGTCCCCTTAAAATGACAAGGTTCTATTTCCACTATGTGGCCTAACTGATTTACACACTACACGCTACTTCTACAGGCCTTCTCCATTCTGTGACAAGGTATCAAAGGGATTCGGTGTGTAATTTTTAAGTTTAGTATTAGTCACAATAAAATATTTTTTTTTTAAAGTCGTATCTCTAAAAGCCATGAATTTATGAAACTTCAATGATAAGTTTCTCAAACGTTGGCGGAAGGGAGTTGGAACCTTGTCGTTCTAAGGCCCTGGACAGACGAGCTGTAAAAAACGCAGCAGTAATTACTGCGCAATCTGGAGATACACTGTGCCAAATCAGTGCGGTCACACGAGCGACACGCAGTAATTTCAGTCCTGGCGTAGCAGATGTGTGTCGCTCACATTCTGCTACGCCGCGACACATCAGCGCATTGGTGAAGCACAGAATTCAATGGACGCGGACACACGAGCTGCATTTACTGCCGGCGCATTTCTACAACTGTGTTTTTTCTCTCTCGTCTCACTCCCCACGACAATATTTCCAGCGTGACCAAGTCGTCTTATCACAAAACAGAGAATTTGACTTGGAAATAAAGAAAAGAAACATCTGTTGGGACAGCACAAGTGAAGAATATACAAATAAAATTTTTAAAAACGATGCTTGGATGGATGTATGCAGTAAACTGTGAGAAACTATGGGATGAACCAAAAATCTTCTTTGGCCCTTTCTTTTTTTTTAAAGATTCTTCTCATGACTATAACAAAAGCCACAATGACTCTCCGATCGTCCATGTTGAAATGAGCTGCGTAGCGTTAAATATCGCCCGTGTGGACGGCACACAAAGTAAGCGGCACTCACTGCGCAGTAATTACTGTTGAGTTCTTTACAGCTCGTCTGTCCGGGGCCTAAGTAAACGAAATGTCGGCTTTACTGCGACGCAAATTCAACTGTTTCGTTCGATTCCATTCTTGTCCAGCAGGGGAAAAAAATGACATATTAACGCGGGTATTGACAGTATGACGTCAGTGAGTAAATGCCAACTCATTAGGCTACACAATGAAACAGGATAAATGTTGAATTCCAGAAGCCTTTAATTTTAGTTTTTAATATAGCATTTATGAGCTATAAAAGCAAGCAATTTTGTTTCAATCATAGTCATTTGACAGAACTTGCCTAACCACTGCACTGTTCTATCTTTGCTCAAGAGATTTATGTTATATTGACTGAATACATCGCAAGTCCTTTATGTGGCACCGCTTAAGTTGTTACAAAATAATATAATTATATCTTCATAATTCTATCTTTCCATTTACCTGTCCTAAACGGATCACAGAATGTGGGGAATTCCCTGTCGGTTCGAGATTTGGCGACCACAGTTCTTGTTTGTTCGAACTGCATTTTTTGCACAACTGAGAAATTCCGCGTTAAACGTTTTGCGGCTTTGGTATTAAAATACAACACACAATAAGACGAGACAGCTACCGCGTTTAGCGTGCACAGATTTTGCACCAGCACCCAGAAGCGACTGTTTCGGAAGTCATGAAAAGTGCCGTATTTTACGAAGCTAAATAAGGAACACATTCAATTTTGTTGACTGCTCAGCTATCGCTGTAGGCCTTGATTGACGGCACTTATTTTGTAGTTATAATATCAATCGCTGTGGGGAAACTCTGGCTTTTTTTTTTTTGGCTGTAGCACTGCCACAATTTTGCTTCCTAAATTGACCATTATATCAAGCATTCTTTTCATACTAGGCGCCATGGGTTCCGCCTCCGATCAGCGCCCAAATTTTGTGTACGATTATTTTTAGTGGTGCGAAGAAGACAGTGTCTCACCTTCTCGTTTCTGGTATCTTTGGTATTACGATAAGGTGTTAGAATAAATCGGACCTGTTAAACAGATTGATAAGGGCTACAACACATTTTAAACAATTGTCAAAGTGTGCAATTATTATTCCTCTTCTACATACTAAAAGATCTCCAGTTTTTCAGGAAATGGGGATGGAAGAAACAAAAACTAACGTGGCGATTTAACTGCACAATGCATCTTTTCATTTCCGCACTGCGTCTTTTTATATTGTAGGCAAGCAAGTGCCAGTGATCACTGTGGAATAACTGTCTCAATCCTGAATATTTAAATACCATACTTGAGACATCATGACTCCAAACCAATCCCCATCCTTTTGTTTTGTTTTGTTACTTCTTACCATCTGTTACTTGTGTGTTTCCTATAGGTTTCTCTGTACAACTCTTTCCGTGCCGTTATCCACTTTTTATATCTTTAGCCAATTGGAGAAATATGACTTGTAAAGGACCAGGCTTTCGATTCTGTGTGTGTGAGAGAGAGAGAAGTGGGAGAGAGAGAAAGAGAGAGAGAGAAAGAGAGAGAGAGAGAAAGAGAGAGAGAGAGGGGAGAGAGAAAGAAAGAGAGAAGGAGAGAGAAAGAGAGAGAAAGAGAGAGAGAGAGAGAGAGCGAGAGAGAGAGAGATAAAGAGAGAGAGAGAGAGAGAGAGAGAACAGTTGATTGGAGCTGTGATCATTCTTGCAAGCAAGGCACCGCTTGAAACAAAAGACGTCATCGATATGCGCGATCGGCAGCCAAATATCGATCTAATCCATCGATCTTTTATTGTTTGGTTGAGATGTTTGTTGATACCGTCATGTGTGCGTGTGCATGCATGTCTGTGTATGTGTATGTGAATTTGTGTACGTGTGTGTAGGCAGCCTTGATTTCCTGATGATTAGAGGACTTTGCAATCAGCAAGGCGTGTGAAGGGCTGAGAGAGGTCAAGTGTCAGTCGACGCTCGTGAGGATGAAAATAGGTTTTGTTCTTTCCTTCCTTCTTTGTTTCTTCTTAAATCATTATGTATTATATTATCATCATCATTATCGTCTTTTGCGTAGAAAATCTTTCACAAATAGTGAGCTTTTCACTAAAAATGTGAACAAAAGAATGATATTTTTAGGCTTAGATTCTATTTTTGGTAACAAAGAAATGCAAACTGGTATAGATCTAATCGATGAATTTGAATGAATTCTCAATAATTGTCCTATCAATCTTCGGTATATATATATTATATAAGCGAGCGGCAAAACTTAACCGAGAACTCTGAGATAATGAAAAAAGCCTAGAAACTTGCTGTTTTCACCTGAATGCTATAAACACAATGTAGTTTGAGAGGGACGAATGAACTTGTGGATATAATTATACAAACATTATGTTGCTCAAAGAGGACAGCTTTCCAAATTGAGCTGTTCCAGGCCTCGTTTTTGGATGCATCGCCTCTCATGACTGTCCAGTGTGCAGATTATTTCTTGACAATGGTTGTTGCCTCGTTTGATGACTGATTACTTGGTGCATATGCACAAGGGGAATGCATTTTCGTTCCTCTTGGAGAGTACATACTTTAAGATTGGGACCGTTGAGTAATTTACCTTTATAGCATTAAACGAAGGGGCCTTTTAAGCTGTTATTATTAAAGCTGAATCCAAGAGGCAACCCTGAGGAACTCTAACACGTAGAGCTGACGTCAAGTTGGCAAATACGAACGACACGGCTCCCACATAGATCCGCCGTTTACGAGACTGGGCTGAATTTGATCTGGTGTGAAGAATCCTTCCCCATGATCTTCTTACCAACCTAATAGAAATCCTATACAAATCGACATCGGATTGACATAAGGATACTGGCTGGGAAATTCAAGTGTCTTACAGGCAGTGTAACTGTCGCGTAGCCATTGCATCAGTACGTCCACCGCAGTTTCGTGATGATTTCTGATAGTTCTTGTACACTGCTCATGCAAAAATAGAAACAATACCACAATAGACTTCGGCATTCGCGTCACACATCGCTGGACAATGAATGAACTTTAAAGCTCTTTGGGTATTTTGCCAGGTTCTCGACAGAGCCACATCAACTCCTTGTCTTATTCGTCCATGAGCCGTGACAATTGATTCGATAGCTAAAATGATAGCATGTGTAGACAAGCGAATCAATGCGTGAATTTCCTGATTTCAAACTATATCGAGATTATATTGGCATTTTCCTACAGTCTTTTCCCTTTCAGGCAGGAAATGAAAAAGCAAAGCCTATGTCAGCATGGTCCAGAGGATCTGCACTTTTCCTGTACAAACATATTGGAGGAGACAAATGTACAAAATAATAACTGCTTTTCTTGTCCGGAATCTTCAACTTAATATGCTGTTGATACAAAGACATAAAGTGTTAACACTAACATGAAACCGCACGGAAGCGAGAGATCTAACTTTACAGGAGTGGAAAAGTCAGTCATTCCAGTCGAGACTTGGGAAACTCTGGCTTCAGCCCAACCAACATGGCGCAGCCAGATAAAGAAAGGGGCAAAGTCAGCTGAACAAGGCTGCATCAAGGCATCCGCTGTAAGCAAAAGGGCAGCTCGGAAAGCACTAGTAGCCTCCTCGTCTTCCATTGCAATATTTTGAAAGCACCAGCATGAAACTTATTCATATGAACTGTTTAATTATGTGAATAAATGGAATTTACAACACACAATAGGATGATGGGAAGACAATAAATTCTACCTTTATGGCAAATTTCAGTGCGCACTGAGAATTGGCTGTGTTCACTGTTCAACTTTAGCTTAGTACGGTCCCCTAACGACAACTCGGCTAGTAACATGTCACCCAAACCCTCTCACTCGAGAGTTACGAGTTCTTTTATCCGTGCATTTGGTTCATTATTCCCCGGTCTCAAAAAACGGCTGGATCTTAACTAACCTATCCAGTACGCAGCTCTGTTTCACCTCTCCATGCCAGATTTCGGAAAGACCCACTCAGTGGCTTTGAAACCAACTGATAACAAAGGGGATTTCTCGTAATTTGTTATACAGATGGCTGTTGTTACTTGTACGTACGTACCCCAAGCGTTTTGTGCTAGTCACGCTTACGTATACGTATCTATCCCTAGCTCCGTCCTTATCCTCAACCTTAAATCTTATGGAATCCCCAAGTCCCGCCCCTTTACCCTTTCAATAATAATAATAAAAAAGGGAAGAACAAAAATCTGAAAGAACAAGGAATTAAGGTTGTTGTTAGGAGTATGTCGGGGGAAGCTCTCTAGCTCTGGAGTCACAAAAGGCTTTAAAATACGTACTCCCAGCTAGAAATACTTGGGGAACGTACTTACAAGGATCAACAATCTATACAGAAACCTTTACGTACCATTACGACGAGGAAAATATAGGCCACAGCGAAGACACGCTGAGGCAAAGGAGGAGCTATTTCAGAAGCAAATGACGCACACAGAGAGAAAATGATTTATACATAAAAAATAATGTCACTAGAAGAAAAGAAAACACAAGAAACAATAGCGATTACAAGAAAGAGATGGAGAGAAAAACAGAAAAAGAAACCAAGAAGAAGCATTTGCCCGGTCATCATAATTATCTTAATTATTGCCAATTTCAGAAATAGCTCATTATGAAGTGAAGTCCAGAAAAAATTTAACAAGCAAGGGGGACATTGTGCTTTTATCAAAGAAAGAAACATGAGCAACAGAAAATACGTTTACATAAAATTATTACCAGCGCTGGAAATGGCTTGAGAAAACATTAAAATGATGTAAAAATTAAATGTCAGAAATCAATGTAATTTACTGATGCTTCATCAGAATCATTATTCTATCTTTCTGGTCTTTGTTGTATCTTACAATCACTTCTGGTACAAGTTCTAACAATTAAAAAGGGCACGACTTAGTGAAAAACATTAATTTTAAAAGTGCATTTAATGAACATTTTCCTCATCATTCAACGCGATGGTATTTTTAAAACACAAAGTCTTAATGATCTTGTCATATCTCTGTATACAAGTCACACATCTTTCTATTTGGGATTGGTAGTCCTTAACTCTTTGTGTGCTAATCACCGGTATATATATATCAGTTCTTCCCCTGGTCACGTTTCTGTCAATCACCGATGTATCGGTGCACCAGAATGCTAGGCTACTTGGTTTCCAGAAGGAAGAAAGTCGACTTTCTATCAATAGATTTTGCTCATCTTCGTTCATCTCCCCCACTGTTTTCTTCCTGTATCGGTAAACGTGGAAAAATTCATGGCACACAAGGAGTTAAATCTACGCAAAGATTTTTCCCAGTGATATAACATTATCAAACACACTTAACCATGCCCCACCGAATACAAAACTGGCAGCAGTAAGCTGGTCATTGTTGTAAACAACACAATAATCTAACCGCTATAGGAATTCGATACTCTGCGACATGAAACATTTTCTTCTTTATTTCCCATTTAAAATCTGTGATATTCATCTGACCAGATGGTTTCAAACTAAATCAAAAAGGGGTCATCCTTGCAGACTTGTAAAGTTAACCAATCATTCTGGTTCTTCGCCTAGCAGTCCGGTTGCTTCGAAGTTATGCCTGAAAATGGCGACCACCATCAATGTGGAGGCTTTCAGCACATTGCCTGAAATAAAGTTTGATTGCTGGGACGAGTTTGTTCACCAGCTTGAATTATTCACCTGATCAGAGGAAACTTCTTGGATTAGAAACTGTCACGAGTGGAGTGAGCGATAGTTAATAATTACGGGGGGAAAGGAGGAGAGTAAAATTAACGCACGGAGACAGGGAAGAAAAGTCGTGCATGTCATGAGTGGGGGGTCTGAAGGAGGCGAAAGCGCTGTATAACTATCACTGCAAGTTAGAAGGTCCTAGGGAGCGGATCTGTGAATAATAGCCCATCGGGCGGACATAAAGGGGAAGCAGTCGAGAAGACTAGTGAGAGGTCTTTCCAGTTATGACTGGTATGTAGAACGTTGATTGATTATTATGATTGATGTATTATATTATATTCGTCTTATTACCATGATGTGAATAAGTATATGTGAGGAATGTGGAAGTCCTTGATATTGGATATAGCAATGTGCGCCACGAGCGATAGATGAAAGTGAGTTCATGGATGTGTAGCGCGAGTGAGTAGTGTGTACTCCGATGGAGGTGTGTTACCGTAAGATGTGTGGTGAGTGAAAGGTGAACTAGTGTGTGTACGCTTCATGGATTGTAAGGAGAGGTGGAGCGAATAGAAATGGTAGGGTATTATACCAATGTAATGTTATTCTTGTAGGTGTCGGGGACGGGCCGCGGAGCCACCTCGATGAGCACAGGGGATAGGCCAGCATAGGGCCGGAGGCCACACATAGGCCAGAAGTGAGGCTGTCGGGGCAGGACAGTAGAGGCACATAAAGTCGTGGCAGTCAGGCCACGGGCAGGGGACGTAGATATGAGAGTGAATGAGATACTATGTTGTTGCCATGTTGATAGGCTAGTGAACTGATATTATGTTGTTGCCATGTTGATGGCTATGGAAATAATAATGTGTTATTGCCCTGCTGAGGTGCTAGGGGAGTGCTAAGGTGTATGACAATAGGAAGGTGATATTGAGAGACTGCGGTGCCAGTGAATCATTAATGTACTATTAAGACCCTGAGGGGAGAGGCTGAGGCCGAAGTGCCTTTAGGAGTAACTACCGGATTGTGGATCCGAGGGAGCGTGTGTGTGAGAATAAGGCCGTTGTACGGCAGTCATTTCAATAATATAATATATGTAATTGCGCTATTATATGTATAATTATGTTTAATAAATGTGTGAGTCTGATGGATTGTTCTGTTAAGTGTTAACTTGTTTGTTCGTGATTGTTGTCCTGTCATAACTTATTACATCTCCCAGTCTGGGATTTGTGACACTGGGGGCTCGTCCTGGTTACCTGTGGTCATTTTGACATTGTGTATTCGTTATATCTAGTTGTTTTTCTGTTGTGCTAGGAATTCGTGCTGTTGTCTTTGTTCGTGGGATGAATGGAAATTTCATGATGATATGATTTATGTATGGTTATGAATAATAATAGGTATTGATGCATGTATTTTGATGAATATGTATTAATGTGTACTTAAATTTCAGAGAGACAGTGTGTGTGCGTGCAGCCTGAGGAGACGAGCAGCCAGAGCTCCGATTAAAGGGAGGAGTTTACTCAAAATTTCAAAAATTGAAAGTTAAGTAAAAGTCTAAAATTTTGTACCCTGGATTAAGGGCTGTCTTTTCATCTGTCTGTTTCCCTGTTTTTGCTGTTTTCGTTGTAATTGATTATACGGGCGGTGGCGCGGGTTTGCTGTGTTGAACTTAGTTTATCCTTTTAAAAAGGTGTGGTAAACTTTGGAACTTCGTTCATCACAGTGACCAGTTCTGTAGGGACCTGTAATATTGTTTAGTTGTAGCGTCGATATCTTCCTCGTTGTTTTAGGAAGACGTTTCTCTTGTCCCTCTCTTACCTGTCTGTAAATACGTTCTTTTTTTTCAGACTCTGTTCTTGTTCGTACCTTGTAGTGTAATCGGCGTAGTTAGGTTGCATTTTTTTCATTATATTCTCTTTTTTGTAGAAGCTTTGTCCTAGTCTGGTTCGTTGTCCTTGACGTACTTGTGGTCCTTCTACTGAATTTCCTTATTCTTGTCTTTTCTACTCTTTTTTATTATTAATAGTGCAGTACATTTTATGAATATAGAATTAGTTGTGCTGTAAAGGTAAATTTCTGAATTGTATTGGATACAAGTAGGTGTGGTTATATCTGGTGTGATCTCAGGTCTCTGGTCGTGTTGTTAGTGATCATACCGACAGGTTAGCCGTTTTTGTAATACATACCATAACCATAAATCTGTGAAATGGCGGAACTCCAACAATTAATGAAGTTGGGTAAGGAACTTGGCCTTGAGGGAGAGGAGCTACGCGGCTGGATCAAAGAACAGCAGGCGGATTTGCGCGATGAGCGTGCTAAGGATAGAGAGCGAGAAAAAGAGGCTAAGGCTCAGGAGCAGGAGAGAGAGGCTAAGGATAAGCAAGAGGAAAGAGAGGCTAAGGCTCAGCAACAAGAAAGAGAGGCTAAGGATAAGGAACAGGAAAGGGAGTTTAAGCAACAGGAAAGAGAGGCTAAGGCTCAGGAGCAGGAGAGGGAGTTTAAGTTAAAGGAGTTAGAAGATAAGCAGCAGGAGAGAGAGGCGCGAATAAGAATCGCCGAGTTAGAACTCAAGAAGAATACGCCAACGGAAACGGTTGAGCGGCAGGTACACAATAAAGGTGGCGTTAGGATTAAGCTCCCTACGTTCGACGACCGGAAGGACGACATAGACGCCTTCCTTTACAGGTTCGAACTGAACGCACAATTGCAATGGGGGGAAAATAAGGAATTATGGGCCACGTACCTGGCGTCGCTATTGCAGGGGCGAGCGTTAACATACTTTAAAGAGCTACAGCGCGAAGACGTACAAGATTACGATAAGCTGAAGGCTTTGCTGCTTCGCCGATTTGCGCGTACCGAGGAATATTTCCGGGAGCAGTTTAGGCGAGCACGTGCAGATACCAGGGAGGACTTTGCTGCCTTCGTCGCGAGACTAACGGAGTATTTCGCGAACTGGGTAGACTTGGCGCATGTGGGCACGGATTTTGCTAAACTGAAAGACTTAATGATCCGTGACCAGCTGTACGCGTCGTGCCACAAAGATCTGGTGGCTTTCCTGAAAGAGAACGAACCCGCGACGGTGCAGGAGGCGTCTAAGTTGGCGGAAGCATACCGTACGGCGCATCCGTCCAAACCAGTCGCCAGGGCGTACGTCCAAGATGCTGGATACGTCGCCGTTGTCGAGGGGTCGCCGGCAGGACTTAGGGACAGGTCGCGTCAGCGTGGTGCCTATAGCGGGCAAGCCCAGGGGCAGCATAGGGGCTTTCACCAATCACCGGCGTTTGGATCCGGTAAGTTTGACCGAGCAGGAGGGCTAGGTCGCGGTAATGGCCGGGGGCGAGTTGTGACCTTTGCCGATGACCGACGGCATAGGGACTCTAGTTCCGGTCGCGAGGGGTCACGGGGACCCAGGCCTAGGGCAGCACAGGGAGCGGAGTGTTGGACTTGCGGACGCGTGGGTCACTTTTCGCGCGAGTGTAGGGCCGCGAAGTGTTGGAACTGCGGAAGAGCAGATCACATCAGCGTGAACTGCCCTGCAGGTAGGATAGCGGCGAACGTGGACAGTAGCTCCAGTCCATGTTCCCCAAATAAATTTCATCATGCGGCTGCGTGCGTTACATCGGACAACGGAGGCGGACAGTATTCTAAGTGTCCCAGTTGTGAGAAGTTATTATCTTCCGGTGTTTTACCTTGTGGGAGAAAGATCCCCGTTATAAATTCATGTCATACAGGAGGTGGTCTTAGGGTTTATCCGGGGTTTGTTGGGGACGAACCGGTCTCGGTTTTACGAGATACAGGATCTACCGTTGTGGGAGTGCATAGGGACTGCATTCGGGATTCACAGCTTACAGGTGAGACTGTCCCGTGCATCCAATTTTCGGGGGCCATTGAGAAACTACCCATGGCAAAAATAATGATAGATACACCTTTCCTTAGCGGGGAAGTCGAAGCAGTCGTTGGTTGTTTTCCAGGCGCCCAGCTCATCATTGGGAATGTATCACGGGTGGTTTCCCCTTCCGATGAGAACGTGCAAGCATGGTCGCAATCAAAAGGTATTGACTTTTGCGCCGCGGTCGAAACACGCCGACGGGTAGCGGATAAAGACAAGATTAGACCTTTGGCTACGCCAGCGGTCAACCTAGACATCACGCCGGAGCGCTTGGCGAGATTACAAAGAGAGGACCCATCATTAAACCCATGTTTTGGGGAAGCGCGAACCGAGAAAACGAGGAGATATAAGAACGGGTCGTCCTCCTTTATTGTTCAGGCGGGCATTCTGTTCCGTAAATATGTAACGGTGTCCTCCATTTTAAAGCAGGTCGTTGTGCCAGCGTTGCTGATCGCAACAGTATTGCATTTGGCACATGATGTCCCATTAGCGGGTCATATGGGGATAGCTAGAACCAAAGAAAGGGTTCTTAAAAATTTTTACTGGCCATCGATCCACAGAGATGTGCAGGTCTATTGTAAGACGTGCAGTGCGTGCCAAAAGACGACGCATAAGGGTCGTACACCCCAGGCCCCTCTTCAGAAGATCCCCACGGTCTCAGAACCGTTTAAAAAGGTCTCGATAGACCTTGTTGGCCCCATTCACCCAGCGACCGATAGGGGGAATCGATTTTTCTTAACGGTCATATGTAATGCTACGAGATGGCCAGAGGCGGTTCCTCTGCGGACCATAACGTCTGAGGCAGTCGCGGAAGCGTTGTTTGCAATTTTCGCTAGGGTAGGAATACCAGAGCAAATTCTGTCTGATAGGGGCGCGCAATTTACGTCGCAGATGATGAAGGAATTGTTCCGCTTATTCAGTATACAACCCATCACTACCACCCCTTATCATCCGCAGGCTAATGGCATGTGCGAGAGATTGAACTCGACGTTAAAGTCGATGCTGCGTAAGGTAGCTGCTGATCGCCCTAAAGATTGGGATAGATATATCCCTGCAGTGTTATTCGCGTACAGAGAGGTACGGCAGGAGTCAACGGGATTCTCGCCGTTCGAAATGATGTACGGTCGTAGTCCTAGGGGCCCAACTGATGTTCTTCGGGACATGATGACGTCGCCATCATCGGGAGACGATGAGCAGATTTCGGTGTTTCAGTACCTTGTTGATTTAAGAGAAAGACTATCTGCAGCGCGCACTATAGCAGAAGAAGCGTCTAGTATCGCTTCGAAAAGAGCAAAAGACTATAAAGATAGAGGTTCCAAACTGAGAATTTTTAAGCCAGGAGACAAGGTTCTGTTGTTGTTACCTACGGACCATAATAAGTTATTGATGACATGGAAAGGTCCTTATGTTATTGAGCGAGTTGTTTCAAAGGTAGATTACGCTATCCACATTGATGGAGCGAGTAAGGTTTTCCATGTTAATATGCTACAGAGATTTTATGAGAGACCACAGTATCTGTGTGCACAGACAAGACCAGAGGAGACTGTCTTCTCTACTGCTTGTACGGGGGTCGTAGACCAGTTGGACTGTGACGTAAGCGACACCGAGGCGCAGGAAGAGTTACAAATTCAATTGCCGGAGTTAACTCCGACACAAGGTTACAGGGACGTAAAAATTAACCCTGACCTTACGAGTTCAAGGAGTAGGGAACTTGAGACCCTGTTAGCGTCATTTCCGGATGTTGTTACGGATTTGCCGGGTCGCACTACGGTGATTCAGCACCAAATAAAGTTGACTTCGGATAAGCCAGTATTTCTTAGACCGTATCCGTTGCCGTTTTCTTCGAGAGATAGAGTCATAAAGGAAGTTGAGTCAATGTTGAAGTTAGATGTGATAGAACCATCAACATCGCCGTATTCATCACCCATCGTCCTCGTGAAAAAACTTGATGGATCGGTGCGGTTCTGTATTGATTTTCGAAGATTGAACACTATTACGGTAGGCGATAGGGAGCCTATTCCGTTTCAGGAGGAACTAATAGCTTCATTGGCCGGGTCCACGTGGTTTTCCAAGATAGATTTAACGAAAGGTTATTGGGAAATCCCGCTTACTGAGGAGTCTAAACAATACACGGCGTTTCAAACGCCCATTGGATTATTCCAATTTAAGGTCATGCCATTTGGGTTGGTAAACGCGCCAGCGACGTTTGCACGATTAATGAGATTAGTGTTGAAGGACATACCTAATGTCGTGTCATTCTTTGATGATATAGCATGCCATACGTCGACATGGTCTGATCATATTCAGACACTAACAGTAATTTTGCAACGATTACGTCATTTTGGGTTAACTGCTAAACCCGCAAAGATGGATTTGGCATGTCCAGAGATAATATTCTTAGGACATATTGTGGGTAGAGGTGTTCAGAGACCTGAAGAAACAAAAATTGACAAGTTAGTAGGGTTGCAAATCCCAAAAATAAAGAAACAAGTCAGAAGCTTAGTGGGAATTTTAAATTATTACAGAAAGTTCATTCCAAATTTTTCCTCTTTGTCATCTTCTCTTACTGACCTTACTAAGAAGGGACAACCCGATAAGGTCCAGTGGACGTCTGAATGTCAGACATCATTTGATAATTTGGTGACAGCATTATCATCGTCACCCATTCTGATATTACCCGATTTTCGATCTAATTTTATCCTCAGAACGGATGCGTCGGACTCTGGTGTCGGCGCTTGTCTTCTACAGGAGAAGAACGAATGTCTCCATCCTGTATGTTATGTCAGTAGGAAGTTATTGCAGAGAGAAAGAAAGTATTCTGTGATAGAGCGTGAGTGTCTTGCCATTGTCTGGTCCGTCCAGAAACTAGGACGTTATCTCATGGGACGAGAATTTTGTATCCAGACGGACCACAAGCCACTGACATTTTTGTCGAAGAATCGTTCGTCCAGCCCACGCTTGTCTAGATGGGCATTGGCTTTGCAGCCGTATACCTTCGTTATTCAACCAATTCCAGGAACCAGCAATCATATCGCCGACTACCTTAGTCGAGCCTAGGGGAAGAGTTCAGGAGCTTATACATCGGAGGACAGGAACATTGACAGGATCTGTGTGAATAAGTCGACTTTAAAATATTGACATTATAAATATGATATGAAGAATGGTTGATAGGTTGAATGGTTTTTGATTCTGTATTAAGTATTGTGGTTAGTTAGCTATTCATGATGTGACACATATATGCATATTGCAGGCCATATTGATCCCCATATTTTCCCCTGATTTCGGTATTCTATATACTAGGGGAACTGGTAGGTCATCTTTAATGTGGGTATTGCTCAGGCTCACTCGTTGACAGTCATCTTGATGCGATTTGAAATTAATTGCATTAATTTTTTTGGGGTGGGGGATGATGTCACGAGTGGAGTGAGCGATAGTTAATAATTACGGGGGGAAAGGAGGAGAGTAAAATTAACGCACGGAGACAGGGAAGAAAAGTCGTGCATGTCATGAGTGGGGGGTCTGAAGGAGGCGAAAGCGCTGTATAACTATCACTGCAAGTTAGAAGGTCCTAGGGAGCGGATCTGTGAATAATAGCCCATCGGGCGGACATAAAGGGGAAGCAGTCGAGAAGACTAGTGAGAGGTCTTTCCAGTTATGACTGGTATGTAGAACGTTGATTGATTATTATGATTGATGTATTATATTATATTCGTCTTATTACCATGATGTGAATAAGTATATGTGAGGAATGTGGAAGTCCTTGATATTGGATATAGCAATGTGCGCCACGAGCGATAGATGAAAGTGAGTTCATGGATGTGTAGCGCGAGTGAGTAGTGTGTACTCCGATGGAGGTGTGTTACCGTAAGATGTGTGGTGAGTGAAAGGTGAACTAGTGTGTGTACGCTTCATGGATTGTAAGGAGAGGTGGAGCGAATAGAAATGGTAGGGTATTATACCAATGTAATGTTATTCTTGTAGGTGTCGGGGACGGGCCGCGGAGCCACCTCGATGAGCACAGGGGATAGGCCAGCATAGGGCCGGAGGCCACACATAGGCCAGAAGTGAGGCTGTCGGGGCAGGACAGTAGAGGCACATAAAGTCGTGGCAGTCAGGCCACGGGCAGGGGACGTAGATATGAGAGTGAATGAGATACTATGTTGTTGCCATGTTGATAGGCTAGTGAACTGATATTATGTTGTTGCCATGTTGATGGCTATGGAAATAATAATGTGTTATTGCCCTGCTGAGGTGCTAGGGGAGTGCTAAGGTGTATGACAATAGGAAGGTGATATTGAGAGACTGCGGTGCCAGTGAATCATTAATGTACTATTAAGACCCTGAGGGGAGAGGCTGAGGCCGAAGTGCCTTTAGGAGTAACTACCGGATTGTGGATCCGAGGGAGCGTGTGTGTGAGAATAAGGCCGTTGTACGGCAGTCATTTCAATAATATAATATATGTAATTGCGCTATTATATGTATAATTATGTTTAATAAATGTGTGAGTCTGATGGATTGTTCTGTTAAGTGTTAACTTGTTTGTTCGTGATTGTTGTCCTGTCATAACTTATTACATCTCCCAGTCTGGGATTTGTGACAGAAACCTCGTCCTTAAATGATACTGTCTGACCCGGGAAAGACAAATCTTGAACATTTTCCATGTAGGCTACCAAGCCAAAAAAGTATATCCAGATCTAGGTCTCATTAATAACGGCGCCAACATTTGATACAACTCATTGTTACATCACAATTCTTTGCAGAATACACAGATGTTAGAAAGTTGATTTTGTATCAGCAACGTGTAAACAGAGGCGAAGGACTATATTTCCAAGCATACTTTTCAATTTTTTACTTAATAAAAATGCATCTGTCCCTTGTGGCTCAAACATTTTGTAACTAAATAATATGAAAGGCTAAACTTTGTCCAAACAGAGAGTGTCCACGTAAATTATCACCCCAAACTGAAGCAGTACACCATGTTTCATATTTTTCATCGAGTAGACACGGAGTTTTAGCTGCTGACATATTCACCCCCTGGCTTCATTCTAGTAAGACGATAACATCGCAATATTATAATGTTTTCTGTTTGTGACGTTTAGTGAAGTTGACTTCCCCGAACTCCTGAGGAGTTCAGAGATCAGGTACAAATGGCCGGATGGTCCACAGTGTGGGGCAATAATTTTGAACACTTGTAGGTTGTTTGTCCCGGCCCCGATCAGCCAATACAAAATCGCCCCCCCCCCTCCTCACAACGTTTCCAGCTAATAATAGCAATCATACTTTTCTTGTAAGGTTCAAGGCTTCAAGTGGCCATTGTCTGATCAATCAATACGCTGTTCTGGCCGTCAAGAAAAGCCTTTTGTTGTTTAAAGCCTGTGTCAGGCTGCCCTGGTCAAACATGGTGTCAACCATGCCCGCCCCATATTGCTGAATACTCCGTCATTTCTTCCAGAAAAATTGTTTCACGTTGGTTTCCATAATGTCAAGGATAGCTGGGCACTTGACGCTAAGGCTGCCCGTGAATTATGTGGTAAAAAAAGCTACGGTACCAGATTTGGCTATTAAAAGAATAGAGATCAGATATCTCTACAACCTTAACCCTCTGGGCCCCGCCCCCATTCTTCTTGTGGGAAAATTCTGATTTGATGGGAGAATTTGTTCTTAGGGGCATAATTAATTGATTTTTCTGATCATTTGGTTGATTTAGTGTGTATTGTGGAAATCGCTAAAAACAACTGTTCTCGCCTTGAGTTCCTGTGGAAACTGTAGCTGAGTGATACATTTCTGGGTACCAGTGGTGATGCATGGGGCCCAAATGTTTAATGAACAGACCCCATTGACACTGTCCTATTTGACGACCAGCACGTTGTGGGGTTAATCCCAGTGTAACTATACCTTTAGCAACACTCTGACTGCCCTCCCATCCCCCATCGGATGGTAGTGGTCATATTAAATTTGCGATTGCAAACCAGTTTTCTACATTTAACCTGTCTCTCCGCCCCATCTCCTCACCTCTAGCCTTTTCACCTTTCACCTTGGCCTTGTCCACTCACTGCAGGATGTAGTATAGCCCTATGGCCAGTGAGTTCCATTCCTTTCTATCTGCTGTTTTCCTCGTCCACGTTGTTCCCCCCTCTCTTTTTAATACCATCCTGCCATCTTCTTCTTCCTGGTCGTCCTCGTGTTCTTTTTCCTGTCCATGGTTGCCATTAGATGAGCTGTACACTGGTGCTTGTATTAAAAAAGCTAATATTATTATAAATGACCCCCAACATCCCCTGAACAAGGAATATATAAGATCTGTAAGAAGTTTAAGGCTGTTGTCAAAGAAAACTAAAACTGAGCGCTACTTTAAATCGTTTATTCCATCATCAACTAGGATGTTACAATAAATGTCGTCATCTTGATCGTAATCTGTGCACAGTTGAATTATGTCCTGCGTGTCAGGTCAATGTGTTTTAGTTAGGGAAGCATATTGTGTGCACTGTTAATTTTGTTAATTTAGTTAATTTATCAGTGTGTGTGTATATATGTGTGTGTGCGCGCTATGTATCATACTTTCTGCTTCTGTAACTGTATTGTTATGTATTCAATGATCAAAACAAATTTCCTTGTACAAGGACGAATAAAATTTATCTTATCTTATCTTATCTTATCTTATTCAGTGCAGCGTTTTGTCCATCTATTATCACCCATCCTTCCCACATGTCCAGCCCAATTCCACTTTTGTTGTAGCACGAATTTTACTATGTCCATTAGTTTTTGTTTGTTTGCGTATTTCAAATGAATAACTTAGTAATTTATCGGTGTCATTTTTTTTTTATTCGTGTCATTTTTTCTGTGGACGTTCATGATTGTCTGCATACTTCCCACCTATCTTTTCATGTCGTTCGTCGTCTTCTATTGCAGCTCTCTTTTGAAAGCTGCTGACTTGTTCTTGATGATCAACTGGTTCCGTCACTCCTTCCCTAACTCCTCCGTTCACCTCCATCTGACCGAACCTCTTTTTCTGTGCAGCGGCGGAGCTGGTGGGCCGCTCCTCCAGAACACAAGTAACGCCTTTTCAGCAGTTTTTATAACTCTTTTAGTTCCTTTATTTTGGTACGTGTCCTGGACGCCTTTTTTTTATGTGCCCCCCCCCCACCCCCCCAACTTAAGAACTTGCCCCCTCCCCGCCCCGTTACTGCATTTATCTTATTCTTCCACTCTTTTTCCACATCTCTATTTTTCACTCCTTTCCCCTCTCTGTTCTCTCCAGTCTTTTTTATTTCTTTTTCTCAGTCTCTTTTTCCCTCTCTAACATCATTTTCTCTTCGCTTTCACTTTTCATCTCACCGATTATCAATTTTTTCACCCTTTAATTTTATTCCTGCCATCGATTTCCCCCCCCCCCCCCACCCCCTTTACCTCACCCTCCCCCTCCCATTTCTCCTCCATGTTTCGCATGCGCAATTTCCGTCAAAATGGATTGCCGGCCCTTTTTTCTCTTTATGTCTGTCGTTCCTCCTGGACAACCAGCACTTTCAAGGTTTGTTCTTCCACCTCCACCACCTCCCCCCTCCTTTTTTTCTCCTCCCAAAATTTCTGTTCCAGTTCATTTCTACCCGGACCTTCTCTTTTAAATTTTAATGCATCTAGCGCCTTTTCTCTGGCAGACTTCAGGTAAAGCTGCCCTGTCTTTCTTTTGGTGGCGGCTGCTCAACACAAGATTTCCGTCTGTCGTTAGCATGGATTGTCCACTTCCGTTTGTCTTCCTCCCGAAAGCTGGCTGGCCGTTCCTCAGGCGCAGACTTATGACGTAACACGTGCCTCTTATCCCAAGGGTTTCCAACCTTTCTCGTTCCATTTACCCTTGGCAACATTTGGAGAGTACCCCCCCCCCCCCCCCACACACACACAAAATTAATTATGACGTTGAGTTTTTCAAAGCCTTATTAACGGCAACAGGCCTGTTGATTATTCGTTGTAAAACAGAAAGCTTTCTTTATGAAATGCACGTTAAATGAAAAAAATAATAGACCCTTTTTATCCATAAATCCCACCTAGACTTGGTCGGTGTTGAACAAGTTATTAGCGACCTCATTAATTTTGCACACTGAATTAATAGCCCCCTTCATCGTTTTCGCTGAAGAAGGAAATCTTCCCCTTAAAATGACAAGTGTCTATCTCCACTTTTTGGCTGAAGCGAGTTACACACTACGCAATATTTCTACAGGCCTTCTCCAGTGTGTGTCAAAATATCAAGCAGTTTCGGTGTGCAATTTGTAAGTGTTACTAAAAAAAACAATCGTGTCACTAAAAGCTGTGAGCACATGGAACTTCAATCATTAATTTGTCAGTAGTTGATGGGAGGGAGTTAGAACTCTGTCCTTCTAAAGGGACAAAATGTCTTTCCCCGAATCGGTTCAAATTCCTACAGCAGATAGATTATTTGAAACCTTTACAGTAATGCCCAGCTCACTACTGCCGATTTTGTATTGACGGCCTCATTAAGGTTGTTTTACCCCACTCATTACTGCCAACTTTACATTGATGGACATCATTAAGATTGTTTTACCATACTCATTACTGCCAACTTTGTATTAATGGGCATTATTAAGAATATTTCACCCTACTCACCACTGCCAACTTTGTATTGATGGGCATCCCACTCACTTCTGCCAACTTTGTATTGATGGGCATCATAAAGGTTGTTTTACCCCACTCACTACTGTCAATTGTGTACTTATGGGCATCCCGGTCACTACTACCAACATTGTATTGGTGGACACCATTAAGGTTGTTTTACCCCACTCAATACTGCCAACTTTGTATTGACGGGCATCATTGGGATTGTTTTACCCCTATGGGATCAGTTTATCCCAGTTTGGGAACCCATGTTCCATCCCGACTTGCCTTTTACTTAGGAAATGCCGGTCTATCCAGGGGATGCCAGACACACGTCATCATAATGCAAATTTCAATCATCAGATCACACATTTCCCTGATCGATCTGTCAGTTTGAGCATCCACCACAGGGCAAAGCTAAATTGATTTTTTCCTATGATATTATTGGCTGGTGACCCGGGAAGGTAGGTAGACGGGTGTACACATCCCTCCCCCCCCCCCACTTTCTCAATTTTGACTTACTTTAAAATGATCCAGTCTTGACGAAGCATTTTGCATACCCAATACAGAATGTGTGGGTTTTAGGCACACCCAAAGAAGGGCATTATACCTGCTGATCCATGAAAGAAATTTGTTTCTGACATGGAACCGCCAGGCATTTTTGTCGTTTCTGGACGATGCCGAAATCTAACAAGTTAATTCAACATATTTTATCACATTTACAAAATTCAGATTACAGATACACATACCTTACAGTGCGGGCTTTCTCCCGTTAGATTTTTAATTTCACTTTTATTTGATCTCATGTTTAAGAATCTGAATGAAATATAACCCCAAAAGTAAGATAACGAAAAGACAGCGAAAGGCGCCAAATAACAGTTATCGTGCCAACCAACCCAAGCTCAAAGTCAAAACTCATAACACCCCCTTGCACACATGCACGCACACCCATTCATAGTTCTAACCTATCCTTTTTTTCCGCTGGGACAATTTTATTTCAACGCTTCTAAGCGACCATAATGTATGATAGTTGAAGTAAAATGTTATGTGAAAAGAATTCCGTTTTTCCTGAACTGCCAGACTTGCAACTTGTAAAGAACAAAATTCTGGCCATCAGAGAAACCCGTTTAAATGAAAAGATCTATAAAATACTGCACAAACTGTGCGGAATAAGTGACATTATAATTACGACTGATGCATGGCCGCTCTAAACCCTTTACGCCTCATAATGTATCATCAGCCATACACAGAAATTTATCACTTGGCTGCAGTTCCCACAAGAACTCAAGGGAAGATAAGTTATTTTTTAGTAATTTCTACAATATACACTAAATCAACCCAAACGATCATGAAAACCTCAAACTTACGCCCCTAAGAACACATTTTCACAACATCAGAATTTTCCCACAAGCAGAAACGGGGATTGAAACCTAGAGGGTTAAGACACGCAGTAATAGGAAAAGATTAGTTTAACTCGAAATAACGCAAGTTATTAGTGGGCGCATCTGGTTTAGTCTATAGTTCTGTCCTATCGTTGTGTTATTGTAATTATTCTGTCCATCGGCTTCCTTTTTCCTGGAACATTGTGATCATTCTTGTGTCGACGTGCTTTATTCAAATTCAGATCGCGGGTATAGAGCAAAATAAAATTGTTGCATCTCCAGGTTTATGAATAATGGGAGCTGTCTCGGAAACACCACAGTAATAATTATATTGCTCTCAATGCTCTCATTTTTAAGGGAGATACAACAATACTGCTTCTCTGTAACTTGTAACTGTTTAAGCAGTATAATTATATTGCTCTCAATGATCTCATTTTTAAGGGAGATACAACAATACTGCTTCTCTGTAACTTGTAACTGTTTAAGCAGTATAATTATATTGCTCTCAATGATCTCATTTTTAAGGGAGATACAACAATACTGCTTCTCTGTAACTTGTAACTGTTTAAGCAGTATAATTATATTGCTCTCAATGATCTCATTTTTAAGGGAGATACAACAATACTCATGCTTCTCTGTAACTTGTAACTGTTTAAGCAGTATAATTATATTGCTCCCAATGATCTCATTTTTAAGGGAGATACAACAA